>CM038470.1:35446336-36019104 GCA_021464415.1 Lonicera japonica | reverse complement strand
TAACTTAGACACGTTCATTTTGCTCGCCCTTCAGGCGCGAAAAAGAGATCACTTGTGTGAGAGAGTCGATCAATAATGTTGACATACTCATACCATGATATCCCAATCGTGGGTAATGTGTGTATGCTAGTGTGAGAATCCGCAAATGCGACCCCGGGTCTCGTCCCCGTTCGTTTGGGCGTCATGAAGCGTCGGAACGGATTCCGTCGCTCCATTTGCTTGGAGTTGTTTGATGATTCTTATCATGTGTCCCTACGTCTATTCTAGATGCAAAGGGATTCGTTCAGAGTCGCCAGTACGTTTTACGAGAAAACGGACAAAAAGGGTTGCGTAAGGGGAAAGGCTACAGATAAGCCTTTCTTTACACATTTTGTCTGCGAAACCAGGATTCTATAGGGTTCGGGAACTATATTACGGTTTGGGAAGGTGTTAAGCACCCATTCCGCCCTTTCGGTCTCTAGTGGTCTTTATATGTTTATTCTATGTTGAAAAACTTGGATGCTTTTACTGACAGTCTACTACTTTTTAAATGAAAACCCTAATTTTTGGGGAAAACGGGGAAAAGGGATAAAAACCTTTGTGTTCCGAGATCTGATTTTTTGTTTATTGAAAGATGTAAATACAAATGACAAAACCTTTTATTTTGAAAGAGTATCCCGTATTATTTCCTCAGATAATGACGGTTTTCTCGATTTGTGATTACTTTTGTAAAAGTTCGGATCTATGTCGGGACTGATTTAATATGGAACTATAACTCTTTGGGGAGAGTTATCAATCACGTCACAGTCTATAGAGAAGACAGGATATGTTGATTCCAATTCCTAGATAAGTCGTATTAGTCCGGGTTTTGGAAACAGAATTTTATCCGGACAATAACATACTTACTCTTCTGGTTTTGCAAATGGTTTTATCAGGGTCTTTTGTTTTGAAAACGGTAGACTATTTATAACTTGGCAATAAGTTTATTCAAATAAAACGTGGACAAAATAACAGAAATAAAACAAGTATACAGATATACCTGTTTTTCGAGCGCGTTAGGAATCTAACACAACCACGTTGCCACTTCGCTTACCAGGACGGGGATCGACCTGCCCGGTCAGGTCGCGGGGTGCGGGGCAGCGCCCCGTTAGGAAAAAATCGAATTCTAAAAGTTTACAATAAAACTAACATGCGAATATCTTATTTAATTACGAGAAGAAACTTTATTTACCTTCCCGACGAGAATAATAATAAGAAAGAGAATATAATACGGCAGAGAGATCTCCGGCGATAACAATCTTCCCCTTCTTCAGATATTTCCGAGAATTCGATTCCAGAGACGGGACACGTCGAGTGTCGGGAATAGATTCGATAATTCTTCAGAGATAAGATGATAATATAAAATGCTTGATAAAATCAGACTAAAGCTCCAGATTTTCCAGATTCAAGTTGCTGCCTCTAACCCTTGGGGGTGTTGGCCTATTTATACTGCTCGGGGAAGATTGTCGCGCGACATTTCCCCAAAAAAGGCAAGTGTCGCGCGACATATCTGTTTGTCGCGCGACAATCGGCTGAAGTGATGGGTCCTGACACTGTGATGTGTCAGAAAGTGGTTGGTCGGGTGCAGAGAGGGATTGTCGCGCGACATAGTGGGATTGTCGCGCGACAAACGGCTGAAGTGATGGGTCCTGACACTGTGATGTGTCAGAAAGTGGTTGGTCGGGTGCAGAGAGAGATTGTCGCGCGACATAATGGGATTGTCGCGCGACATAATGGGATTGTCGCGCGACATGCCAATGATTGTCGTGCGACAATCCTTCATAAAAAAGGTTTGTCGCGCAACAAACCCCCCCCGGGGTAGTTTCGGATGTTCGGGTGGGTCCCGGGCTCCAAAAACAGTAGTCTCGTAGGTCGTTTAGGGTTCTTGCGGGGGTCACGGATCGGGGTGTCTACAGCTAGCAGTTATATTAAAACAATAATATAAGAGCATAAATTCCTAGAAATTTATTAATAATAATATCAAGAATATCAAACATCCTATATGGTAAAAAAAAATAATCACAACCTACGTAACCCTAAACTCCTAACATGAGCCTGATAAACATCTCTAACTATAGGCTTAGTCAAAGGGTCTGCAATCATGCGACTAATAGAAATATGTTTAAGGACCACCTCCTTTTGCGCAACCATTTCATGAAGAAAATGGTTGGGTTCCCTTAGAACCTACTGACAAAACTAACTGCATAACAAATGTCAGGTCGCGTACACATCATTAAGTACATCAGGCTAGGAATAGTGTTAGCATACGAAACATGAGCCATCTTTTCCTTCTCATCAGAAGTCTTAGGACACATATCCAGACTTAAAGTATTACCCTTCTCATCAGGAGTCTTATATAAGTCTCTTGAGACAAACCAATAAGTTTTCTTGATCGATTTCTTAGGATCTTAACTCAAAGCACATAACTTGCCTTGCCCATGTCTTTCATTTCAAAATTTGAAGACAACCACATTTGTGTGGCGACAATCATCTCCTTGTTATTTTCAGCTGATAGTATGTCGTCTACATACAAAGAGATCATCAAGAAACTATTCCCAGAACGTTTCACGTACTCACAATGGTCTCCTTCGATCATCGTAAACCCATTTGAAGAAATGGCTCGATGGAATCTCAGGTACCATTGTCTAGATGACCGCTTCAACCCATAAATGGATCGTTTAAGCTTGCAAACTTTATGCTCTTTTTCACTAACTATAAAACCAACAGGTTGATCCATATAAATTTTCTCATCTAGTTCTCCATTGAGAAATGCAGTTTTAACGTCCATCTGAAAAAGTTCTAAATCCATATGAGCGACAATAGCTAGAATGAGGCAGATTGGGGCAAACCTCACTACCGTGTGAGAATGTTTCCTCATAGTCAATGACTTCTTTTTGGCTGTAGCCTTTCATCACAAGGCGAGCTTTATACCTATCAATGGAACCATCTGCCTTGCTTTTGACTTTTAGAACCCATTTGTTTTCAATAGTCTTTCGCACCGGCGGAGGATCTACCAAGTCCCAAACATTGTTCTTTCTCATAGACTCCATCTCATCAATCATTACAACTTTCCATTTAGCCGAAGTAGGGGATGTGATAGCCTCCTAATAATTTCTAGGCTCATCTACATCTTGTGGAGTACACATGAAAGCTGCCCCCTCAATCTTAAAAACGACGAAGTGGGATACTCTCACGATTGCTCCTACGCAAGTGTGGACTTTGGGAATCAGTCTCTAATGAAGGGACACTCCCACTAGGAGGTCGCACACTCCCACTAGGAAGCGAGTCGCCCTCAACATCCTCATTCTGATTTGAAACGCTTTCGTTCGATTCGACCATTTCAAACAACTTAATGTTTCTGTCCACATCCCCTCTTTTAAAGAATTCATTCTCTAAGAAATCTACATCTTGTGACTCAATCTCAGAAACAATTTCATTTTCTTGTTCACCAAGCATCACATATCCTTTAAATTTCTCAGAATATCTAATGAATATGCACTTATGCACCTTAGGGCCTAGTTTTTCATGCGAATGAGAACTAGTGTGAACATATCCCACCATGCCCCATGGGCGCAAATGGCTTAAGTGAAGCTTCCTGCCCATCCAAAGTTCATAAGGCGTTGATGTAACAGATTTAGAAGGCACACGGTTAACTGCCACTTTATAGCGGACATATGGAGTAGTTAACTGCCTTTGAATACCTTTTTCATCACATAAATGTTTAAGTAGCTTATATAAATACTCATGTCTACGATCAGTACGAAAAGCCTTAATAGTTCTCCCACTTTGATTCTCAACCAACCTCATAAAATGTTTAAAGCAATCCAATGCTTCAGACTTATGGGAGATCAAATGTACAAAACAGTAACGTGTGTAGTCATCTATAAATGTGATGAAATAGCTAGCACCATGCCTTGTCCTCACACTAAGTGGGCCATAGATGTTTGAATGTACTAATTGCAAAGGAAAAGATACTATAGTGGCTTTTTCAAACGGTTTTCTAGTTACCTTTCCTACTAAGCAATGCTCACAATTGGGCAAATTAACTTTAGCGAGCTGACCTAATAAGCCCTCTCTAGCTAATCGATTCATTATGTCCTGTCCTATATGACCAAGTCTAGCATGCCAAATTGTAGAATTATCAGCATAAGTCAAAAAAGAAATATAATTATTATTACTGGAATAATAAATATTCAAAACAAATAATCCATCCTAAATAAAACCACTACTATAAAAAATTGTTCCATTAAAAATGCTAACATTATTGTTCTTGAAAACTTCTCGAAATCCTAACCTAAGCAAAGTAAAAAACTGATAAAAGGTTCTGTCGAATATCAGGAGTAAACAATACATCATGGATCAATATGTCGCGTCCACTGCGCATGCACATCTTGTAAGTACCAATACCTATAACCTGAATAGCTTCTCCATTGCCCACGTAAAGTACTCTGCTTCCTGCTGGTATTCAGCGGTATTCCACATATCCAACACTATCCCTCACGACATGTTTGGATGCTCCTGAATCCACAATCCAATCATACAATCCAATCATAGGAAGGATGAGCTACCATAACATGACTTATTACATAAACAAAAGGAGAATTAGAACTTAAGAGTACCTTCTTTGGCTCAGTGTAGTCACGAGCAAAGTGACCTTCCTTGCCACATTTAAAGCATGCTTTGTCGGCGTTGCCCTTCTTACCACCACGCTTGCCCCACTTGCGTTTGGTAGAGTTTACCTTCTTAGGCGCAAGTTCATCATCGTTCCTCTTCCCATTGTTCTGGTTCTTGCGCTTAGACCCAGATGCCTTGCGCGAACCAGAGTGAACTATAAGAGTATTAACTTTAGCAGCTTCCAAGCGCTCAGCCTCTAACTCCAAATGACGCGTTAGATCATCATAAGTTTTTTATGTTTTCATTGTGCGTCATATTGACTCTCATATGTTCCCACGAATCAGGTAGAGAACGAATCCCGGCTTGAACTTGCTGCTCATCGCTCAAGTTGTTCCCAATTGCCTTGAGCTCGCGAATCATAGTCGACATCTGTCTAAGATGCTGCTTCATTGGGGTGTTAGAGCGCATCTTATATGAGTTAAACTTCAAAGTCAACTCGCACAACCTAGTAGCTGAAGTGGAACCATACTTTGCTTTTAGGCCATCCCACATTTCTCGAGCAGTCTTATAGTCCTCGAACGCGCTGATCAATTTTTAATCACTCCAATTGACAAATTTTTAATTCACTCCAATATCTTATTATATTTAAATTAGTAGTATATAGTAGAAATGAGAAGGATAGATTAAATAGGAAGAGAATTAAAACAAAAATACGTATAAGCAACTCTTTTTGTTTCAAAGAGGTTGTAAAGCAGGAAAAATAAAGTGCCTTTTTTATAGCCAAAAATAAATTCATTGGCACAAGCTTTTTAATTACATTGAGTCATGATATTAGGCATATTTCAAATCATAATATTGGCATCTGTTAAATCACACCAAATATATGATACTGTTCTAACCACAAATTAATTATAATATATAAAAAAATTAGTAGACAAATACCGTTTACAAATATTGAAATTGTAAAATGTTACACTTATTTACAAATTTTACTACCTAATTTTAGCACGTGTATTATACGGATTATATCTTTAAAAATATAATAAGAACACAACCCATATAATGCATCCGATAAAATAAAATAAAATATTTATTAGAAAAAATAAACGCATTTTTTAATATAGTGGGCCCAATCCTAGAGGGAAGCTAAGCCTTTGCCTAGCTCTACCTACGGGGAGGGCTTCACTAAGGGGCAGGTTGGGTTGGGTGGGCTCCAGCCTAATTCAAAATAAAAAAAAATTTCACTGATTATCTATATTATAAAATATCAAGTTTGACTTAAGAAGTATAAGGATCTAATGGTTAAAAATATACATGTTATGGTGTGCATTAGTTTTACACCATTGGATGAGTTTTATACACACATCAAGATGTCAGATCAAAGTTAAAACACTCATACCAATAATATACACACAATAAACTCTCACAAACGAATAATTTTGTCTATACTAAAAATGCTATAGCTTAAAATCTATATTATAAAACATCAAGTTTGACTTAAAAAGTATAATTAAGGATCTAATGGTTAACAATACACATGTTATGGTATGTATTAGTTCTACACCCTTGGATGATTTTTATACACACATCAAAATGTCACATTAAAGTTAAAACACTCATACCAATAATATACACATAGTAAACTCTCACAAACTAATAATTTTGTCTATACTAAAAATGCTATAACTTAAAATAAAAAAAATTCAAAATTTAATAAATTTTTAATTTTTAAAATCTACTAATCAATATCAATTAAACAAAATCCATCATGATTATAAAATTATGTAAAAAAATAAAGAAATTTATTGAGTAACATTTAAGAATCCATACATTGTTGGATTATTTTTACATTTTCCGTTGATGTTTGTTGAAATAAAATAATGACGTTTGTCTATTTAGATTTAGAGCACGTTACTCTTTTTTATTATATTATTTCACCGTGCCGGATGGCATGGGTATACCCTAGTATTTATATATAACACATAATATATTTAATCAAGTCTACATATAGCCCATCCCAAAATCCAATAGCCCAATCTATTAATTATATTTTTTTCTACTAATTAATTAAATATGCAAATTTGATTGAATATATTATAACATGTGGCGTTATAAATGTTATATTGCATATTTTTTCCACCTCGAGTAATCCTCTTAGAGCATCTCCAATGGAATAAGCAAAATTAAATAATCAAAATCATTATATGAGAATGTTGTGATAAGTTTTAATACTCGCAAATACACGAATCAATTTATAGTGTAGCGTATAAGCGAGGTCTACCCCACAGAGACTCAAATAGTATTTTTATAATTATCTTGTTAATCTTTCATTAAACACCTAATTTAGCTAGAAAAATTTGTGGAAATAAAGAAAATTAAATAAAGTAAAGCAGGTAAATTAAAGTAATGGAACTAAACTAAGCAATACTAAGCAAGATAATAAAATTAATTAATTAATTGACTAGGGTTTTGGAGTCATATATTTAATATCATCTTTCTAAGTATTCATGCGCATAAACTCTACTCTTATCTCGTACTAATTTGGTCTCTCGACTCTATTAGATGTGAAGAATAAAATCATGCAAGTTCATGTAATTTATAAAATTCAATTGTAATTCTTCCATAACCAAACTAATATATAAGGTCAAAACACTCGCTATATCTCTCAAAACACACCATGTATCACTCTTAACAAATCATAAAATGAATCTAACAAAAAATAATGAGAATCCAACTTTATTTTTTGTCAATTAAAGCGGGCATCCAATAGGAAGAATTGTATTTAACATTAAAGCATTAAATTGGTAAAGTCAATTGGTATGAATATGTGTAAGGAAATCAATTAAATATAATCATCTTAACCCTAACATGAATTTACGGTAGCATAGAATAAATTAAATAAACAAGAAATAATAAAATTAAAGTAAACTTACTTGGCATTAAATAAATTAAAGAGAAAAAATAAATTTTTAATCTTCAAGTCTTCAAAAAAGTAAAAGGAATTAAAAGAGAGGAGAGGAAGTGCTCGGCAGAATTGCTTCCAAATTGTTTTTAATGATTGATGATGGGCTTTTGTTAAATATGGGCTTAGACTTGGCTAATGGGTAGTCGGCCTTTGGATTATTAATCGGGCTAGAATGAGTGCTAGCTAAATTGATTTAGGCCCACATTAAAATACAATTTGAATTTTCATCTTTTTAACTGCTTCACTTACGACGCAGTTTCGGACCATAAGATGGTTGACTTTAAAAATATGTTGAACAGAAAAGTTGTAGATCTCAAAATTCTCTTCAAATTAAGCTTAAGAATCGCATTATTTAAAATTTCGAGTAAAAATTTATGTAATCAGAAGTGTTGAGCACTTTAGATGTCTTCACTATCTTTAATTTTTCTATTTTTCTCAATATTTTTCAATTTTTTTCTAACACCTGAAAAACACTAAAAATATAAATATTAGTAATAATATAAGCTCTCTAAATTATAAATTAGTATAATAAATTATACCAATTTCTTAACATATAAGATGATTCTACGTAATTCTATTTTGTGAAATTTATTTGATGAGGATAACATATTTTAGAACACCTCAAACACCAAGAATTTTACATCAGAAATTATTTGTAAGTTCAACAGAGGTAATAATTTATTTAACACCTTAAGAATTTGTAAGTTCCAAATTGCATTAATTAATTTTAAAGTTCCAAGAAAAATATATGGACTTCTAGAATTAGTGTGCTCTCCAATGAAATTTAATATATATATATATATATTCCCCTTTTGCCGACATTTGAGCTATATATGCATTCAAGTCCATTTAACGTGCCTACATAAATGAAGAAAGCTCCCGAGCATACATACATTAACAGAGCTCCATATTGCTTTTGAGCTTTTAACCATTGTTTTTTTACACCTATATTATCAACTAGTATATTGCCAAAATCTACTAACTAATTGTGGTCAAATTATTTTAGTTTTCTATTTGTCAATCTCTTTGTCAGAGAACATACAAAGTTATATATCGGATTTTGTGAGAATCCGCAAATGCGATCCCCGGGTCTCGTTCCTGTTCTTGGACGTCTGAAACGTTGGAACGGATTCCTTCGTTCCGTTTGCTGAAATTCGGTTTTGATAATTCATATCTGGATGTCTTTCTATCCTATTTCTAGTTGCAAAAGGGTTCGTTTAGAGTTGCCAGTACGTTTTACGAGAAAAATGGACAAAAAGGTCGTGTAAGAGGAAAGGCTATAAACAAGCCTTTCTTTTACACGTTTGTCTGCGAAACCAGGATTTTATAGGGTTCGAAAAATATGTTACGGATTGGGAAGGTGTTAAGCACCCGTTCCGCCCTTTCGGTCTCTAGTGGTCTTTTATATGTTTATTTTATGTTAAAAAACTTGAATACTTTTATTGACAGTCTACTACTTTCCTAAGTGAAAACCCTAATTTCAGGGAGAATGGGAAAAGGGGATTAAAACATTTGTATTCCGAGATCCGATGTTTAAAAGATGTAATTACAAGTGACAAAAGTTGTTTTATTTAAGAGGGAGTTTCCCATGTTATCTCCTCAGATGATAACTTTTTTCTCATTTTTTGATTACTTTTGAAAAAGTTCGAATCTTGTATCGGGACTAATCTAATATGAAATTAGAACTTTTGTAGGGAGTTCTATCAGACATATCGTAGTCTATGGAAGAGACAGGATATACCGGACTTTAATTCCTAAATAAGTTCTATCAGTCCGAGTTTTGAAAACAGAATTTTATCCGGATGATAATGTACTTACTTTTTTGGTTTTGTAAATGATTTATATCAGGGTTTTTTGTTTTGAAAACAGTAGACTATTTATAACTTGATAATAAGTTTATTGAAATAAAATGTGGATAGAACAACAGGAGTAAAACAAGTACACAGATGTCTAATTTTAAATACTAAAAGAGAGTTTCTTTACCTTCCCGACGAGAATAATAATAAGAAAGAAAATATAATACGGCATAGAGATCTCCGGCGATAATGATCTTTTCCTTTTTTAGATATTTCCGAGAATTCGATTCCAAAAGCGGGACACGTCGAGTGTCGAAAATAGATTCGATAATTCTTCAGAAATAAGACAATAGCAGAAAATACTTGACGAAAGACTAAAAAATCAGATATAAGCCAATAATTCTTCAATCCCAAGTTACTGTCCTGAACCCTTGCGGTGTTGGCCTATTTATAGTGCTGGGGAAGGATTGTCGCACGACATTTCCCCAGAAAGGGCAAGTGTCGCGCGACATCTTGAGCAATGTCGCGTGACAAACGGATGAAGTGATGTCTCTGATAGACTGATGTGTCAGAAAGTGGATGGTCTGGTATCAGAGGAGATTGTCGTGCGACACAAGGGAGTTTGTCGCACGACATTCCCATATGTCGCGCGATAATCCTACTTGAAAATAGGTTTGTTTGCCAACAAGCCCTTTCGGGGCAGTTTCGGGTGTTCGGGTAAGTCCCGGGCTCTAAGAACTGTACTTCTCGAATGTTGTTAGGGTTCTTGTGGGGGTCACGGATCAGGGTGTTTACAGATTCTATTTTTGAGAATGCACCTTTTACCTATAATCGTTGTATCTTGGTGGGAAGACGTCATTAAAATTTGACTGTACCAAGATATTATCCCAGAGGGGTAAAATATTATCTTAAGAACAATGCATAGCACGCATCAACTACTTTAATTATATATTTTCGCCTGCATTTATTTTAGTCAAAATTCACCAACAGTTTGAACATTAATTTATCTTGTCAATTTCATATTATATCATATCTGAGTGCAAGTAAATTAAGTTCGAACATCTGCTATGCTTTGTACCACAAAATCTATTTGCCGTTTCTTGTTCCCGTGATTGAACAATGAGGCTACTACTGGGACAATCTTGGGGTTGATTGGTTTTCTTCCCCAGGTTGATTCTTGGGACCGTTAAAATAATGCTTGGCCAGCGGCAATCACGAAACGCTAGTGGGAATTAATCGAAGTGCGTGAAAGCTGGCCCAGACACCCTGTGAGTAAGAACAAAATAAAAATGAACAATAAGTATACTATGTATTGATTGTATTGAAAAACACGTGTTATGACTTTTCAGTGTCTCATTTGAAATATTGATGTTAAATTATTTCATTAGTTTTAATTGTTTATTTATTTTAAATTTGTGATTTAACTTTAAAGATTGATTCAGGAAATACATGTTAGCCTTTAATTCTAAAAAAGATATTACGATTTTATACGAGTTAACCCATCCCAAGTTAAAATCCTGGGTCCACTTTTAATGCCATTTTAATATTTTGTATATTATATATGAAGCTTAGTCGAGTATAATCCGCTTATAAGAGTAAAATGTTTTATTGTAATGGTCCTTTTATATGCTACATTTAGAAATAAAATAAAATTCGTAGCGTTTGTAAAAGCTCCAGCACTGAGTTTTGTTCTCTAACATTATTATAGTTTAGGGTGTTCTTGAATACACCCACATAATCCGTCTTTTCACCCCATCAAAAAAATAAATAAAATAAAACAAGAAGAAGAGTGATTTTAGAAATAATATAATGTTATATATATATAATATTATATATATATATATACATACATAGATAAAACTATATATTTGCACAATCAACAATGAACTAAATTTATAAACATATATACACAAATATATAAACGCAAAGTAAAAAAATTACAAAATTAAAAACATCTGCGCAGGTACCGGGGGGGGAGGTATGCCCGACCCGAACCCGGCAAAGTTTAAAAATCCCCGCCTCGTCCCCAATTACTTGTCCCAATACTTGCCTCCATCTGGTTGGATAGCCACAGCTATTTTTACTATCCCTATATTTTAAAAGCTTAGATATATTATTCATTATTTTTTTTGACCGACTGCATCTCACCACTTAACTATTAAATAAGATTTTTAACCTCAAAGCCTGTTAAGTTTTGCCCACACCCCTCAGTTAATGGGCTTATGAAGTTTAAGCCCAATTTTGTTCCCTTACACTATTTACTCTACATTCACAAATCAATCAGATCTAAAGGAATGCTAAGGTACCTACAAGTATTCGTCCCAAATCGCAGATGTACTCGAAACTTTTGTCATTAGCTTGGTCGTCTAGCTTTTACCATCATTGTTGCACATTATTGTCATGCTATTTTGTTTTGTTAAAACATAGTTATGTTCCTTAACTTTCATGTTGAAGGTTTGCGATTCTTATATTTTGAATTTTTCTTGTTATACTGTGGTAATTCATAATGTCTCCATTGTTTATTCTATAGTGTTTGCGGAGTAATGTTTAATCATTCGAATACATATTAGGTTGGGAATAATATTCCTTTACACAATAAATTTTTTGTATGTTTTTGAATTTGAAAATGCACATAGCATTAGTATTGCCATAACCAAAAAAAAATCAAGATGTGCTATACCACAACAGAAAAAATTAGCTATAATTCTACATCAGTGACTCTAAAACTCTAGTGTTAAGTTTATTTTTTATTATTTTAAAAAATCGTAATTACATATTATAATTTGTTTTACTACTTTGTTCGCAGACATCTCTTCAGCTATCATAGAGGAAAGCGACAAGCCATTTAACACATCTAGTAGGAATTGTGGTGTAATGGAAAAGATAAAACGATTATAGATGAATATTGATTAAAATCTCTTATAACCAGAACACTTACTTAATTAGATCTAAGTATTTTGAAAATAGCTTTTTTTTACTATAGATAGGAAAATAAGGTAAGGTTAGTATAATGGGCTTCTAGGGTATTAGCCCACTAAAATTATGTTCATATAGTGAATTTAGACCAAGGCCCAATCTGGGTAAAACTGATGGACAAATATGTTTGATAAAATCCAATCTAGAAAACACTACATATACTATCTACCGCAAAATAATTAGGGGTGTTTTTAATTTTGATCAAGGTGAAAATTATGAGACGCAAACTCAAATCGAATTTGAAAGTTCGGTTTTGGTTCGGTTCATTTTCGGTTTCTAAATCTTCTAAACCCAGACGCGAACCAAATTTTTTGAGTCGGTTTTATTTTGTTTTCATATATATATATATATATATATTTTAAATTTGTAAGGCAACACATATTATGGTCAAAAAAAATTGTAACGCCAGGCTTGCTCCTACTTATTTTGGTTAGAAGAAATATTAACTCTTACATTTTTAATATTACTTAAATAGTCATGATAGCTCAAAGGGTTTGGTTCTCACTAGAGTTTGTAAATTTTAGATATATAAAATTTTAATGGTGAAATAATTTTATTTTCGAGTCATATATACAATGATTTAGTTTGGTTCGGTTTGATTTTGTACTGTCATGCCCTAAAACAAACATATTCGATTTTGGTATCTTTGTTTCCATTTTTTGTTCGATTTTTATCTTATAGGTTTGACTCGGTAGGTCTCAGTCATTTGGTTTTCTGTTCACCACAACACCCTAAAAATAACAATGCTTGATAAATAAAACCCGACCTACTTTGTGAAAGGAAAGGAACATACACACTCTACCAACCAATTGTTTGTTGAGAGGAGTGAGAAGAAGAGTTCAAGTATGACAAATTCTCAGGCACATTAGGAGTTGAAAAGGTATGACATATTTTATTTTCAAGTCATATATTCGGTTGATAGGGGTGAGAAGTAGAGTTGAAAGTATGAAAAATTCTTAGGCATATTCAATATTAAAATGTTTACGACTAAAATGTCTAAGACCTATATAAAATGACTGTAAAACTAAAATTTATGGGCACTAATTTATCTGCACACAATATATCTAAGTCTGCCAAAGTGAATTAAAATGTCTAGGCACTAAATATGTCTACTTGTTAATATCGGAAAATTATCGTTGAGACATATTTGTAACTTCAGTCTCATAGCTATATATTATGTCTGGATAGCTTGAGACATTTTCTTCCTATGACTCTTTTTGAGTAATTCTTACGTTTATCTTCTTGTTTGATTTTCTAGCGATATGCGTTTGAATTGGTTTGAATTTATTTTTATTGATTGAATTTCGAATTTAGCAGTATATTTATTTTTTTGTATTTATCTTTAAGAAGGGTAGTATTAGAATTTAACTTAATTAATTGAAGTAATAAGATAATTAATATTTTGTCCTTAATTAAAAAGTTGTCATGCCCTTTATTATAATCACCATTTATGTAATGTCCTTTATTATATTTTTTAATTAATATTTATTGTAAAACTTAGCACTTGAACACCTTTTTAAAATATCTAATTTGACCTAAATGAGGGAGAGAAGGACAATTTGGAGGAAACGGGAAGGACCAATTCTAGCTTTGGGTGTGGCTACGGTTTGTTGAGGAGATGGTTAGGGTTTGTATTGAGTTTGGGAAATTTTGGGTTTGATTTAGTTTTGTCTAAGAGTAAAGACTTGGGGATAGGTTGGGGATAAGACATCTATTTAGGACACTGAATACTACATGGTGAATGTAGTATCAATTTAATAGATAAAGTCTAATATCAATTTAAAAGATGGTTAATTTAGTAGAAAAAACTCAACTCATTGCCATACACATGGGGGAGGGATGTGGGTTTACTTTACTAGAAAAAACTCAAAACTTACAATAATATACTGATATTATTGTCAAAACAATGTACAATTTTTAAAAGTATAAAATATAATTTCTCAAACCAAACTAATACTATGCTCTCACAAAGATAATTATAATAATAAAAAAAAACAATAATAAGTAAAGGCTAATCACCATGTCTCCTTTATTTTTAAACCAGCTAAATAAATAGTCTAAAATAAATCTTTATAATTCATTCCATTTGTTTTTCTACGGAAAAATTCAAGTTCAAGTTGCAGCCAAAACATTGTGCTAGAGCAATTCAAATCCTTTTCAAATATTTTCTTTAAATTTGACCATAAATTTGAGAGAAGTCATATTTGAGAAGAAAGCTCTCCAATTCTGTTGTCAATATTCTTGTTTTACATTTTAGAGCCATCATATATTAATTATTTCAAAAAAAAAAACAAATTATACTTCTATTTTTTTAATATTTATTGGTGTTTGAGGACCCATTCACCGTCCCATGTTTGAATATAAGTTTACTCATTCTTATATGAGGAAAGATAAGGAAGGCTAGATTGTTGCAAAATTTTAAATAGTTTCTCCAAATATAAATTTAGGGAGAACCAGTTTATATATTGGGGGCTAAAATATATTTTGAGTGGTTTTGATATTTTCTAGTAATCTCACCATTGTTATTAAATTATAGGAGAAAATTCAGTGTCGAGTTACTCGTTTAAATTAATATTTAAAATAAAATTTAATAAAATAAAAATTTAAATATTTAAGTTAATATTAAATTTATCTAATTAAGAATTTAGCAATAACATTGAGTTATGCAAAATCAAACAATATTTTTTAACGTTCAATAATATTTTCAATTTCTGATTCTTAAACTAATAATTTTTAATTCACTCCAATATCTTAATATATTTAAATTAATGGTATAGAGTATAAATAAAAAGAACTATGGAATAAAATGGAGGAGAATTAAAACAAAAATGCGTATGCGTATTTATTTTAGCAAACATTTGAAAGCATTCGTAAAAGCAAATATTTTTGTTTTAAAAAAAAGTTGTAAAGCAGAAAAAATAGAGTGCCTTTTTTATAGCCAAAAATAAATTCATTGGCACAAACTTTTTAAGTACATTGAGTCATGATATTAGGCATATTTGAAATCACAATATTGGCATACATTAAATCACAGAAAATATATGATATTGTTCTCGGCACAAATTAATTACAATATACAAAAAATTTATGGCAAAACAAGCATTCACAATAGTGAAAGAAATTGAAAATGAAAAATGTTACACTTATTTACAAATTTTACTACCTATTTTTACCCGGTGCATTATATGGGTTGTATTTTCAAAAGATACAATAAAAGCACAACTCATATAATACACCGGATAAAATTAAAATGTAATATTTATAAAAAGAAAAATGCATTTTTTAATAGAGTGGGCCCAATCCTAGAGGCAAGCCAAGCCTTTGCCCAGCTCTACCTACGGGGAGGGCTCCACTAAGAGACAGATTGGGCTGGGTGGGCTCTAGCCTAATTCAAAATATATATTTTTTCTACTGATTATATTTATATATAACAGATAATATATTTAATCAAGTCTATATATAGCCCATCCCAAAATCCTTGAATTTACCCATCCCAAAGTCCAATAGCCCAGTCTACTAAATATATATTTTTCTACTAATTAATTAAATATGCAAATTTCATTGAATATATTATAATATATGACATTATAAATGTTATACTACATATTTTCTCCACCTCGAGTAATCCTCTTAGAGCATCTCCAATGAAATAAGTAAAATTAAATAATCAAAATCATTATATGAGGATTCTACATAGTTATATATTGTGAAATTTATTAGATAAGAATTACATATTCTAGAACATCTAGAACACCAAGAATTTTATGTGGCTAGAAATTATTTGTAAGTTTCAAAGAGATATTAATTTATTAAACATCTTAAGATTTTCGTAAGTTCCAAATTGCTTTAATTAATTTTAAAGTTCCAAGAAAAATATATAAACTTTTAGAATTAGTGTGCTCGGAATTTAATACAGGGCCGGCCATAGGGGCATGCAACCTAGGCAAATGCCTAGGGCCCCATTTGGCTAGAAGGCACCAAATTTTTTATTTTTTTTTATTGAAGGTACCTTATTGTAAGAAATAAAAGTTAAGGGGCAATTTGAAAATGAGAATTAACTTAAAGCTTGAGAGAGATATCAAGAGTTACACTTCTCCATTTTCTCTCTTTATTTTCCGTTTTTCACTTCTCCCTCTTTCTTTCTTTTCCGCGCACACAACACACTACATGGCTCCACCTCTGCGTCCACCGGTACACGACTCCAGTCCTCACCTCACCTCCGGGATCTGACCACCATCCACGGCTCCTCATCCTCACCTCCAATAGTCCGACCACCGACCAAGCCACCAAGGTTAAGTGG
Organism: Lonicera japonica; assembly: GCA_021464415.1. Lineage (NCBI taxonomy): Eukaryota > Viridiplantae > Streptophyta > Magnoliopsida > Dipsacales > Caprifoliaceae > Lonicera > Lonicera japonica. The sequence goes on along the minus strand of CM038470.1, from coordinate 36,002,435 downwards.
TTCCTTAAATCTTAAGCCCTAAATCCCTAATTTTTGATTAGTTATTTGTTTGGTTGCTTGTATCATCTGTTTGGTTGCTCCTCAGTCTTCACCTCTAGGTTGCTTGTATTAGTTATTTGATGAAATCCCCCCCCCCCCCTTCTCTTTTTGGTTGGTTCTACTTGTTGTTTCCATAAATTAGTTGCTTGTATTTGTTTGGTTGCTTGTATTATGTGTATTTATTGTCATTAATATATTAGTTGTATTTGTATAATTCTTGATTAGTTGTGTTATTGTTATTGATAATGAATTTTTTGTTTTATCTTTTTGGTGAATTTAATAGTGAATGGTGATTGTTAAAGTAACATTAGAAATGAGATTGTGTTAAGAGTGAATGACTGAATGTATTGTTGTTTGGTTGCTTGTATTAGGTGTATTTACTGTCATTAATATATTAGTTGTAAATTGTAATGTTGTAAAATTCTTGATTAGTTGTGTTATTGTTATTGATAGAATGATAGTGAATTTTCAGTTTTATCTTTTTGGTGAATTGTTATTGTTGAAGTAAAATTAGAAATGAGAATGTGTTAAGAGTGAATGTATTTGTTTGGTTGCTTGTATTAGGTGTATTTATTGTCATTAATATATTAGTTATATAATTCTTGATTAGTTGTGTTATTTTGTTATTTATAGTAATTTTTTTATTTTTTTGATTAGTTCTAACAATGTCGGGCAAGCGGATACAAGACTCTGAAAGTAAAAAGAGAAAAATTCATAAAAGAAGAGAGCTAGTCATACAAGCTATTGCAGATTTTATGGATAGGTATGTAAAAAAGAAACCTACTCCCTCGAAGATTTTATTTATTAATCTTATGTTAATTGTTGCCTTAATTATTATTATTTTTATAAAATTCGGTAATGGATTGGGTCTATTTTTTGGAACTGTTTGGCTTCAAATTATTAAATAATATGATTTTAAGTTTATTTTGTTGAAAGAGAAGACGATAATATGGGGCCCCAATTTTCGTCGACAAAACATTTTTATTTGGGACATCAATTTCCCTCAAGCCAGCCCTGATTTAATATATACGTATCTATACCCCCTTTACCGACATTATGAGCTATATATGCACACAGGTCCATTTAGCTAGCCTACATATATTAAGAATGCTCCCGAACCAACATACATTAACAAATCTCCATATCGCTTTTAAGCTTTTAACCACTGATTTTTTACACCTTTATTATAAAATGGTACTCCCTCCGTCCCATTTTAATTGTCACACTTTGAAAAACTAAAAGTTAAGGAGACATAATGATTACTCCACGAGAAAATACTTATTTTCAAAAATATCCTTTACTTTTCTTTCAATAAAAAAGGTGGCGGGACCCAAAATAAAGAAAGTAAGGGGAGCTTAAAGGGTAATATTAGAAATAAAAAAATTGTTGTAATTAATGACATACTAAATATAGAAAGTGGACAATTATTTTGGAACAGCTATAAATGGAATAGTGGACAATTAAATTGGGACGGAGGGAGTAGATTGCCAAAATCTACTAACTAATTGTGGTCAAATTATTTTAGTTTTCTATTTGTCAATCTCTTTCCCGGATAAACATATAAAGATGTACACTGGATTTTATATTTAGGAGTGTATTTTTATAGACCTATAGTCGTTGTATTTTGGCGGAAAAATGTCATTAAAATCTTATTTCACAGGGATATTTTCCCAGATGGATGAAATCTTCTCTTAAAGACAGTGCCTAGCACGCCTCGAGTAGACTACTTTAATTGTTTATTTTCACCCGCATCCATTTTAGTCAAATTTCACCAACAATTTGAACATTAATTTATCTTGTCAAGTTCATACTATATCACATCTGGGTGCAAGTAAATTAAGTTAGTACATTTGCTATGGTTTGTACCATTAAATCTATTTGCCGTTTCTTTCTCCTGTGATTAAACAGTAAGGCTACCACTGGGACAGTCTTAGGTAAATTGGTTTTACTCCCCAAGTCGATTATCGGAGTTGTTAAAATAATGCTTGGCCAGTGGCAATCACGAAATGCCAGCAAAAATTAATCGAGTTGCGCGAAAGTTGGCTCAGACACTCCGTGAGTAAGAATAAAAAAAATTGAACAATAAGTGTACTATATATGCGTTGATTGTATTGAAAAACAAGTGTCATGACTTGTCATTGTCCCATTTGAAATATTGATCTTAAATTCTTTCATTAATTTTCAATGTTTATTTATTTTAAATTTGTGATTTAACTTTAAAAGTCTATTTGGGAAATACATATTAGTCTTTAAGTCTGAAAAAGACATTATACGATTTTATACAAGTTTACTCATCCCAAGTTAAAATTTTGGGTCCACTTCTAATCTCATTTTAATATGCCATATTTAAATGCGAAGCTCAGTCGAGTATAATCGGTTTAATCGGTTTAGAAGAGTACAAAGTTTTATGGCAAGGGCGCTTTTATATGCCATATTTAAAAAGGAAAAAAAATAAAAAAAATAAAATCGTAGCGTTTGAAAAAGCACCAGCACTAAGTTTTGTTCTATAATATTACTATAGTTTATCATCATTTGTGCATAAATGGCTGTGATTTCTTCATAGTTAAATGTGGATTTAAAAAATAACAACTCTTACATTACAATAGTTAGTAAAATAAGAGTGCTTTAAACGCTATTGAAAAAGGAAATTATATTACAAAATATTAAATACACAACTAATTTCAAATTTTGCATTTAGAAAAAATAAACTTACTACAAATATTTTTGCCCATATTTTTCTTCGTGTCTGCTCGTATTGCAATGTTGGTTGAGGCTAGTTGTAATTGTTAAAAATAGTCAACTTAACATTGTGTAAAATTTACATATTATGTAATTTTTTTGTTACTCCAATGGTTGTGTAAAATCAATGCCAAATAATCTCGTGTATAATGGCGATGTATTTTGCATGTCCAATTTACACAGTTAAGTATGATTCTCTTCCCACTCACATTCTCTCTCATCATTTACTCAATCACACCTATGGGTGTTTTCGGTTTTGGTCGGGGTAGAAATTAAGGTTCCCCAAACTCAAACCAAATGCAAAAATTCTGTTTCGGTTCGGTTTTGGTTTCTAAATCTTCAAAACCCAAACTCGAAACAAACTTTTCAGTTCGGTTTTATTCGGTTTTGACAAAAAAAAATTTAAATCAATTTAACATAACATTGTAATACTAATAGTAATGTAAGAATAATTCATATTTAAATTAAAGTCATGGTTTTTTAGAAATAAGGAGCAAACATATGGATAACATGTTTTCTATTTAATTACTATTTTATTTGTACATTTACAAGAATAAAACATATTAAATAAAACGATGAATTATCTTGCCATCATGTATGTGATAAAAAAATATTAGCATTGTGTAGTTAATTCAATAATAAATGTACGCGTTAATGACTTTTTTTTTAAAGATTATCATAATAAGGAATATATTCTAAATGACCATTTTTTTTTTATATTATAGTATAATTAATGTGTGACCTTAGAATATATATTAACTTTTTTTTATTTTCTTATACATAATTCGGTTCGGTTCGGTTCGGTTTAGTTCGGTTTCGGATTAGCTTGCCTCAAACCCGAACCAAACTTTTTGGTTTTGGTTCGGGTTTTTCGTTTTTGGTTTTGATTTTTTTTCGGATCGGGGTTTTACGGATCAGTCCGTTCGGTTGGTTTTCGGATTGGACTTAACAACCCTTATCACACCACTCACATTCTCTCTCCACCCACTCATTCTCTCTCCTCATTTGTGTAGCTTTGTATTGTTTAAGTGGCTGATTTTTATTGTGCCACTTCTTTTTACACTAGAGTATTAATATTAGTTGTTGGTGAGTAAATATATCTGTGTAAATTTTTTATATAAAACTCACTTGTCATGTAAGATTTATACAATAATTTTACATAGCCTTATTGGAAATGCTCTTAGAGCATCTCCAATGGGACTCTGTAAAATAGCCAACTTTGCATTGTGTGAAATTTATACATTGTGTAAATTTTTTGTTACTCTAAATGGTTGTGTAAAATCAATGCCAACTAAGCTCTTGTGTATAATGGCTGTGTATTTTGCATATCCAATTTTCACAGTCAAGTAAGATTATCTCTTCTCATTAACTTAATCACATCACTCACATTCTCTCTCCTCATTTGTGTAGTTTCTTGGTTTTTAGGTGGTTATTTTTTATTGGACAACTTATTTATACAGATGAGTATTAATATTGGCTATTGTATAGTAAATAGGTCTGTGTAAATTTTTTGTGTAAAACTCACTTGCCATGTAAGATTTACACAATATTTTTACACAACCCCATTAGAGATGCTCTAAGAAAAAGAAAAAGAAAAAATTCCCAAATTTTACTCTAATATTTGCAAAGTTTTTGTTGTTCAACCCATATTCACATCGATCTTTAAAAAAAAAAAAACCCAAAATCCAACTTATTACAGAGATAGTTCATAAAATATTTTTAGTTTTTATTCACTTATATGAGCCAGTTATTGTAAAGAATCCGACCCTCTTGCATAGGTACTCCTAGCATTTACTATATGTATAGGCTCTGTTGGATTTTGGGTCGGGTCACCCATGACGGGTTGACCGAACTATTATTATGCCCATATTGATTTAAATTAATTAAGTAATAATAAAAAAAGGAAGTTAAAAACAGTTATTAAAACAAAAGAGAAAAACTGTTTGTTTGTAACTTCCTTCCCATCATTATTCTCTTGGTTGGTTTTTTGATCATGAGAGAAAAAAATAGAAAAGATGGAAGTGCTCCTGTGGAACTCAGTAAACAATTTTAATAGATATATATATATATATAGTTCTTGGGTTGTGAAACTAAGTGTATCTCCATTTGATTTACATTTGGACCTAGCATTAAAACATAGTTTTGGAATCATTAAGAAGGTATGTGATCCTATTATAATTATATGTTCTGCTTTCATTAAATTACTACATGCTCGAACTCAGAGCGTTTGCATCAACCTAGCCGATACGTTCTAATTATATGATATTATAATTATAATTGAATAAAAACTATTATATTTAAATTAGGTCAAATGAAGTTTAATCTAATAAGATTTTTAAATAAAAATTAAATATAACAATTATCTGAATTAATTTAAGTCCAGCTACATAAGAATTGGAAAAATCAATTTTTATATGTTTTATATTATATATATTTTTTGGAGAAATGATTTTTCAATTATTGAACATATTTTAGTCATAATAATTCATTAAAGAGAAGATTTTTACATTCTTGAAAGTCTATATTTTATTAATAGATAGTTAATTAATATGAGAACAAATTAAAATCTCCATATAAATATGGATAAAAATTGGAATTTTGATAATCTTTAAATAGTTTTAAAACTATTGAGATACATACGTAGCTATAAATAATCACCCACCAGATTTATTTATTTAAAATTAATTGACAAAATTAAATACATATTAAAAATTAAGGTGGACATTTGTCCACCTTATTGCTGTTAAAGTGGTAGGTGGTGCCACTACCAACCGCGACTGTATTTAGAATGGCATAGTATTTTTAGAATCATATTCTTTTAAATATTTAAAATTAATTTCATTAGAGAGTTATACAATAAAATAAAATAAAAATTATTATCTTTCCACAGTTGAAAACGAAACCGTATAATTCATAATCATGGCATAGTATTTTGTGTCCAAACTTTTAATAATATAAAGTAAACTACTTCTTTTTACGTCTCAGTCTATAAAAAGTATTTGAATTGTTCCAGCTTTAAGTTAACTATAACATGCACATAGCATTAGTATTGCCACAACCAAAAAAATTAGATCAAGATGTGCTATACCATAACTGAAAAAAATAGATGCAAATGTGCTATACCACAACCGAAAAAATTAGCTATAATTCTACGTAGGTGACTCTAAAACTCTAGTGTTAAGTTTAATTTTTATTATTTTAAAAAATCGTAATTATATACTATAATTTGTTTTACTACTTTGTTTGGAGTCATATGGACAATTTGATAATTTTTAATTTACTCCAATATCTTATATAAAAATTACATCCTTTATCCAATAACTTAAAGTTACAGATTTCAAAAAGAAAATTTGCATAATTGCTTTTCATACTAATCCAATAAAAAAGAGTGTATTTAAACACGTTATGAAAAACTCCTATATAAACATTATTTTGAAACAGAGAGATAGGGTAGGCTGCCTTTATTGTTAATTAAAAAAAATATCATTGTCAAAGCTTTTTATAGAATGGGATACGGTATAGAGTCAAATTATTAATTAGGAACTTGAAATCACAGCATGAGTATGCATGCATATCATCAAATCATAGCAAATGCATGCTACATTCGTCATCAAACATTAATTACATTAATAAAACCCAATCAATTACATATATTCTTCTTCTTTTATTTAAAAATTTGTTTCACGAGATTTTTCTATATTACACTGAAAGCATGACTAATTCTCGTTTAGGAATTTGAGCCTGTTACTGGCCACAATAGTTTTCTACCTACTGAGGTTTGGAATTGGGATGTTCCCGAACCATTCAAGCCCAACAAGTGCCCAATGGTAAACAAGCCACTAAACCATCCCTTGTGGTTAAAAAATTTAATACACTGAATGTTGGGTTGGTCACAAGAGTAATTAGCAATTAAATAATTTCAACTAGTTTGCTGCTAGATCACAATTCTTCATAATCAAAAGCATTTTATGTAAAAACTTTGTTCAGTGTTTTGGTGTAAAACGTTGTTCAACTCCGTACTCGGTATAATAGTATAATTCCAATTTGAGTTCAATAATTTTTTCTTTTGAGCAATAAATTAAGCCTAATCAATGATTAAAATACATTTTATTTTGAATGGTGTGAGTTGATACATTTATATGTTAAAAAAAAGAGACTATTAACGTTGAGACATCTCAAAAAGAAAAGTAGAATAATAATTTATGATGGAAAAATTAATTAAATTGCATCATGATAGATTCGGGTCCAGCTAAAAATAAATTGGGTTGTTAAAGTTTTCAAATTTACCCGCTTGAGGTCTATGAGAGTTCGAACTAGCCTTATTTTTAGACATAAATTTAATCAAATCCAACATGTTGCCATCCCAAACTAACAAGCATGGGTAACGTGGGGTTAATTTTAGTAGAGAAAAGTGAAAATTCACAATAATAAGTAATGGAGAGCTGAACACCACTTGGTTGCACAGGACGGAACCATACTGTAACAAGCCCATGAGCTAAGCTTGATATGGATTTGAGGGTTCATATGGTAAAACCTTAAAATATACATAGCATTAGTATTGCCACAACCGAAAAAATTAGATCAAGCTGTGCTATACCTTAACTGAAAAAATTAAATCCAGATGTGCTATAAGACAATCGAAAAAATTAGCTATAATTCTACAAAGGTGACTCTAAAACTCTAGTGTTAGTTTAATTTTTATTATTTTAAAAAATCGTAATTACATACCATAATTTGTTTTACTACTTTGTTCAGAGACATACGAAAAATTTGATAATTTTTAATTTACTCCAATATCTTATATTAAAATTACATCCTTTATCCAAAAATTTAAAGTTACAGATCTCAAAAGGAAAATTTGCGTAATTGCTTTTCATACTAATCCTATAAAAAAGTGCGTGTTTAAAAACGCTATGAAAAACTCCTATATAAACATTATTTTGAAACAGAAGGATATGGTGCCTTTATTGTTAATTAAAAAAAAATTATTGTCAAAGCTTTTTATAGTATGGGCTATAGAGTCAAATTATTAATTAGGAACTTGAAATCACAGCATTAGTATCCATATCATCAAATCATAGCAAATGCATGCTACATTCATCATCAAACATTAATTACATTAATAAAACCCAATCAATTACATTCTTCTTCTTCTTCTTCTTCTTCTTTTATTTTAATTTTTTTTTATGATATTTCTCTATTACACTGAAGGCATGACTAATTCTCATTTACGAATTTGAACCTGTTGCTGGCCACAATAGTTTTATACCTACTGAGGTTTGGGCTTGGGATGCTCCCGAACTATTCAACCCCAACAAGTGCCCAATGGTAAACAAGCCACTGAACCATCTCGTGGTTAAAATTTAATACACTGAATGTTGGGTTAGTCACAAGAGTAATTAGCAATTAAATAATTTCAACTACTTTGATGCTAGATCACAATTCTTCATAATCAAAAGCATTTTATGTAAAAACTTTGTTCAGTGTTTTGGCGTAAAACGTTGTTCAACTACGTACTTGGTATAATAGTATAATTCCAATTTGAGTTTAATAATTTTTTCTCTGAGCAATAAATTAAACCTAATCAATGATTAAAATACATTTTATTTTGAATGTGTGAGTTGATACATTTATATGTTAAAAAAAAGAGACTATTAACGTTGAGACGTCTCAGAAAGAAAAGTAGAATAACTAATTTCTGACGGAAAAATTAATTACATTGGAACGCGATAGATTCGGGCCCAGCTAAAAATAAATTGGCTTGTTAAAGTTTTTCAAATTAACCCGCTTGAGCTCTATGAGAGTTCGAACTAGCCATATTTTTGGACACAAATTTAATCAAATCCAACACGTTGCCATCCTAAACGAACAAGCATGGGAATGTGGGGTTTATTTTAGTAGAGAAAAGTGAATATTCACAATAATTAGTAATGGAGAGCTGGACAGGACGAACCGTACTATAACGAGCCCATGAGCTAAGCCTGATCTAGATTTGAGGGTCCATATGGTGAAACCTTTAAATGAGGGCCCAATCATTATTAAGTATTAGTCAATGCCCACATTTTACATGTTTGCAATAAATAAGGGTGGTGATATATACATACCGTAAAAAACTTGCTAATAGTCCTACTTTTTATTTAGTTCTTAACAATCGAGTAACATGCATGTTATTCGGTTCTTGAGTACTGAATATAAACTTAACAATGCCTTACGTACTCGGTTGTTAAGGACCGAGTATCTAGTGTTAGAATATATTATTTAGTATGTAGTATATATATGTATATATAGTTTCCTTATATTAGTAGGTTTCCTTCTTTCATTAGGTATCTGATTGTTTACATAATCATATAAATAGGACTCTCTTGTATCATTATTATTAATTGAATTACAAATCTCTTTATTCTACTTTCTAGATGGTATCAGAGGCTGGTTAATCCCCACCATTAAACCCACAAACCACCACGTCATCCCCTCGTCGATCGACTTCATCGCAAAAACAACCGTCATCATCCGTATTTACGCGATTTTCTATTGCCTCGTTCATCCATCACCAATCTCCAAATATCACCAAACTATACCAATACATTCTACCTTCCCAGACGATCAATTCTCCATTCGAATCATCTGAATTGGAGCCTACACGCACCGTCACGCGCTACCACAATATCTCATTTTTTCAACTATCCAGATCTAAACATAGTGGCCTCCAAACCGTACAAATCTTATATCATCATAATCCTCTTTAAAAGACGACCATACTGAAAAAAAATCAGCTCAAAAGGATCTCTCACGCGCCACTTGTATCCTCAGCCTTCCATCCACACGCCGTCCACGCACGGTTAAAGCCAACCGTTAACTCTAACGGCTTTACCTAATGCCGTTAACTGTTACCGTTAAAGTTAACGGTTATTACTGTTAGTTTTGACAGCTTCAACCAGAAGTGTTGACCTTGTAGGTCTTAATCTTTTTTTGATTATAACAATAAATTAATCATGTGTAATTTAACATATTCTTGATTTAAGATTATAGCTTTCTTATTTGAAAAATCAAGAATAGCATGATTGCTCAAAGGAAAATTGACAAGGATCATTCTATCAATTTCTGATCAAGTCAACAAAGCATTGGACAAGGAGTCAAAGAAGATCAATATCATCAATACATTTCATGAAGCACATAAGAACAAGGATCAAAAGTTTCAAGACAAGAATTCAAGTGGAGAACTAAGAAACTAGCTCAAGCACTTTGAAGAATGGTAAACTTGTTTCATGAGTGAGTGTTTAGCTTTATGTAAAGTTATTATCATCGATCACAAACTAAGCTTAAACATGATCATGTATCATTCATTGCATTCAAACCACTTTCAAAATCAAAGTTTGAATTGAACCTCTTTTGTAAAGTTATTTCTCATAAATCGGTTTTCTTGTAAAAATCATATATAATCTATCTGGTTGTTTTAATGTTCATAACCAACTCTAACATGCTTAGAATAACCTCTAGAACACTCTCCAAGCTTTCGGTTGATTTTAGGTTTAAGTGTTCATGGGTGGGCAGAAGCATGTAGTCGACATTGGGTGAGTCGACTACAAGGCCAAACACTAACCATTAGAAAGTTGGTAAATGTTTAGTTTTGACCCATAACTCCTTGTAACCACTTCAAACGGCCATATTCTTTCACAAGTTATATATATGAGGTCTTAGACATGTTTTTACACACTTGAATGATTATACAAACTCATTTTTCATACATTCTCATTATTCAAGTATTCAAGCTAATACATTGATCATATTCATCATATTTGAACTTAAACTTATTAATCAATCTTGATAACTCTAGTGTGAGCTTCAATTGTATTCTTTAAACACTTAAGAGTTGTTATTCATTGGTGTGAGTCACCAAACATTTAGTATTCATTTGTGAGAGGGCAATCTCATAGGATAACAAGAAGGTAAATTCTTGTTTAGTATTTGTGAGAGGTAAATTTCACAAATTAGCAAGAAAGAGATTCTTGTGTGAATATTATGGTAAAGCAATATTTGTAAAGAATGTATGAGACAAAAACACTTGTAGAGGTTTATTTTTTACTTGGAAGAAAAACGGTATTAGTGGAACTTCTCGGGGAACTAACCGAGCGCGGACTATGGTTTGATAAACCAAAACCGTGAGGACAAAAGGTTCAATCTTTCTTACTCAATCTCTTTATTTATTTTTTATATTTATTGATTGAAGTTGCTTATATTGTTGATTGTTCTTGAGATTGATTGTTTGATTGATTGTTTTCCTTGATAAACTTGTTTAGTAAATTTGTTTTACTTAAACATTTTAAAAAAAAAATAAAAATTCTGCATTAAAGTTTTTAAACCCTATTCACCCTCCTCTAGGGTTGAAATTCGACCTACAAGAAGTTTTATTTATTTATAGTTTGACCCCAGAAGTTTCTGTAATTTACATTTTGACCCCAAAAGTTTCTGTAATTTTTAGTTTGACCCCAAAAGTTTTTATAATTTGTAATTTGACCCCAGAAGTTTATGTGTTTTTCAGTTTGACCCAAGAAGTTTTTTTTATCCAAAAAAAAGAAAGGAAAAAGAGAAAGGGAAAAGGAAGAAGGAGAAGAGGTTTTCTGTTCTTTCTTTTTTAATCTGCCTCATGTTTACAAACCACGTCTTCCAGAATCATTCTCATTCGAAGTATACACCTTGTTCAGTATGTGGAAAGACCGAGCATTCAAATAAGGGGTGTAATGAAGTAATTGGTTATCCGGGCTAGTGGGATCATTCTCGGAGTCGTCGTTTAAATCAAAGTAATGATAGAAGGTATTCGGGATTGCTTACAACCACTAGGACACCAGGTAAGGCATTAAATTCTACATCTGTTTTGAATAATACATGGATAATTGATTCTGGTGCTACAGATCATATGATATTCAATTCTAGACAAGTCACCCCTCTTAACCCCTCATCAAAAAATTTTATTTCCACAACTAATGGTGATCCAGTCCCTGTCATTAGGGAAGGATCAGTTCATTTATCAGATTCCCTGAACTTAAATTATGTGCTCGTAGTCCCCTCACTAAAAAAATAACTTATTGTCTGTTGCTCAGATTACTAATGTTTTAAGTTGTATTGTTATTTTTTGGCCTTCTCATTGTGTCTTTAAGGATATTCAGACAAGGAAGACAATTGGTTATAGTGTTAGGCGAGGAAATTTGTATTACTTGAATTTGGCATTGAAAAGCACGAATCAGTTATGTCAAATCCTACAAACAGCTGTGACTCAAGAAAAAAAGGCCGATGATGAGATTTTGCTATGGCATCGCCGATTAGGTCATGCATCCTTTGGCTATTTAAAGAAGTTATTTCTGAAAACTTTTAAGAATGTTGAACTATCTACTTTTCGCTGCGAAAATTGTGAACTTGCAAAGAGCCATCATACATCCTTTCCACCATCACTTAATAAATGTTCAGTTCCTTTGATGATGATTCACTCAGATGTATGTGGGGCCTTCTCCTACTCCATCTTTAAATGGTGCTCGTTGGTTTGTTACTTTCATTGATGATTGCACAAGAATGACATGGGTCTGCCCGATGAAATCTAAAAGTGAAGTAATTTCTTTATTTCAGAGATTCCATAAACAAGTCAGTACACAGTACAAAGCCACAATTCAAGTTCTTCGAAGTGATAATGAAGGTGAATACATGAGTACAGAATTACAAGAGTATTTCAAGCATCATGGAATTATTCATCAAACAACATGTCCTTATACACCTCAGTAAAATGGGGTTGCAGAAAGGTAGAACATGCACTTACTAGATGTCGTACGTGCGTTACTAATTGGGGCCAATGCTCCAACATCTTATTGGGGCGAAGCACTTGCCTCCATCGTCTATCTGATGAATCGTATTCCATCAGCAGTCCTTGACTTTCAAACACCATTTGATGTCTTCCACAAAGCTATATTGGCTCCTCCGGTACCGAATTTGTCCCCTCTTATATTTTGATGCGTTGCATTTGTTCATTTACTAAAAGAACAACGAAACAAATTAGAGTCTCGTGCTCTCAAATGTGTTTTTGTGGGTTATTCATCATCTCAGAAAGGGTATAAGTGTTATCATCCTCTCACTCGAAAAGTATATGTGACAATGGATGTAGTATTCCATGAAGAAGATATGTTTTTCCATCAAGCTGAACTTCAGGAGGAGAATCATAGTGAAGTTTAAGCTTTTGATTTTATTAATAGAGATGAGGATAAGATTATTCAACTTGAGGTATCCCCACAATCAACCTTACAACTACCGAATCCACCAAGTTCACTGCCAAATTCGCCACCGAATCTACCAAGTTCATCAAATTCTCCAGAATCAAACTCACCGAGTTCACTACAGAATTCGCCCCAGCCCTCAAGCTTGCTATTGCCTAGTACAAATAACCAATTGTCTCCCTTAGACACATCTGAATCTGAATATCAAGTTTTTCCTCCTGATCCTCAGGTATCTTCTTCTGAACCTCTAAAAGAACAACTCCTTAATCGAATCAATAGAGGTGTGCCTAAACCAACATATGAACTTGATCTTGCTAGTAAGGCAAAATATCCCATGAGCAACTATGTGTCTTATGATAAGTTGTCTGAATCGAATAAATCGTTTGCAAATCAATTATCCTCTGTATCTATTCCTAATAATGTGCAGGAAGCCTTAGGTGATCCAAAATGGAAAGCAGCAATAGATAAGGAGATGAAATCCCTAAATAAGAATGGTACATAGAAAATAGTTGAATTGCCAATGGGAAAGAAACGTGTTGGTTGCAAATGGGTGTACACGGTGAAACATTGGGCAGACGGCACCATCGAAAGATTCAAAGCAAGAGTTGTAGCAAAAGGCTACACTCAGACACATGGGATCGATTATTTAAAAATATTTGCATTAGTGGCAAAAATCAACACTGTTCGTGTTTTGCTCTCTTTAGCGGCAAATCTGGATTGGCCATTGCAACAATTTGATGTAAATAATGTATTCCTACACTGAGACTTAGAAGAGGAGGTATACATGGAGTTTCTACCAGGTTACAATGTGCAGGCAGAACACAGAAACAAAGTATGCAAATTGAGAAAGTCTTTGTATGGTTTAAAACAGTCTCCAAGAGCTTGGCTCGGGAGATTCACCAAATCAATAAGGAAGTTCAGTTATAACCAGAATAATTCAGATCATACGTTATTCTTAAAGAGGTGTGATGGAAAAATCACAGCACTTATTGTCTATGTTGATGACATGGTTGTCACTGAGGATAACCCACGTGAACAAGAAGTATTGAAGGAATATTTATCTCAAAAGTTCGAGATGAAAGATCTTGGCGAGCTAAAATATTTTTTAGGGATTGAGGTGTCCAGATCGTCAAAAGGCATATTTCTCTCTCATAGAAAGTATGCATTGGATCTACTAAGTGAAACTGGAATGTTTGCCTGTCAGCCGTCAAGTACTCCCATGGATGAAGGATTAAAATTAGAAATTGAAGCTGATCAAGTGCCGGTTGATAAAGGGCGTTACCAGAGATTAGTAGGAAGACTAATGTACTTAGGACATACTAGGCCCTATATTTCTTATGCATTGAGTACAGTTAGTCAATTTATGCACAATCCTGGAGAGAAGTATATGCAGGCTGTGATGAAGATTCTCAATTATCTGAAGGCAGCTCCTGGAAAAGAGATTTTGTTTACAAAGAACAGTGATTTCTTGAAAGTTGAAGGGTATACTGATGCTGATTGGGACAGAAATATTGGTAACAAACGATCCACATCAGGATATTTCACATTCGTTGGTGGGAGTCTCGTCACCTGGCGAAGTAAGTATTAGAATATATAGATATGGTAGAATATATAGATATGGTAGTATATATAGATATGGTATATGTATAAATGGTATAGTTGACTACCACCATAATTCCTAGAATTATGGGATATTATTTTTGTTTCCATGTACAGCTCATTCAATCCCTATTTAAGGGACCTTTGTATTCATTCATTAGATTTCAATATAATTTATTCTCTCTCTAATTATCAACATGGTATCAAAGGGAAACACAACCACAAAACCCTAACCGTCCCACCACCACGCAAACAACCCACAAATCACCCTACAACACCATCACATACCTTAAACCTATCCCGCAACCACCAACCAGCAATCATCTCAGATCAAAATCTTCGACCCTACAACCGGATCCAATTTCTGTACAATTGTCCATCACATACAGACACTCAATCAAACCAAAAATTACACCAACGTTCTCGTCTCCAAAAGACGATTCCAAATCAGTTTGAATCATCACGAGAAACCACCACACGCGCCCTCACGCGCCACTACAAAAAAATGGTCTCCGCAGCGCTTCGTCCACGCGCCTCCATCACCACGTCAGTTGCCACGTCATACTACTATGTCACCTTACCACGTCATCTGCCACGTTAGCTACTGCCACGTCACTCTGACCGTTGACCAGCCTGTTGACCAGACCCGTTGACCGTTGACCAGCAGAAGTCCTTTCTGGCATTTCTCGACGTTCTGAACACAGTCGCGGCCTCAGAATTTCCATATTCAATCTTGATCACTAGGTATTCAATCTTACTTCAATGGCTTCTGACATTGCTTCAATAATTGGCTCATTCACAAAGGATTCCCCTCTCATCATTTAAACTGAGGACTCCTCTTTCAATATCGGCCTCCTATTAGATGAGACAAATTACGATATATGGTCTCAACTCATGGAGATGCACATCGCAGAGAAATAAAAATTCTTCTTTATTTAAGGTTCTGCCTCAATTCTGAAAGAGGGAACACCGGAGTTCGATAAATGGTACCCCGATAATCAACGAGTCAAACGCTGGCTCTTAATGTCCATGAAACCAGAAATCATGAAACTCTACATTCGCATTCCTACAGCACGTGAAATCTGGAAATCACTGTCTACGGCATTTCGTGATGGGGCTGATGAACTACAGTTTTTTTCTCTGAACCAACGGGCCTTTTCTGCCAAACAGGGTGGGCGACCAATATCTGAATTTTATGGGGAGTTAAAAAAAATATTTAGCGAGTTGGACCATCGTGATAAGGTAATTATGGAAAGTCCTACTGATTTAGAGTCATACAGGAGGTCAGTTCAACACTTGAGAGCCACATTTTTCTTGCCGGGTTAGATAATGAACTCAAACAGATTCGGGGTGAGATTTTGCGAAAGGATCCGATTCCAGAACTAGAAGAGGTATATGCCCTGGTTCGTCGTGAAGTTCTTCGACGACAAACAATGAGCCCAGCAACAGATACTGTGGCTATGGTAGCCCGTAATCAAGCCCCTTCCAATTCCAATTGGCAAAATTCAGAGAAGCGATCTGGTAACCGACCAAATGACTCTCGGGGCTCCAACTCTAAATACCCCCTATGCTCTGTCTGTGGACTTATCGGACACTCGAAAAAGGCCTGTTATGAAATCATTGGCTATCCGGATTGGTGGAAGGATACTCGCAATCGCAAAACAGGTCCAAACACAGAGGGAGGTAACAAACAGGCCTCAAGCTTACTCACCACCACAGGTACATCAGGTATGGCTTTAAATTATGTCTCTGTTTTGAATAATACATGGATAATTGATTCTGGTGCCACTGATCATATGACATCTAATTCAAACATGATTACTCCCTTAATTCCATCACCTCAGACCTTTGTTTTCACAGCCAATGGTGCTCCAGTTCCTATAGTAGGAAAAGGATCAGTCAATCTATCAGACACCCTGAACCTAAGCTCTGTCCTAGTAGTACCATCCCTAGATTATAATCTATTATCTGTTGCTCAAATAACTAATGCTCTACACTATATTGTCATACTTTGGCCTTCTCATTGTGTTTTTAAGGACATTCAGACAAAGCAAACGATTGGTTATGGCGTTAGGCACGGAAAATTGTACTACCTGAACCTAGAGTTGAACAGTACAGATTGTTTGCACAAAGCCTTGAACACTAATACATCTAAAAAGAAGATTGTCGATGAACTTTGGTTATGGCACCGTCGGTTAGGACACGCATCATTTAGTTACTTAAAGAAACTATTTCCCAACTTAATTAATAAAGTTGGTTCTTCTGTTTTTCATTGTGAGACATGTGAACTGGCTAAAAGCCATCATGCCTCATTTAAACCTTCATTAAATAAAAGTTCAGTTCCATTTATGATTATTCATTCTGATGTATGGGATCCATCTCACATTTCTTCTTTAAGTGGTATACGATGGTTTGTCATATTTATTGATGATTGCACTCGAATGACGTGGGTTTGTCCCATGAAATTAAAAAGTGAAGTTAGTAGTCTATTCCAACGATTTCATAAACAGATCCGTACACAGTATAACGCTATGATTCAAATTCTCCGCAGTGACAATGGTGGTGAATATATGAGTACAGAGTTACAGGAATTCTTCAAACTCAATGGAATCATTCATTAGACTACATGTCCTTATACACCTCAACATAATGGGGTTGCCAAACGAAAAAATCGTCATCTATTGGAAATAGTTCGGGCATCATTGATTGGCGCTAACACACCAACCTCATATTGGGGCGAAACACTGTCCTCGGCTGCCTATTTGGTAAATCGCATTTCCTCCGCTACACTTGATTTTTAAACACCCTTCGAAGTCTTAGCTAAATTTGTCTCGGCCCTTGTCGTGTCCAATCTTCCTCCTCGGGTGTTTGGATGTGTCACATTTGTCCACTTACCAAAGGAACAACGACATAAGCTTGAACCTCGTGCTCTCAAGTGCGTCTTTGTCGGGTATGCGTCTTCTCAAAAAGGGTATCGGTGTTATCACCCTCCTACACAGAAACTGTACGTCACCATGGACGTTACGTTTCATGAAGAAACTATGTACTTTGACAGGACTAAACTTCAAGGGGAGCACTATAAGGAAGTTCAGTCATTTGGGAATGTCAATGAGGAAGAGACAAGGTCAATAACGGTAGTACCACCATTAACCGCCGAGATAATAGAAACAGCAGAAATTCTTTCAAATGAAGTTGAGCCGTCTCCGTCTCTGCATAACGCAAACAACCAATCGTCTACTTCAAATATCCCTGAAACTGAGGTCTCCCAGGTATCTCTTTCTATTCCTATAAAAAAACTTCCTAACCGAACAAATAGAGGTATACCTAAACCCACATATGACCCAGATTTTACCAGCAAAGCCAAATATCCCATGAGTAATTATGTGTCGTATGATCAGTTAACTGCATCTAACAAATCTTTTGTGAATCAATTATCTTCTGTATCTATTCATAACAGTCTGCAGGAAGCCTTATGTGATTCTCAGTGAAAATTAGCAATGGATGAGGAGATGAAATCCTTGTTGAAAAATGACACATGGGAGTTAACCGAATTACCAGCAGGAAAGAAGAAGGTGGGTTGCAAGTGGGTGTACACTGTGAAATTTAAAGCAGATGGTACAATCGAAAGATTCAAGGCGAGACTAGTTGTAAAAGGCTACACACAAACACATGGGATTGATTATCTGGAAACATTTGCGCCAGTCACAAAAATCAATACAGTGCGAGTGTTACTCTCATTAGCTGCGAATTTGGACTGGCCTCTACAACAGTTTGATGTGAAGAATGCCTTTCTACATGGGGATTTAGAGGAGGAAGTATATATGGAGTTCCTACCTGGATATAAGATTCCGGTTAAGCATACAAATAAAGTCTGCAAGCTGAAGAAATCTTTATATGGGTTAAAACAATCCCCTAGAGCTTGGTTTGGGAGATTCGCGAGATCAATGCGAAAGTTTGGGTACAACCAGAGTAATTCTGATCATACTTTATTTTTGAAAAGAAGCCATGGGAAGCTTACAGCTCTTATTGTTTATATAGATGATATGGTGCTCACAGGAAACGACCCTCAAGAACAATAGGCATTGAAGAAGCTCTTATCTCAGGAGTTTGAGATGAAAGATCTTGGAAACTTAAAGTATTTTCTGGGGATCGAGGTGTCTAGATCATCAAAAGGCATCTTTTTATCTCAGAGAAAGTATGCTCTAGATTTACTGAATGAAACTGGGATGTCTGCCTGTCAACCATCAGAGACTCCAATGGAGGAAGGATTGAAATTAGAGGTCGAACCGGATCAAGTACCCGTGGATAGAGGGCGCTATCAGATATTGGTAGGAAGATTGATGTACCTCGCACATACAAGGCCTGATATATCATATGCATTGAGTATCGTCAGTCAATTCTTGCATAATCCAGGGGAGAAGCACATGCAGGCAGTTATAAGGATTATCAGTTATCTTAAAGCAGCTCCTGGAAAAGGAATTCTATTCCAAAAAAATGAGGATATTCTGAAGGTTAAAGGATATACTGATGCTGATTGGGCAGGTAATATATGTGACATGAGATCTACTTCAGGGTACTTCACATTTGTAGGAGGAAACTTGGTTACCTGGAGAAGTAAGAAGCAAAATGTAGTATCCCGATCAAGCGCAGAAGCAGAATATCGAGGAATGGCAGTTGGTATACAAGAGTTATTGTGGTTGAAACTGCTACTGACAGATCTCGGTTTTCCTCTAACAGAACCCATGGTACTATATTGCGACAACAAGGCAGCGTGTGATATCGCACACAATCTAGTTCAACATGATAGAACAAAGCATGTTGAAGTGGATAGGTTCTTCATCAAAGAGAAGTTAGAAGAGAAAGTTATTTCTGTCCCTCATGTACGCTCCGAAGATCAGTTAACTGACATTTTCACCAAGGCCGTGACAAAAAAGATATTCACCAAGCTAATTAGCATGTTGGGCATGTTCGATATATGTGTGCCAACTTGAGGGGGAGTATTAGAATATATAGATATGGTAGAATCAGTGGCGGATCCAGAAAATTTGCTTTCAGGGGTCAACGTATAAAGGTGAAAAAAAAATTATACAAAATATACTCATAAAAATGAAACAATAATATTATAATTCATAATTCATAGGAAAAAAACCACATTACAATTGTCCACGACGAGTTTTCATATTCTGAAAACGCAGCATTACAGTTTCATTATCAATACAAGCAAACACATTTTTCTCAATATAAACAAGTAAGCTATCACTCAACCATTGATCTCCCATTCGATTGCGAAGTGGACCTTTCACAATATTCATAGCAGAAAATGCTCTCTCCACAGAAGCAGTTGCAACCGGTAAAGTTAAGGCTAATATGAGAAGCAAATAAACATAATTATATGTTCTATGTAACCCTTTCTCCACCATTTTTCTAGCAAGGCTAGCAATCCCTTTCAATCGAGAAAAATCGGTCATTGTACTAAAATAAACATATAATTTATTCACCATGTTCTATGTAACCAAAACTCCTAATTTATTCTCTCTAAAATAAAAGTATAGCTCTAATTTATTCAAAATAACTAACCAATACTAAAACTCCTAATTTATTTAAACTAAAATAAACATATAGCTCTAATTTATTCAACCTAACTAACCAAAACCAAAACTCCTAATTTATTCAAACTAAAATAAAAGTATAGCTCTAATTTATTCAAAATAACTAATCAATACCAAAACCCCAAATTTATTCAAACTAAAATAAAAGTATAGCTCTAATTTATTCAACCTAACTAACCAAAACCCCTAATTTATAGCCCTAATTTATTCAATCCAAATAACCAAAATCAAAACCCCTAATTTAATCAAAGTATAGCCCTAGTTTATTCAAAGTAACAAATTAAAATAAAATATCAATAACAAAGAACAAATTTAAGGGCACCTTTCAAACTAAAATACTTGATGCTTAAAGAAATAGGATAACATACAAGAATATTCATTAATTAATTAAAGCACAAAAAAAAAAAAAAAAATTACCTCCTGGCTCTTGTTGCTCGCTGCCTCGCTGCTGCCCGAAATAAAAAAAAAACAGTGACTACGGATCTTGAAACAAAGAATTGAAGATTTGGAGAGATTTGGAGGTTGGATGGTTTAATTGTGATTTGGAGTTGGATTATAGATTTTTAGGTCTTTAGACTTTAGGGGTGAGAGTTTTTAATGTTGCAAATTAATGAGGAAAGGCAGAGGCTGGACGATTCAATAAGAAAAAAAGCGTGCTCTGTTTTTGTGATTTTTTTTTACTGTAGCAAAACGACGTCGTTTTGACTCCAGCGAAATAAAAAAAAAGACGCGCGGGCTGCGGGCTGCGCAAAACGAAAATGGGCACAAAAAAAAGCCCCATTCAGGCATTTCATCGAGCACCTTGCGGGGGTCACCTTGAGCAGCTCTAATGGAGTTTTTTTGAGGTTGCGGGGGTCAATTGACCACCCTTGCTCCTCTATAAATCCGCCCCTGGGTAGAATATATAGATATGGTATATGTATAAATGGTATAGTTGACTACCACTATAATTCCTAGAATTATGGGATATTATTTTTGTTTCCATGTACAGCTCATTCAATCCCTATTTAAGGGACCTTTGTATTCATTCATTAGATATCAATATAATTTATTCTCTCTCTAATTATCAACAGTAAAAAACAAAATGTCATTTCTTATTCGAGCGCCGAAGCAGAATATTGAGGAATGGCCGTGGGAGTCCAAGAACTACTATGGCTAAAGTTGCTATTGACTAATATAGGTTATCCACCGAGAGAACCTATGGTGTTACACTGTGATAATAAGGCAGCATGCGATATTGCTCAAAATCCAGTTCAAAATGATAGAACAAAGCATGTGGAAGTAGATAGATTCTTCATTAAAGAAAAATTGGAGGAAAACATAATTGCAGTGCCTCATATACATTCAGAAGATCAGTTAGCTAATGTACTTACTAAGGCTGTCTCCAACAAAATCTTTTCCAGATTAATCAGCAAGTTGGGCATGTTCGATATCTACGCGCCAAGTTGAGGAGGAGTGTTAGAATATATTATTTAGTATGTAGTATATATATATATATATATAGTTTCCTTATATTAGTAGGTTTCTTTCTTTCATTAGGTATCTGATTGTTTACATAATCCTATAAATAGGACTCTCTTGTATCATTATTATTAAGTGAATTACAAATCTCTTTCTTCTACTTTCTAGATCTAGGCTTATACTAGGCGCTCAAGATCCAAGTAACAGACGTCTTATTTGATTGTGATTGAGCAAATGAAAGTGGGAGTGTACGTTACTAATTATTTTATTGGGTGTACTCCACCCTAAGATAATAATTTTGACGATAATAAGATAAAAAAATATTTGGTCTAGTGATAACAATTTTAACTTGCGAGGAGTAACTTGATAATTTTGTATAAGTATTAAAACCCCCTCAATGAATTTAACATAAAATATAGATTATTAGTACATTATGTGTGATGATTTAAAAAAAAAGTGAATATAATTCATATTTTCAAGTGTTAGCAACTTAGAACCCAAAACACTTGTGGACTTACCAATTTTCGTTTCTCCAATGTATCTTTGCTAGTAAATTTATAGTATTGGCAAATAATAAGATGGCGTAATTGTGTGTCTTCAAATCGAAAAATAAATAAATTATAGATTTAGATTTCTTCAAAAAAATTGATACACCTTGTGTGTTAAATTAAGATTATTTTTCCTTAATGGATTTTTTTTTAAACAAAATAAAAATTGGGCACAAATCAATTTATAAAAAAAACTATGATTTTTTTAAATTTTTTTTCAATTATGTTAAACTAGTGTTTCGATAAAAGGTAGTGCTACTAATTTAAGAGGGAGGGACTACATAATAATTCTACGGATAGGCTCAGGATATGAATGGGCAGATGGATTCTTTGTTGAGTAATGATAATGTTGCATTATGGTTAGTCTCCTTAGTTTCTGGTTCCCATTTTAGTTTAGTTGTATTGGTTTGATTCTATGGTCTCTATTGTCACAATTTTTGTTGTTCCTGTTTCAGCTGCTTCTGCCTCCCGCGTGTTGTCCCTGTGGGATTTCTTAGACTCCATTGCTAAGCTTGTTGTTGCCCCTCAAAACCGGTCTATTGTCGCGTTGTTTAACCCCCCCCCCCCCAATTTATGTAAATGAGACTTCTATCCCGGATCTAATTGTGCATGGTAAGAAAGTGATTATTCGCGTTGATGATGCACATTTTAATGAATCTCTTAAGTCGTTTGAAATTGCTTTGATTGGGAGATTAGTTATATATGTCGAAACTCGTAGCAAGACAAACGAAAGATCATTTCTACAATTAGATTTAAATGGCACAGCGACCCAACACCTATAGACATGCGAATGACGCCACATTTGATGATGATGAATCAATTGATAAGTCGAATGAATAGTATAGACAACCCGGATTTGTTCAACGTATTCTTAAAGAATAAAAGAGAGAAGCTCTCACAATTTTATTAATCCATATCTCTCTCATTAAAATAATCTAATTACCTCCTTTAAATAGGGTGTAGAAAACAAATATTAATCCAAACACAATAAGGAAAATAAAATAATCCTAATTAACTAATTAAAACATTCTTAATTGTGATTAAATAATAAATTTATAAACAAGTTATATAATTTAAAAGTAATTAAAATAAGATCTTCTTTGAATTTCACCGTACGCTATTAGACTGTTACAAGTTTTCCAACATTAAAGTCACTCCCCTTAGACATAGTTCGTTTTGTTTTTTGTTTTTTGTTTTTTTTATTATAGGGATGAAAAGTACGGTGCTTTGTCGGGTAGGATTATAAATTTCAAACTATATACATTTAAATTACAACGGTTGGAGCATGATTTCTATTGAGAGAAGCAGTTTGGTCGATGAGCACAAGTTGGGTGAGATTTATTATTCTTATGCTTGTTACTGGCTTACTAATATTTTAAAAGATATAATTAAGGCTTTAGGGATTCTTTATCTGTAATGATCAAAATACAACTTCCAAATACACAACATAATGATATGTTGTGATATTTGAGATAATGAAATGAGTTTTCTTATCTTAGAAGTTTGACAAAATATAGTAATTATATTTAATATTTTTTTCAAAACCTTTGTATCTGTTTATGATTCTCAAATTGATAATTTTTAATTTACTCTAATATCTTATTATATTTAAATTAGTGGTATAGAGTAGAAATGACAAGAATAATAGACTAAAAAGGAGGAGAATTAAAACAAAAATGTGTACACGGATTTATTTTAGCAATATTTTGAAAGCATTGGTAAAAGCAACTCTTTTTGTTTAAAAGAAAAAAAAAGTTGTAAAGCTGAAAAAATACAGTGCCTTTTTATTGCCAAAAATAAATTCATTGGCACCAGCTTTTTAATTACATTGAGTCATGATATTAGGCATATTTGAAATCACAATATTAGCATTCATTAAATCACACCAAATATACGCTATTGTTTTGATCACAAATTAATTATAATATACAAAAAAAAATTGGCAGACAAAGACCGTTCACAATAGTGAAAGAAATTGAAAATTTAAAATGCTACACTTATTTACAAATTTTACTATCTATTTTTATCTTGTACATTATACGAGTTGTATTTTTAAAAGATATAATAAAAATACAACTCATATAATACATTCAAAAAAATATAATGCAGTATTTATAAGCCAAAAAATGCATTTTCTAATAGAGTGGGCTCAATCATATCCTACAGGCAAGCCTTTGCGTAGCTCTACCTACGGGGAGGGCTCCACTAAGGGGCAGATTGAGCTGGGTGGGCTCCAGCCTAATCCAAAATATACATTTTTTCTACTAGTTAATGTATAACAAATATTATATTTAGTCGAGTCTACATATAGCCCATCCCAAAATCCATAATTTACCCATCTCAAAATCCAATAGCCCAGTCTACTAATTAATTAAATATGTAAATTTCATTGAATATATTATAACATGTGGTGTTATAAATGTGTCATAATATTAGGCATATTTGAAATCACAATATTTGAACATTAATTTTATCTTGTGAAATTCTTATTTTATTACATTTGGGTGTTAGTAAATTAAGTTAGAACATCTGCTATGGTTTGTACCACAAAATCTATTTGCGGTTTCTTTCTCTCATGATTGAACAATAAGACTACCACTTGGACAGTCTTGGGCTTGAATGGTTTTGCTCCCTAGGTCGATTCTCGGAGCTGTTAAAATAATGCTTGGCCAGTGGTAGCCATGAAACGTGAGCGGGAATTAATCGAGCTGCCCGAAAGTTGGCTCGAACACTGCGTGTCATGACTTGTCAGTGCCCCATTTAAAATAAGGTGTTGCTAAAAGCACCCTTAATTTATAGTTTACACACCCATTGTTAAAAAATAACAATGGTGTCTTAACTAGCTACTTCATTTTTAACTCAATATATATATATATATATATATATATATGTGTTTTTGGATTTTGAAAACAATGATTCCTCGGCCTAATATTTACATTCAATAAACATAATCTGATTAATATAGAACTTCGAGTAAACTACGCAAATGGCCCCTAAACTATTGGTATTATCCCACTTTGGCCCTTAAACAAAAATTTACGTCACTTAAATACTTGAACTATTAACCGAGTTTCAAATTGGCCCTTCCGTCCAATTTGGGTGTTAACTTGGACGGAATTAAGAGTAAAATTGTCATTTTAATTAGATATTTTTTAAAAAATATTTTAATTAAATTTAAAAAATATTATGGAAGAAAAATTTAAAAAAAAGTAAAAGAACAGAGAGAGAAAGAGAAAGAGGGAGACCTAGCCACTTCCTCCCCATCTCCATCACCTCCACCTCCTCCCCACTTCCACTGCCTCCATCCTTCTTCATCCCATCACTATCACCATATTCTTCATCCCATTACCTCCATCTTATACCACCATCACTGCCACCCCCTTCCCCTCCCAAACCCACCGTCATTTTCATCATCTCTGGCGACGATGAGCATCTCCGGCGACTATTGAGTTTTTGGAACTAATAGTATGTATGCTTAGTCGAATTTATGGTTGTTCAATTCCCTGTAAAATGTGCAGTCTGCACAGTTACTTATTTTGATGGAATTATGGATATGAGCCTTAGAAGTGAACGGCTTGATTATTAGTTAAAAATAAGCTTTAGAAACTCCTATTTTTATCTAAACTTTCCACCAAAAAGAATGCTGGTGTTTGGAAGAGGAATTGGGGAGGAAATAAGATGAACAAACAGTTAAGGTTTAATTATAGTGTTAAAGTTTATGTGGGAAGTTTTGTGCCTGATTAAGGAAGGGGTATTGGACACCCCCCCCAATCATTCTTTTCCTCTTGCTCTTTGCTCCTCTCTCCGCTGATCTGAGGAACTCTTCCACTTCAACCTCCACCTTCACCTCTTCTTTCTTCACCCCCGGCAAATCAGCCTTGAATACACTTGATTTTAGAGAGAGAAGTTTGTAATGTGTTTGTGTTGTTTTCATTCATAGAAGAGGGGCCCTATATAAAGGGAAAAATAATACAACTAGATATGTAAACCTAATACACTGAGATATATTCTATACATTAATATAATATAATATTCTAACACTCCCCCTCAAGTTGGTGCATAAATATCAAACATGCCCAACTTGCTGATCAATTTGAAAAATATTCTGTTTGAAACAGCTTTGGTGAGAACATCAGCCAGTTGATCTTCTGAACGTATATGGGGTACAGCAATTATGTTCTCTTCCAATTTCTCTTTAATGAAGAATCTGTCCACTTCCACATGTTTTGTTCTATCATGTTGAACCGGATTTTGGGCAATATCGCATGCTGCTTTATTATCACAATATAATATCATAGCTTCTCTCGGTGGATAACCCAAATCAGTCAATAAAAGTTTTAGCCATAATAACTCTTGGACTCCCATTGCCATTCCTCGATATTCAGCCTCAGCACTTGATCGAGACACGACATTCTGTTTCTTACTTCTCCAGGTAACGAGATTTCCACCAACAAACGTAAAGTATCCTGATGTAGATCTTCTATCACTTAAATTTCCCGCCCAATCAGCATCAGTGTATCCTTCAACCTTCGAGATATCACTATTCTTTGTAAACAAAATTCCTTTTCCCGGAGATGCCTTTAGATAGCTAATGATTTTCATGACAGCTTTCATATGTTTCTCTCCAGGATTATGCATGAATTGACTCACTATACTTAATGCATAAGAAATATCAGGTCTGGTATGTGCTAAGTACATTAACCTTCCTACCAATCTCTGATAGCGCTCTTTATTGACGGGTACTTGATCAGCTTCGATTTCCAATTTCAAACCTTCTTCCATGGGTGTTTCTGATGGCTGACAAGCAGACATTCCGGTTTCAAATAGCAAATCCATTGCATACTTTCTCTGAGATAGAAATACACCTTTGGAGGACCTAGACACTTCAATTCCCAAGAAATACTTCAATTCGCCGAGATCTTTCATCTCGAATTCCCGAGATAGATATTCCTTCAGAGCTTCTTGTTCTTGTGAGTCATTTCCGGTAACTACCATATCATCAACATAAACGATGAGTGCTGTGATCTTCTCATTGCACCTTTTCAAAAATAATGTATGATCAGAATTGCTCTGTTTGTAACCAAATTTCCTCATTGACCTAGTGAATCTTCCGAACCAAGCTCTGGGAGATTGTTTCAAACCATACAGAGATTTTTTCAATTTGCATACCTTATTTCTATGTTCCACAGGGACTTCGTAACCTGGGGGAAATTCCATATATACTTCTTCTTCCAAATCCCCATGTAAAAAGGCATTCTTTACGTCAAATTGTTGAAGTGGCCAATCCAGATTTGTAGCTAACGAGAGCAAGACACGTACTGTATTGATTTTTGCCACCGGTGCAAAAGTCTCTAGATAATCGATTCCTTGAGTCTGGGTGTAACCTTTTGCTACCAGTCTCGCTTTGTATCTTTCAATGGTTCCATCCGCCTTATATTTGACCGTATACACCCATTTGCAACCGACCCGCCTTTTTTCTGGTGGTAATTCAACTATCTCCCATGTGTCATTCTTTTTCAAGGATCTCATCTCCTCATCCATAGCTGCTTTCCATGTTGGATCATTAAAGGCTTCCTGCACACTGTTAGGAATAGATACAGAGGATAACTGACATACAAATGACTTATTCGATTCAGACAACTTATCATAAGACACATGATTACTCATAGGGTATTTGGCTTTGCTGGTGAGATCGGGTTCATATGTTGGTTTTGGGATACCTCTATTGTTTCGGGGAGGGAGTTGCCTTCTAAAAGGTTCAGAAGAATGTACCTGATATTCAGACGTAGACGTATCGTAGAGAGATGATTGGTCATTTGAATCAGGCGGGGGCAATTGTAAGTTTGGACTTAGTGAACTTGGTTCTGACGGTTGTGGCGAACTCGGTTGTGCCGAACTCGGACTCGGCAAGCTCGGCATTACTGAAACTTGTGGTGAGATCTCGACTTGGTCGTTGTTACTACAATCAAGAGTTTGAACTTCACTATAATGCTCCCCCTGAAGTTCAGTCTTCTGAAAATACATCTCTCCTTCATGAAATACGACATCCTTAGTCACATACATCTTTCGTGAGGGAGGATGATAACATCGATACCCTTTTTGATTAGATGCATAGCCCACAAATATACACTTGATTGCACGTGATTCGAGCTTATTCCGTTGTTCTTTGGGTAAGTGAACAAATGCCACGCAACCAAAGATTCGCGGAGGTAAGTTGGATTCGTGAGAAATCAATACTGCTTTATGGAGTACATCAAATGGTGTTTGAAAATCAAGAATTGCTGATGGAACACGATTAATCAAATATGCGGCTGATGAAAGAGCTTCACCCCAGTAAGACACCGGAACATTCGCCCCAAGTAATGAGGCCCGGACTATTTCTAACAAATGCCGATTCTTCCTTTCTGCAACCCCATTTTGTTGTGGCGTATATGGGCAGGTAGTTTGATGGATAATCCCATGACTTTGAAAGAAATCCTGTAAAGATGTAGCCATATATTCGCCTCCATTATCGCTTCGAACGACTTTAATAGTAGCATTATATTGTGTGCTAATCTGTTTATGAAATCGTTGAAATAAAGAACTGACTTCACTCTTAGATTTCATAGGACAAATCCATGTCATTCGAGTACAATCATCAATAAAAGTGACAAACCATCGAAAACCGCTTAAAGAATTATTCGGGGATGGTCCCCACACATCAGAATGGATTAACATAAAAGGAACTGAGCATTTATTCAACGATGATGAAAAAGAAGTACGATGACTCTTGGCAAGTTCACATGTTTCACACTTAAATGCAGAAAGATCGACATTCTTAAACAAGTTAGGAAATAACTTTCTTAAGTAGCCAAACGACGCATGACCCAAACGACGGTGCCATAACCAGATTTCATCTTCAACTTTCTTTTCTCGGATAGTACCAGTTTGTAGAGCCTCTTGTAACTGATTCGTGCCTTTCACCTCTAGGTCCAAGTAGTACAATTTGCCCCGCTTAATCCCATAACCAATCGTCTGTCTTGTCTGAATATCCTTAAAAACACAATGAGTAGGCCAAAACACAACGATACAATTTAAGGCATTAGTAATTTGAGGTACTGAGACCAAATTGTAATTCAGTGAAGGAACTATAAGAACAGAGTTTAAATTCATAGAATTAGATAAAGGAATTATCCCTTCTCCAATAACAGGAACTGGATCACCATTAGCTGTGGAAATGAAATTGGTGGATGAAGGTGTAATAGTGGTAACATGTCTAGAATCGAATGTCATATGATCTGTAGCACCAGAGTCAATTATCCATGTATTATTCAAAACAGAGGTAGAATTTAAGGCCTTACCAGTGGTGTGAGCTGTGGCAAGCAATCCAGATGCCTTCTTCCCATCACTTTCATTCTTATGGCTTGAACGACGATCCCGTGAATGATCCCACCAGTCCGGATAACCGATTACTTGATAGCATCCCTTTTTAGAGTGTCCGGTTTGTCCACATACCGAACAGGGGGGATATTGAGACCTGCTTCCTCGATCCCTTGATTGCGAGTCACGAGATAAAGTTGCTTGAGTTTGCCAATTCGAGTTTTTTCGGGTCTGATCACGGTTGCGAGCAACTATAGCCGTGGCATCGATATTAGCAATGTCACTGTTCATAGTTCTTCGCCTGATATCCTCTCGACGAATAAGTGAATATGTTTCTTCCAATTCCGGAACGGGATCTTTTCGCAAGATTTCACCTCGGATTTGTTCATTCTCGTTATCCAATCCAGCCAAAAATATGTGAACTCGTAGACGTTGGATTGACTTTCTATAGGATTCGATGTCAGTTGGACTTTCCATGACCACTTTATCGCGATGATCCAATTCGCTGAAAATTTCTGTAAGTTTTCCATAATATTCAGAAAGAGATCGGCCACTTTGTTTAGCTGTAAACGCCTTCTGATTCAATGTAAAAACCTGTAATTCGTCAGCCCCATCGTAGAATGCTTTAGATAAAGACTTCCAAATTTCTCGTGCCGTAGGAACTCGGATGTATCGCTTCATAATCTCCGGTTTCATGGACATTAAAAGCCATCTTTTTACCCTCTGATTATCTGAACTCCACGCTTCATATTCACTGGTTCCATCTGTCGGGATTTGAGTCGTTCCGCAGATAAACGAAAATTTTTGTTTTTCCGCAATATGCATCTCCATAAGTTGAGACCAAATATCATAATTGGTTTCATCCAAAGTAACCCCAATATTGACTGATGAATTCTCTGTTTGAACGATGATTGGGGACGAGTTAGACCTCGATGATTCAGTGATTGCAGTTGGACCGGTAGCCATTTTTGAGTATTATAACTAGTACTGACAAATAGAAGTGAAATCCGAACAAACGGAGGCCGGATTTGCGATCAGGACGGTCAAAAACCTTAGGAACCGGTATAACTTTGTAGAGAACCGGTCAAAAAACTGAAAAACCGGTCAAAAGTTGCTTCTGGAAATAAACCGGTTCAAAAGAAAAACTGCTGTTGACTGTTGACTAACGGCGTCAGTGAACAGTGCTAACGGCGTCAGTAAACAGTGCTAACGGCGTCAGTGAACAGTATTAACGGCGTTAGTTAACGGCGTCAGTGAACAGTGCTAACGACGTCAGTGAACAGTGCTGACGGCGTTAGTGAACAGTAGATCGGCGTGAACAGTAGATCGGCGTGAATGGAGCGTTTTGAGCAGAGGACGCGCGTGAGAGAGCGTGAAGGGTGGTTTTGAGAGGATTTTTTTTTCAGTGTGATCGTATTTCTGAGATGGAGCTATTGGTGGGTCGGTTGGATCGTTTTGGACAAGATCTGTGTACGAATGAAGTTTTGAAAGATGAAGCCGCTTGGATCTGATTTTCAGATCTGAGATTCAGTTACTGTTTTGTAGGCTTCGTGGATCTGATTTTTCAGATCTGAGATTCAGTTTCGACGAAGCTCTTGGTTGTAGTGAGTTTATGCTTGGATGATTTGAACGGAGCTTTAGATCTGATTGTATTGAGTGGGTTTTGAAGATTTGAACGGGAATGGTGGACTTGAGATAATAGAAGTGGGGAGATTTGTTCCCCCTTTGAATGGAGCTTGGCAGGCAGATTTGAGAGAGTAGAAGAGAGGATTTTCAACCTTCCTCTGATACCAACTTGATTTTAGAGAGAGAAGTTTGTAATGTGTTTGTGTTGTTTTCATTCATAGAAGAGGGGCCCTATATAAAGGGAAAAATAATACAACTAGATATGTAAACCTAATACACTGAGATATATTCTATACATTAATATAATATAATATTCTAACAAATACATGATCCTCGGGCGTCTCTTTCCAATCAATCCTAGTGTCGGCGATTGCGGAGGTTTCTCGAGCAGAGCTTGGAACATTGGCGACTGTATTGTTGGAGAAAGGAAAGCCTTGGAATGGATCCCAAATATCGAGTGAGAATGGATCGAATACGTTGCTACGTTGGCCACCGAAGAAGCTGCTTGGAGTTAGCGCCATTGATTGATTGTGTATATGATCGAATTGAGGAATTGGGGGATTTGTTAACGAGTGTGTTTTGCTTTCTAATGTTGATTTTTGGATAATGAAAGCAGTTGTGATGAGGAAGATGTAAATCGAATTAAAATTGTTTTTTAAAATATATCTATTTGAAATGATAATTTTGCTGTTGACTCCGTCTAAGTTAACGCCCAAATTGGACGGAAGGGCCAATTTGAAATTCGATCAATAGTTCAAATATTTAAGTGAGATAAATTTTTGTTTGAGGGCCAAAGTGGAACAATATCAATAGTTTATGGGCCATTTGCGTAGTTTACTCAAGAACTTCATTGAAACAATTTTCCCTGGAGTTATAGATAGGTTTTCATTTCTTACTTGGATACTCTTTTGATGACATTTATTTTAGTGTTATTGCAGCAACAATGTAAGATTCAATTTTTTATAGTAGAAGGGAATAAAGGTAGCTAGAAAGAAATAAACAAGGAAGTGGTTTTTGTGTTTAGAATTGGATTGAAAAAAAGAGGATGGAGAAAATAGAGATTTCTAATTAAGGCACATTTGTTATATTTTAATAATAGGTGTATGGATTGAAAATTGAGGGTCCCTTTACCAACACCTTTTGAAATATTGATGTTAAATTATTTCATTAAATTTCAATGTTAATTTATTTTAAATTTGTGATTTAACTTTAAAAGTTGATTCGGGAAATGCATGTTAGTCTTTAATTCTGAAAAAGATACTATACGATTTTATATGAGTTTACCCATTCCAGTTAAAATTATGGGTCCACTTATAGCCACATTTTAATATTTTGTATATTATATACGAAGCTCAGTTGAGTATAATCCGTTTAGAAAAGTACAAAGTTTTATGGGAAGGGCTCTTTTATATGCCAGATTTAGAAAGAAAAAAAAATCGGCGTTTGAAAAAGCACCAGCACTAAGTTTTGTTCTCTAATATTAATATAGTTTATTAACATTTTGTATCATAGTTAATTGTGGATTTAAAAAATAATAACTCTTACATTACACTAGCTAGTAAAATAAGAGTGCTTTAAATGCTATTGAAAAAAGAAATTATATTACAAAATATTAAATATACAAAACTAATTACAAATTTTGCATTTAGAAAAAATAAATTTACTAGAAATATCTTGCCTAGAAAGCTTTTTCAAAATGAGAAATATATAATAATACCCATAATAATAGAGTTATTTATTCATAATATTAAAATTGGATTATTTTATATATTTTGCCTATGGCCCCCATAAGTCTAGTACTGCCTCTGGCAGCGTTTCATATTTTTCATAATAAAGATAAATGACATATTAGATTTTTGACTAAAATGACAATGAGATCAAATTTTATGAATTAAACTAGTGAAAATGGGACTTCATGAACCAAAGTAAAAATGTTATCAAACTTTAAGGGCATAAAATGTAAATTACTAGTATCATATTTATGTTGCGAAACTCATACCCAAAAACCAATTCCAAAGCCGATTCTTGGAGAAATATTTTGTGCTTTTGAAAATCTATACTAAAATTCAATAAATTCATCTAGTTAGAAAGAACCCAACCCAACCGGTGCAAGTTTTGTTCTGACCTCTCAATTTCAATATGTATAAGTCCAACGATGCGCAACCCCCGACCTACATCATCGCATGGTAGTTATGAGATACTAAAAGTGTATTTAAAGAAAAAAATGTTATATTTAGGTCGGTCAAACGGATTAAATTTATAAGAACCTGAACCTAACTGGAACTTGTGCAATGTCTTTGTTGTGCAACCTACTTTCATGTCGATCTTAAAATAAAAAATTTAAATTTAAATAAAAAAATCCTAACTTATTAGAGAGATTCTAGTTCATAAAATATTTATAGTGAAATTCAATTGCATGAGCCGGTTATTGGAAAGAATCCGACCCTATTGTGTAGGTTTTGTTCTAAAAAGTTGAACCCCAGCATTTATTATATGTATAGTCTTGAATAAAAATTATCATATTTCAATTAGGTTAAATGGATTTAATAATTTTTTAAAATAAAAAATAAATATTACAATTATCCCAATTAATTTAAATCCATCTAGATAAGAATTGGAAAAACCCTTTTTTGTGTGTGTCTTATATTATATTTTTTTAAGAAATGATTTTTAAATTATTGAACATATTTTAGTCATAATAATTAATTCAATAAAATATTTTTATATTCTTGAAAGTCTTTATATTTTATTAATCTAAGAAATGATTTTTAAATTATTGAACATATTCTAGTCATAATAATTAATTCAATAAAATATTTTTTTACATTCTTGAAAGTCTTTATATTTTATTAATCAATAGTTAATTAATATGAGAACAAATTAAGATTTGGATTTAAATATTGATAAAAAATGGAATTTTGATAATCTTTAAATACTTTCAAAATTATTGAGATACATACCTAGCTATAAATAATTACCCACCAAATATATTTATTTTAAATTAATTGAAAAAATTAAAGGGGAAATTGGGTATAAGGGCTCATTTTAATAATAATATAATTATAAATGATACCCCTTCCTTGTAACATCTCACTTCTCATTATGACACTAACAGCAACCAAAATGTGTTAAATGCATTTAGCACCACCTGGATAGCAACTAGAAGGTGCTAAATGTATTTAGCACCACAATCAGGAGAAGCTAAATGCATTTAACACCACCTGGACATAGCACCACAACTAAAAGGTGCTAAATGCTGAAATTTAGCACCGCAACCAGAATGTGCTAAATGTATTTAACACCACCTGAATAGCAACAAGAAGGTGCTAAATGCATTTAGCACCACTTTAACAACAATCAGAATTTGCTAAAATGATTTTAGCATCATTACAAAATATAGAATAATAAAATTGATGAGATCAACATACACTCTATTTATATATATGTATATATATATGGATCGATGTAGGGTTTGTAAAAAAAAGAATCATAAAACAGAGTGTTGTTGGAATGAACAACAAGAAGCTTCTTTGTTTGCGGTCCTTCCCCTTTCTCTCTTTGTATATATATGACAGATATACGTACCTTGTGTCTAAGCTAGGTCTTTCTCTCTACTCTGTACCGCATGCCCGCTCTATACAGAATCTCCAAAAAAAAAAAAAAAAAAACCTAGCTCCCTTGATCACCATGGACTTCTCTCTCTCTCAGACTTTCCCACTTTTTATTCATTTCTTCTTTCTTTGATTTCAATTCATCATAGCAAATTTCACTAAATTAATATAATTAATTAACCTATGTTTGTTTCTCGTGATGATGTTCATGGCGAAGAGCTTCCCATGGCACCAAAAAACCAATTTGGAAAAGACAATTTGGACTGTCCAATTACTACTCTTATCTGCCGGAATAATCTCAGTTGTCGTTTTCTTCAAAGTAGCAGTGATTCCGTACTCTTTTAATATGGTAATCTCTACTCTACCGAGATTATGGATCTCATTGAGGACCTGGTTATCTCCTCCTTATATATACGTCATTCTCAACTTCATCATCATCTCTATCGCCGCTTCCTCTACTTTTCATCTTCTAAAATCTCCACTATGAGGTTGGTTCGTTGATTTTAGAGAGAGAGAGAGAAAGGTATTTGATTTTAGAGAGAGATAATCGTTACTTTTAACATTAACTTGAACTAATTAGGGGTATATTTGTCCATCAACATTTATCATTTTCCTTAAAATAAATTAATATTATGAAAAGTGTCCTTATTATAAAACCAAATTATGAAATTAGTACTTCTTCTCTTTATTAAAAATAAATCCGTCCTTAGAGTTATAAAACATTACGGAGTAAGGTCCTATAACCCATTATCTCAAAATTAAATACATATTAAAAATTAAGGTAGGCATTTGTCCACCCTATTGCTGTTAAGGTGTCATGACATAGTGTGCTTAGAATTATATTTTTTGTGCCCAAACTTTTAATAATAGAAAGCAATCTATTCCTTTTTAAAACTCAATCTATACAAAATATTTGAAGTAGTCAAGCGACAAATTAACTAGAAAATGCACATATTATTAGTATTGTCACAACCAAAAAAATTAAATCGAGATGTGCAATACCATAACCGAAAAAATTAGATTTTGATGTGTTATAACTCTACATATAGGTGCCTCTAAAACTCTAGTGTTCAGTTTAATTTTTACTATTTTAAAAAATAGTAATTACATAATATAATTTGTTTTACTACTTTGTTCAGAGACATATGAAAAGTTTGATCATTTTTAATTTACTCCAATATCTTATATAAAAATTGCATCTTTTATCCAATAACTCAAAATTATAAATTTCGAAAAGAAAATTTGCACAATTACTTTTCATACTAATTCTATAAAAGAGAGTGTGTTTAAGCATACTTCAAAAGACACCCATAAAAACATTATTTTGAAACAGAAAGATATGGGCTATAGAGTCACATTATCAATTAGGAACTTGAAATCACAAGATTAGTATGCATATCATCAAATCATAGCTAATGCATGCTATACTCATCATCAAACATTAATCACATAAATAAAACACAATCAAATACAAAATCAGTACACTTCTTTTTTTTTTTTCAAAAAAATAAAAAATTCATGAGATTTCTCTACATTACATTGAAGTCATCACTAATTCTTGTTCACGAATCTGAATCTGCTACTAGCCACAACAGTTTTATACCTACTGATGTTCGAACTTGAGATGCTCCAGAACCATTTGAGCCCAACAAGTGCCTGGTGGTAGACAAGCTACTGAACCATCTCTTGTGGTTAAAAATTTAGTACACGAATATTTGGTTAGTCACAAGAGTAATTAGCAATTAAATGATTTCAACTACTTTAACGCTAAATCATAATTCTTCATAATCAAAAGCATTTTATGTAAATAAATTGTGTAGCTTTTTGGTGTAAAACGTAGTTCAACTACTTACTCGGTATAATACCACTTTGAGTTTAGTACTTTTTTTTATGAACACTAAATTAAACCTAATTAATGATTAAAATACATTTTATTTTGAGTAGTGTGCGTTAGTACATTTATATGTCCAAAAAAGAGACTATTAATTAACGTTGAAACATCACAAAAAGAAAAGTTGAAAATTTAATTATATTGGATCATAACTAATTCGGCCCATCTAAAAATAAACTGGTGAGCTAAGGTTTTTCAAATTAATCCATTCAAGGTCTATGAGGTTTGGAGCTAGCCGTATTTTAGGACACAAATTTAACACCATTCAACTGCATTGCCGTCCCTAACGAACAAGCGTGGGGAATGTGGGGTTTATTTTAGTTTAGAAAAGTGAAAATACTCAATAATAACTAATGGAGAGCTGAATAGGGGTATTTTCGGTTTCAGTCGTAGTAGAAATCAAGGTACTCCAAATCTAAACCAAATGTGAAATTTCAGTTTCGGTTTCTAAATTTTCAAAACCCAAACTCGAACCAAATTTTTCGGTTCGATTTTATTTGGTTTTGACAAAAACAAATTTAAATCAATTTAACATAACAATGTAATACCAATAGTAATGTAAGAATGATTTATATTTAAATTAAAGTTGTGGTTTTTTAAAAATAAAGAGCAAACATATAGATAACATGTTTTCTATTTAATTACTATTTTATTTGTACATTTATAAGAATAAAATATATTAAAAAAAAGGAAATTGGTTTCTGTGATTATCCTTTAATTGTGTTGGTGTCTGCACCCAACTTTTATTCAAATTGTTGAACGAAGACAAATATTGTGTTCAAAGACACTATTTCTGACTCTAATTTTAACAGAGAAACTTCACCCATGCACATTGGAGACCTTTTCTATGCTCTTAATCGTTACAAAAACTCTTACCACAAATAGTATTTTTAATAATTAATGCATTTTTAAATTATGTTAACAAAATTGGTTAAGCGATTCATGCACCGATTATAAACAAATTTTCTTTTTAACCATTAATTATAATAAAAATAGTGTATTTCTAAAAATATATAATCAAATTGACTCTTAATTTGGAATAAAAAGTTAACACCGTACATGTTAGAGATAAGTTCTGAACTTTTTCTTCCTTCTGTTTTTATTAATTTATTAATTGAAGGGTGATAATTTTTGACTTTAGTATGTAATGGTTAGAAAGTCAAAGTAGATCCGTAGAAGTTATCTCAATGTTACTCTATAAATTCCCATTTCCTTGCAACAATTCAATCACAACTAAATTAAACACCACCTTAGTTTCATATATATACATATCAAGAAAAGAGTATCACCTAGCTAAAGAAATGGCATTTCAATGCGCGCCAAGTACAAGTTTTTGCGAGGACGTAGGCAAGAATGCATGGCCAGAGCTCTGTGGAACCCAAGGTATTAGGGCTATAGCCATTATCGAAAGGGAAAATCGTTCGGTCAATGCTTTCACCTTGCCAGAAGGATCGGTTGTGACTCCTGATATTCGCTGTGACAGGGTTCGTGTCTATGTTAGTGATAATGGTTTCATCACAAGGGTCCCTGTCGTTGGTTAGGACTGATGAGGTAGTGAATAATTTCATCGTGTTGCTAATAAAGTTGCCCCAGTAAGATGTTAATTAAAAAGGAGCTTATGTTATCCATGTGTTGTATTTCATTAATAATAAGAGTGGCATTGTAATGAATAATGATATTTATTTTGTTTTCCGTTATTTAGCTATACTCTTCAAAGACAAGTTTATATATATATATATATATATATATCACTACACCAATATGTCCCTTGGGCGACGTAAGCAATAGCCTACGTCGGCTAAGAATAACCTAGGCGACGTAATAATACTTACGTTGCCCAAGAAATTCTAAGGCGACGTATGATATACTTACGTTGCCCAAGAATTTCGTGGGCAACGTAGGATATACATACGTCGCCTAAGAAACTCTTGGGCGACGTAATAATACTTATGTTGCCCTATAAATTTCTTGGGCAACGTAGGCATATCATCCGTCGCCCTATAAAATCTTAGGCGACGTGGGTAATACTTATGTTGCCCTATAAATTTCTTGGGCGACGTCGGCATATCATCCGTCGCCCTTTAAAATCTTAGGCGACGTGGGTATATATTACGTCGCCCTATAAAATCTTAGGCGACGTGGGTAATACTTACGTTGCCCTATAAATTTCTTTGGCGACGTCGGCATATCATCCGTCGCCCTTTAAAATCTTAGGCGACGTGGGTATATATTACGTCGCCCTATAAATTTTCTTAGGCGACGTACGTATATCCTCCGTCGCCCTATAAAATCTTAGGCAACGTAGGTATATCCGCCGTTGCCTTAGAATTTCTTAGGAGACGTACGTAAATCCTATGTCACCCTAGAAATTCTTAGGCGACGTATCCTTTGAACTTATGTTGCCTAAGATAAATCTTAGGCGACATATGTATAGTTTCTATGTCGCCTAAGAATATGTCATCTCGATTTTAATACTAATTATTACACTATATTTAGGACTGCTTTTTGGAATATTTTTGCACTGTTTTGGACTGTATTTTAAGACTACTTTCCCTGTTTTCGGAGGCTCCTTTCTCTCTACTTTTTGGACTATCTTCCCATCCCTCTTCATCTTCCTCTTCATCTCACTCTCCCTCTTCATCTTCCTCTTCATCTCACTCTCCTTCTTCATCTTCCTCGAGACCCAACCCATTTCTTCCATCACCATCCATTTCTTCGAACGCCAAAAGTAAACCAAAATAATGTCGAACACTCACCGTTTTACAGGTCATCCATGTGTGGCTTGTGCTTATAGCCACAAGAGATGTCCTCTATCTTGTGAAAATGTTAGAATTTTTCCAAATGTAATTGATCGTCAGGACTATCACACAATTTTCACTGTTTTCGGGGTGAAGAACGTTGCATCTTTTTTGTAAGATGTTCCCGAAGATCAACTTCTCGAGGTTCTTAGTTCGTATCTTCTTGAAGACACGGCGAGGATTGAGAATCCCGTTAGAGGCTGTACTAGTCTCCTTGCTTCTTTTGAACAAAAGGTGGAAGAGTTACAAGCACGGCTAGAAATATTTCTTACGCAGTTTATTTCATATGTTTGATATTGGTCACGTAAAAAAATGTTGAGTAAATCTAAAACTATAGCTAATGGGGCAGAAAGTAAAGAATTTCGTATAACCAATTAATTTGAAATCTTTTTGTGCAAACCCATTTCAAATTATGTGTGTCGAATTTGGGTGAAGGTACACCAAATGCCTTTTTTGTTAACATTAATTTAAGCATCGGTATGTGTTAATTCATATACTCGGACAAGGTTTTTGTGACACTGCAACACAAAATTGACACAATGACATGACTAACACGTCCATTGGACACAAAATATATAGTCAAGTAACATTATTAAAACGCAAGTTTTCTCTAGGTCCGACACACTTAACAGGAATTTTGACACAATTAGACACATAATTGTCACAGTTTCATGTTAGAATTTTGACATGAACGCAATAGCTTTAGAGTAAATGTTACATGTGCAAACACAGCCAAAGTTCCGTTTGATCTTTTCGCCTCCTATATCCAATTCACTTGGTTGCGGAAATTATTAAAAATAGGGCATGATTTAATTTCAATACGCGAAGAATTTGGAATTTTATTGTGTATTGCAAGCCATACAAATGTTTTAATTTTGGAAGGACAAGGGAGGTTACACAAATTATACCAAGGAATAATTTTGGGGAAACAGAAGCGATAGCATTTTTTTCATAATCTGCACAAGAAGTAAATGTTACATTAAATTTTGGATTAAGGTGACAACGGTTACATTTATGATTGACAAAATTAAAACTTCATGCATCAAAGTTAAAATTTTGTCAAACTTTAAGGGATTGAAGTGTAAATAACTCAATTTAAGTCAACTAATTCTTCCCACATGTTTTATTAAATAACTCAATATATATAAAAAGAATACGTGAACTATATTATTAGTATAATTAATTAGATCTTTTGACTGTGATTCAGATCGCTTTGCATTATTCTTTTCAAAAGTTTCAATTGAAAATTTTAGGCACATCCACGAGGGCTTTAATTTTACTTATGTTTCCCACATGTTTTAATAAATTTTATTCTAAAACATTTTTAATTAAGATGATAATAAGGGATTTTAGATTTTCTTGATCATAATAGAAATTTAAAAGTTCCTTTCTCTTATTTGTCTCAATTAAAAGTTGCTGGTATTTTTCTCGTTACTCTCACTAACAACGAGAGTTCAAATTTTATTCTTTATACTACAATGCAAATTATTTTTGTGAAACTATGTGACAATGATAAAGTTTGGCAAACAAAAAATGTGACACAGTTTTCTTGATTGTTGAAATGCGTTTTAACTTTATGTAATAGTAGATGATAATATTATAGGATAAGAGACTTCCAGTCAAATAATTCCAATAAAATGATCATTTGAATATTTTTTTATGAGACTCGTAATTTCATAACTATGCCTCAATATGTATGTAACTACCCAGTTTTTCTTTCAAAATAACTAGCTCAAGTAACTTTTTAAGTTTATTGAAACCGCATACAAGTTAAGAATGATTTTATTACACTAACAATATAGGATGTAGTTTGTTACAATAAATCTTAGATCTAAATGAAAATTTACAATAAAAAATTGTATTCTTAATTCAATAAAAATTGGATGATTCCATTGGCCGAAAATACTTTGGTATGTTAGATATGGTTAGAAAGTCAAAGTAGATCCGTTGAAGTTATCTCAATGTTATATATGGTTCGTGTCAATGTTAATGATAATGGTTTCATCACGAGGGTCCCTGTCGTTGGTTAGGACTAATGAGGTGGTGAATAATTTCATTGTATTGCTAATAAAGTTGCTCAAGTAAGATGTTAATTAAAAAGGAGCTTATGTTATCCATGTGTTGTATTTATTAAATTTTAAATAAGAGTGGCATTAATTATAATGAATAATGATATTTATTTTGTTTTCCCCTATTCGGCTATACTCTTCAAAGACTAATTTCTATATATAGATATTGTGTGTGTCGAATTTGGGTGAAGGTACACCAAATGGAGCACCGGCACGTGTTTATTCATATACTCGGACAATGTTTTTTGTGACACTGCAACACAAAATTGACACAATGAAACGACTAACACGTCCATATATAGGACACATAATATATAGTCGAGTAACATTATTAAAACGCAAGTTTTCTCTCGCTCGGACACACTTAACAAGAATTTTGACACAATTAGACACATAATTGTCACAGTTTCATGTTAGAATTTTGACATGAACGCGGTAGCTTTAGAGTAAATGTTACATGTGCAAACACAGCCAAAGTTCTGTTTGATCTTTTCGCCTCCTATATCCAATTCACTTGGTCTCGGAAATTATTAAAAATAGGGCATGATTTAATTTCAAGATGCGAAGAATTTGGAATTTTATTGTGTATTTCAAGCCATACAAATGTTTTAATTTTGGAAGGACAAGGGAGGTTACACAAATTATACCAAGGAATTTTAGGTTAACAGAAGTGATAGCATTTTTACATAGTCCGTACAAGAAGTAAATGTTACGATGAATTTTGGTTTAAAGTGACAACGATTACAGATATGATTTACAAAATTAAAACTTCATGTATCAAGGTTAAAATTTTGATGAACTTCAAAAGAGTAAAGTGTAAATAACTCAATTTAAGTCAACTAACTCTTCCCACATGTTTTAATAAATAACTCAATATATATAAAAAGAATACGTGAACTATATTATTAGTATAATTAATTTGATATTTTTATTGTGGTTCAGATCTCTTTGCATTATTCTTTTCAAAACTTTCAATTGAAAATTTTAGGCACATCCACGAGGACTTTAATTATACGTACCTATATATTATTTTTTTCTTATGCTTCCCACATGTTTTCATAAATTTTTATTCTAATTTTTTTTTTTAATTAAGACGATAATAAGGGATTCAAGACTTTTTTTCAAAATAGAAACGTAAAATGTTCTTGCTCTTATTTGTCTAAATTAAGAGTCATTGATATTTTTCTCGTTACACTCACTAATAGCGAGAGTTCGAATCTTATTGTTTATACTACAATAAATTATTTTTGTGAAATTATAGTTGACAAGAATAAAGTTGGCAAACAAAAAATGTGACACAATTTTATTAATTGTTCAAATGACTTTCAACTTTATATAAGAGTCGATGATAATATTATAAGATAAGAGACTTGTAGTCAAACAATTCCAAGAAAATGATCATTTAAAAGTATTATTTTTTCTTATGAGACTCGTAATTTCATAGCTATGCCTCAATTCGTATGTAACTACTCAGATTTTCTTTTAAAATAGCTAGCTCAAGTTACGTTTTAGGTTCATTGAAACCACATACAAGTCAAGAATGATTTTATTACACTAACAATATTGGATGCATGTAGGTTGTTACAATAAATCTTAGATCTTAATGAAAATATACAATAAAAAATTGCATTCTTAATTCAATAAAAATGGGATGATTTCACTGACCGAAAATACTAGTTAAGTCAAAATTGGTTGAATCCATGCTAAAATATATAATAAAAAATAAAATATGTTATAGAGAGAGAGAGAGAGAGAGAGAGAGAGAGGTGGGGTTGGTAGAGGCCGGATTATTTTAATTATTTATTTATTTGTTTTGTGTCATATAAAAAAACACTAGATGCCTAACCAATACCAAGCAAAAACAACTACAACACAGCCCTTGAGTTTTCTTCTTTTTATCTTCACTACAAGAGTTACAGTTCATATTGAAAGAAAGAAAGAAAGAAAGAAAGAAAGAAAGAAAGATGGGTGATTCTTCTCCTTGTGCATCACCTTCCAACAAGAGGTAAGCAAATTATTTACAAATAAGTGTATTAATTTTTACATTTAAAACGACTTTAATTCCGCTTTTCAAATTTTTTATTTTTCAAAATCAATCAATATTATTTCTAGTATGATGTGAATAGATATATTGTTTTTCAGGTTAGAAGGCAAAGTAGCGATTATTACGGGTGGTGCAAGTGGGATTGGAGCAAGTGCAGTCCACCTTTTCTTCGAAAATGGCGCTAAAGTAGTTATTGTTGACGTTCAAGACCAACTTGGCCAAGCCATCGCCAATAAGCTTG
This sequence comes from Lonicera japonica, assembly GCA_021464415.1. Lineage (NCBI taxonomy): Eukaryota > Viridiplantae > Streptophyta > Magnoliopsida > Dipsacales > Caprifoliaceae > Lonicera > Lonicera japonica. Next base: position 35,958,545 of record CM038470.1, on the reverse strand, counting down.
GCGACGACGTTACCTATGTTCACTGCGACGTGTCAAATGAAGATGACATCGTCAATGTTGTGGACACCGCGGTGGCCAAATATGGCCACCTAGATATCATGTACAATAACGCTGGGATAGTGGACCGCCCCTATGGAAGCATTTTGGACTCTGAGAAGTCTGACTTGGAAAAGGTTCTCCGTGTCAACGTGGTTGGCTCCTTTCTAGGAGCCAAACACGCTGCTCGGGTCATGGTACCCCAGCGGAAAGGCTGTATATTGTTTACGTCCAGTGCATGTTCAGTAGTCGCAGGCACTGCAACGCATGCATACACAATGTCAAAGCACGGGGTTGTTGGTCTAGTTAAGAATTTGGCGGCCGAGTTAGGGCAGTACGGGATAAGAGTCAACTGCGTGTCGCCATCAGGACTTGTGACCGGCCAGACCCCCAACGCCCCACCGGAGTTGATCGAGTCCAGTTTGCACGAGCAGGGAAATCTAAAGGGGAAGATTTTGAGGGTGAAAGATGTGGCCATGGGTGCACTTTTCTTGGCTAGTGATGAAGCTGGTTTTGTTAGTGGGCTTAACCTTGTGATTGATGGTGGGTCTAGTGTCTTGAACCCTACCTTGTGGAAGGCTGTGAAGCTCATTCAATGAGTATCTATGGATAGAAAATTAAGATCATCTTTTCTTCTTAATTTGAAAAGTAAAATTTAATTATGTTTGATGAATAAATTGGAAGGTTTATTTTCATAACGTACAATTGCGAAAAAATGTTTATGTTTTATTTATTAATACCGGTAAAGACATCCTTAATTTTTTGTATCAAGACTGGCACCCATTTTTGTGAGCACCCATATTTAATTTGTAATTTTGAAAGAGCACGTCTAATTATTTAAGCACCTTAATAAAAAGCAAAATAACTCTCTCATTACAATATATTATGATAAAACAAGTGCCATCAACATGGATCCAATGATCGAGAACGCAAATAATCTTATTGATATTGATTATATTGTCATCTTTATATCCAATTACAAATATGAATTCAAGGAAAAAATTAAAATAAGTAAAATTAACGTGTATCTGACTATTGTGTTTTTTTGTTCCTTGTTTAATGATATCCTAGTTAAGTAAACAACTACCACTTTGTTTAAAAAAAGAATATATATATATATATATATATAGGGTTCGTTTGATAACAATGTAAAAAAGGAAAATAAAAATATTTTAATTTTATGAGAAGATGAAAAATAAGCCGAGAACTTTGTGACTTTTTCCGTGAAATTTTTTTCTTTGGTGGTTGAGGAAGAAAATTTTTTCACAAAAAATAATAAAGATCGAATAGAGAACATTTACTCATAAAAATGAGCATCTCATCACATGTCTCAATTTATTTTCTAACTTCTTATACAAATCAAGTGTTGTTCTTAATATTTTCTGTGTTGTTATCAAACAGAGCCGAATTTTGTATTCAAATACGCTTTCTTAATTTGAACGTTATCTCATGAAGTATTCTTTGAATGTTAAATTTTCAGAGAGCCTTTGGCTTTTGAATAGGCACTGTGATCAATGGGTGGAATTTTGTACTAAAATTAAAGATTTTAAGGGTATGTTTGATAACATGAAAAAAAAATTAATTCAATTTTGTGAAAATTTAAAAAATAAGTTGAGATAAGTGATAAAATATCTTTTTACTTTATAACTTTTTCAATGAAAAAAATATTTTTAGTGATTTAAGAAGAATTTTTTTTTACAAGAAATAATAAATGATAGATAACATTTACTCATAAAAATAAATATGCGATTGAAAATATCTCATTATATACTTTAATTTATTTTTTAATTTTTATAAAAATTATTTTTTTTATTATTTTTCATATTGCATATGTTTTGCACAGTGCTATATTTGATAGAGAAAAACAATGTGAAGTCCCACTGCCTAAAGACAACCGCCCCACTTCAATTTACACATGGCACAAGTTCCAACAAAACAACCTCATGCTCATGGACAAATTCCAACCAAAACAAACTTTCCATATTTTTGGCTCAAAAGTAATCAACGAGTAGCAACTAGCCACACTTTTTGACTTTCTCTCCACAAAACAATAATCTCCACCTGATAAATAATTTGACGAAGCAGAAAGTTAAAAAATGGATAAAAAAAAATGAAAAAAAATTGTCAATATAAAAAAAATATTTAAATTTTATTAAAAAGATAGTTTGCCTCAAATAATTATAAAAAAAATTCATCTTACAAGAAAAGATAAATGTAAGAAAGAAAACAAATTCAAAATAATTCGAAATACTACCAAAAATATAAAATGACAGAGATCATGGATCCCGCTGTGTTCATGTTTATAGATCACCAGAGATTTAGGCCTAAACTAAGGAATTTGGTCAAAAACCAACGTGCATCATTACCAGAGACAGTGACTTGATTTTTTTAAGCTGTTTTGGGTCAAACTGGCCAAATCCTACGCGATTATAGTCTCGTCGCTTTTCAGGTTAGATAGGCTTGTAACGGTCCAATATGGCCAAGTATATATGTAACACCCCGTTCTTTTGTTTCCTCGTGGTTGCATTCATTCGTCCGCTTAATTCACCTCGGGTGGTGAATTTCTTATTCGGAGAGCCTCGTAATGTTCTATCACTCCTTATTGGTCATATTAGCCTCCTTCCACTCACTTGAGTGTTCGTTTAGTGATTCGAGTGGTTCGGATAGAAACCGAGGCGACAATTGCGTGTTTCGTCTTTTCGCGATTCATCAATTTTTGGCCAACTTTGAGAGGCCATAACTTTTTCATACGATGTCCAAACGACTCTCCATTTTCGGCCACGTCTTCATTTCTTTGCCCTCTACAACTTTCGTGTTTGGGACGAGTCGAGATTCAACCTTTTCGAGGTCCGTTTCGAGCTCAGAAAGTCATTTGCTGTTGCAGTGACTTCCATGATCGATCATGGAAGGGCCATGATCGATCATGGTCCTCCAGAGAATTCCAGTAGGGTTCATGATGATCGATCATGGTTCACCAGTAAGTCGGTTTTGAGCGTATTTGACCCGTTTTTAAGCCATTTAACACCCCAAACTCTCCATTATCGAACACAGAACATCAAGGGGAGTGAGAGAGAGACTTGAGGGAGATCTAGAGAGAGAGAGAGACAAGATATTCCATACATCTCTCATCCTTTCCAAGATTTGAGTTTCAAAACACCTCATATGTCACTATTCATCGTCTTCCACCTTCGTCTTCGCGCATGGAGCTAGGAGGTGAGCTTGGGTTTTCGTGATATTATGTCTACGCATCTTCAACACCTCGATTAAGCTTCAATCAGGTGGGAACACTAGTATAAAACTTCTTTTACAAACCTTTACGTGTTTTATTAGCGATTTGTACTTAAATTGGGGATTTTCTACAAAAACCCTAGGTTACATGCATGTTTATGGGGTTGGGCTAGATTAATATTCGATTGGCGTTAGATATTGATGGGTTCTTGCATCTATTACATATTTTGAGCATTTAATCCACGTTTTGACTTATATATGATATGATTCATCAAGACCCATCTCATACATACATGTTAAGCCTAGGAATTTTGGGGTTTTGGGAATTGAGTGTGTTTGATGGTTAGATTATCACACATATACCATGAATTATCATTTGTTACCATGCTATGAACCTTATTCTCTCATATACACCTTATACCCACATAGTAGCCTAAGGTATGAACTAGGCTAAAGGAGATTTCGGGATTTGTGATTGGATTAAGGTTGGTTTTGAGTTATAAGAGGTAGATATATGTAGATATGCCCCTAGTTGCAAGTGTAGAACATTATCCTCGAATTTGCACTAGAAACCCACTTAGATGGGAACGATATACATTAATCCTTGAGACTAATGTCCTGTATGGACCTTATTAGCTATAGTTACGAGAGTACACCTACGATATACTCTAGGAGTGTAATAACTATAACTTGGTGGGGCATGGGTTGCCTTGACTGTGAGTATATATGGCTAGGAGAGCCGTAATTATATGCCGGTTGAACTAGAACCATAATAATCAATGCTTAGCTGGCTAGAATGACACGAGAACCCTCATAAGTGGTATACGATCTTGGTTTTATACAATTGATACGTTAGACATTGGGAAATGTCGAATATGAACTAATTGGCTATAAGGCCATGGAATACAAACATGATAGGGATGCTATCGATAACGATGATTATGTAAAGATGACAATTGTGTGATTATATAAATACATATTGTTAGCCATACGTGTGATAGATGATTGATGATTGTATACACTGCTATGTGAGGAATTGAGATATTCCTATTGTTACGATCACATGTATGGGCTGGATATGATGACTTACCGAGCACCGGGTAGCTCCCCGTGACTCGAAGGAGGGCCGCCTATTGCCGCCCGTGGGTGAAAAGGCCCTAAACCGTGCACGGAAAAAATGAAGTCGGTGACTCCGCCGGTGGTTGTGTGTGTCCATAAAGGAGAACCCACTCTAGGTATCTTGCCTTCCGACAGGACTAAGTGTTCTCGGTTAGATGAGTTTCCCCGGCAAGCGGAGCAGGTCCTGTGTGCCACTACGTTCCCAATGGTGAGTTTCCCGGGAAGTAGTTGGGCTACTAATGGTCATTACCCTGCTAGGGTATCGCCTGGTGTAGTTCTTTCCGGAGTGTCGAGATGGCTTGTATGAGGTGTTCTCCTCGTTAACTATTCGGAATGTCATTCCCGGGAAAATGTCTTAAGGGTTATCTCCGAATGACCTACTTGGAGAACCAAATCCCTGAGCCACTCCCCACTCGGAGGAGACATGGACAAGAGCCTCGGAGTCTTCGGGATCCGCTGTTCTGGGCCTTGACTGACCGCGGGGTGAAACTGAGGCATTATGCTGGAGACGTGATACGAGAGCTATTGTGAGATTGTTGATTATGTTATTATTATTGTATCGTATCGTATCATGTCTCGTATGAATTTATGTATGTTACCTTGGCTATGATATAAATGATGTAGGGACGTAGGCAAACACTATTAAACAGGCGTGGTACACATAGAGAACTATCGAGCCTTTTATAATGTATTATATATATAAAGTGGAAAGTAATGATAAATGTGATCCTTAGATATAGAATATAGGCGTGGGAGTAAATGTGATTCACGAGACTTGATAGCCGGATCATAATGAACCTAAAGCACTAATAATTGAAGGGAAATCATAACTAATGAAATAGCCTATTGAGAGAACGCCGTAATATGACGCTTAGATGAATGATCTTGAGCTAAAAGCTTATTAGTTGGTCAAGTATACGATTCATAATAAATTATAATTAAAGTGGAAACAAAAAATACTTGGCCTATAGCTATTGACTTTCGATGTAGGCACGGGTAGCCGATACAAGCTATAGAACTGATCCACTAAGGCGTGACGAGCCTTAGGAAGCTAGTATTAGTACAAGATGACCTTGGACTGTCGATTCCTTAGTAATGAGGGAAAGCGTAAGGGGTTCACTTATGGGATATTTACTGTTGTGATCGGTTAGTTGGGTAGTTAGTATCTAGTGGCTAGGATGGGTATCCTAGTGTGTCAGTATGTATGTGAATGTAGGTTGCATTGCACTGCACGATTTTTAAACCATTGCATATGAGTAAAACAAATATTTTCTATATGTATTGGCGCGCGGATTGGCGCGTGGTATTCGTCTATAGAGCCTCTGGTGTCCATTACCTTTTGCAGTCCTTGAGTTAAGGACTAAATTATATGTATAATCCTTTAAGTTTGTTGTATAGACTTTGATTTGATAAATGATTGGTATTATAAACTTGTATTGACGATTTTCATATGTGGAGATAATTTAAATGTGGTTTGATATGATTCTACTTTTATGAAACGTGCTTTTAAATGTTACAGGAAGGTTTATTAATGAAGTGAACTCCACATGCCAAAGTTTTCTAAATCGGGACTTCTAAAGATCATGCTTTTATTAAAGTAAAGTTTTTAAAAGTTGTGGATTGTTTTAATTTAAACCTGCCGTCACGTACGGCGCCGTGATTAACCGAATCCCGGAGGTGAAAATCTCGGAACAGGATTCGGGGCGTCACAATATATCCATTTTCTGTTCTACATTATAATTACCAAACACCTTTGGCAATTTTCATGCCAACCAAGAAAATTAAAAAAAAAATTCCTTTCATCTTCGAATGTTCCCCAATATATATATATATATATATAATGAAATCATCCAACTTCAAATGCGCCACACACTACACCAAAACTAAGATTTTGTGACAGTAGAGCTCGCTACATTTGTGACTGCCATTGGCAGTCACAAATTTGTGACTGCTAGTGACAGTCACAAATTTGTGACTGCTAGTGACAGTCACAAATTAGAAAAGGTCATTTTTATAAAAATTTGTGACTGCCAATGGCAGTCACAATTTTTGCGACTGACAGTAGCTGTCACAATGATTCTAAGTACTAACTCTTACCATTTGTGACTGTTTCGAACAGTCCTAGTATTGTAGCTAATTTTGTCACAGACATATATAACAGCCAATAGCAGTCATAAAACTTATGTAATACATAATAACCCTAGATGACTTACTATGTTACAAACTTACAACACCCCAGCCGTTCTTCTTTCACTCTCACTCCCACTTCCGCTTCCACTCCCACACCCAATGTTTACTAAGATTCACTCTTGTATCCTCTGAATCCTCACTCTCACTCTTGTATCCTCTGAATCCTCACTCTCACTCTCGTATCACTCTTAATGTTCACCAAGATTCACCCGTAGCAAATCGTCACTTCCACCGAGATTCACTAATAGCAATTGTTTATAATCGCCAGGTATGTGTGAATCTCTTTGGTTTTTATTCATATAGATGCAATTGCTTGGTAACAACTCCAAAAATTGAGCCCTAAGAATAAAATCCAATTGCTTTGTTCATATCTGACTTGCTAGGGCTCGTTAATTAGGGCTTTTTATGTGAGGTAGCAGTTGCAACCAATTCTGAAACCTCCATTGCTGTTTTCTCTGCCTCATTTTTCTTTTGATTTTCTGTCACTGAAGGTTCATTTTTCTCTGGTTTTTACATTTGCTCTGTTTCTTTTCTATAGAATAAGTGAAGTTAAAACTGAAGCTCAAGGATGAAGCTCCCTCTCATCGAACACAACTGTGAGTGAGACCCATTTTCTCCTCCTCTCCTACTCCTCTTGTACTTACACTTCTTTATTACTGCTAGTTGTTTGTTATTGTACTCCTACTTGCTATAAACTACTCTTGACCCAATCTAATTTGGGTTCACATGTTCTATTTATAATTTTAAATCAATTATATATATATATATATATTTATAACTTACTATGTTTGAATTTCCATTTGAATTGAACTGCTATTAAATATTATTGTGTTAAATTAACTTTCAACATCTATGGCTGAACTTCTCTACGTAATTGCTGCTCAGCTTAAATTCAACTAAATACTTGATTGATCATTTTTAGGGGGTTGTAAACTGCAGTTACCATGATAATGATTTTGTTACCTCCCGAGCTTTGCATATAGTGAACAAGTTGAATTATTCTGCTACATACGACTTGTTGGAGTTGTTCTTTAAGCACCAGGTATTCATCATATAACTCCTCAAACATGTATATATATATATATTCTAATTCTGTATTTGAAATTCTAACTCCCCAATTAACCTTTAACCTCAGCTCACCACTAAACCTTTAACCTCAGCTCAGCCTAATTCTGTATTTGAAATTCTAACTCCCCAATTAGCTGAGGGGAAGAAGAAGAAGAATAAAACATTGCCAATATCTATACTAATTGTGTGAGTAATAACATTGATATGCCTTTTAGTTTCCCTTATTATCATTGTTTCCAACACTGGCACCGTTAGGGGTGTTTACCAACTCGTCACCATTCGCTTCAACAATTTAAATACGTACCGGTACTAATCATTATCAATAATCAAACTTGCTATCTAGCTATTTTCTTTCTATAAATATCTATAGTTTGGGTGATGATGATGATAAATTGGGTGTGTTGGTTTTGACATATATACTGCAGGTATATGGTGTTAATTATAGTGCTTTGATTAGTGTATAGGTGTTTGCAGGTAGCCTCTAGAATCCAAAATATAAGCACCGGGAAACAACTGGTGAACCATGATACTCTTCCCTTTTTTGATTTATTTGGCAACCAGGTAATTCATTAGTTACCCATATATATATATATATATATATATATCCTTCAATAATTCTTGTGATCAAATGAAAAAATATTGTCTTGATCTTCACATATTTTAACATAATTAGTTCATGCATGTACTCTTATTAATTATATATATCTTTTTACAATATGTACAATATATTAATATATATTTGTTGATGATGATGATATATGCATGCAGGTTGTATTATGCCTAAAAGGAACATGAATGGGTTCAGCATTTGGAATTTTGGAGCTTATACTAAAGGGAATCCTAGCCTTCTTTTTATTTTTTATTTTTTTGGGCAATGTTCTTAGAGACTAAAAATATTCTATCATATGGGCAGATTCTTTTGGGGAAGTACCTAATATAGAGATTGAAGCAAAAGCTTTTGTTCGAGGTCTAAAAAAATGCAAGCTTCAAGGTGCATGTGGATGCTATTGAAGTAGAGGTTGACTCTATGATTATAGCTCGAGTGTTGCAAAGTAAGGTGAACTGTCCTTGGAAGATTCAATATGATATTAGAGATATCTTTCAAATTTTAAGCATTATGGATTACTTGATAAAATATGTGTATAAAGAATTTTAAGCATTATGGATTACTTGATAAAATATGTGTATAAAGAATTTTAAGCATTGTGGATTACTTGGTAATACATATGAATACATGTGTATAAAGAATTTTAAGCACTATGGGTGTTTTGGACCTTTTGTTGTTGTGAAGGAATGAAAGATAGCAAGGAATATATACGTATTGTGAATATTGATTGGATTGTAGTGTGAATTTTAATTAAATTGCAGTGTGAAAATTTATTAGATTGCAGGTAAAAAAAATTGGGTTTTCCAATTTTTTTAAATTGGATTTCCACATTTGTGACTGTCGAAGACAGTCACAATTTTGGATAGTTACTAAATTGTGATAGTTCCTGCCAGTCACAAATACCACATTTGTGACTGTCATGGACAGTCACAAACTAGTGATATTGTGACTTATTTATGACTGTTGCAACAGTCACCGAGAACTGAAGTTGTTACTAAATTGTGACTATTCCTGGCAGTCACAAAATTTGAATTTGTGACTGTCTAAAACAGTCACAACTTATATATATTGTGACTGTTTTCGACAGTCACAAATTCAAAATTTGTGACTGTCAGTAACAGTCACAAATTCTCTTTGTGACTGCCATGAAAAGTAGGATTGGAAAGTCATATAAAATGGGCTTTGTGACTATTTTTGGCAGTCACAAAACTTTTTGTGACTGACGTTTATGTGACAGTCATTTGTGACTGTTTGGGTTGTTTGTGACTGTTTTTAGCAGTCACAAAAACCCGATTCTGGTGTAGTGACAAAAGAACCACATATAGTGTTTCAAACTTGCAAAAATTTGCGAATTCGGAATCCCCATCATTGTCATCTTCAATGTTTACAACATTTGCAGTGGAATATTTACAATTTATTTCCTATTGAGATCGAGATCGAGATCTCAAGCAATCATTCCAGATTTCGAGCGTGATCATGCCCATTATGTTTGGTTAAATGAAGTTGAAAGTAAAATTTTAACCTCGAAAGAGTGGCATACTACAAGAAAAATGGGCTTATGTGAGGCAGTTGAGGCTTATGCTTCTTAAACATCGCTTTTAACTAGTCGAAAGTAATCATATTGATAATAAAAATTGAAGAGGAAAATAAATTCACTGGACCAACTACATATATCTCCAATTCCACAATTCAATTCATCAAGTAGTATTATCTCGTTATTTCTCTGGGTTTTTTTCCTTGAAAAATATTGTTCATCGAATCATATTATTATCTATTTCCTTTACTTTTAAATAAATTACTATCTCGCGTTACTCGAAACATTGAAGGAGCTAAATTAAAGGCCGGGACAGTTCAGTCTTTGGCTAAACCTGCATATTTGAACAAAAAGCATAAAGCTTACAGCTATAAGCATGCATGCAAATTAAGCTCAAATCCTGAAAACAATTAGTAGGGCAAAATAATCAACCTTCCTAACAATTAAAGCCAACTCGAGGACAATTTTTATCGAAGAGAGGATGAACTGATAAAGTCCATTCAGATCGTAAAATCCAAGACAGTACATTTTGATTCGCACTATTGGAATGGTTGGGAAGCTTATGCTTCATTTTCTACTTGTACAACTTGAACATCTAATTGCGTTAATATGAAATTATCCAAGAGCTCCTTGTAGTTCTACCTGCAATTGGATTACATTAACGCGTTATGATAATAATATTGGGATCTCGTATCTCAATCAAATGAGAGGGCGGGTTGAATTTGCTAAATCAAAAACAAAATACTAAAGAGAATCCGAATCTAAAAAGGAAAATGACCTTAAAAACAGCACTCTGAATATTGAAATAACACTTAAAATAGATTTTCTAGGTCATGTAGTACTTTGAATTTGCTCTTGTGAATCAGAAACGCTTCTTGCGTAGATTTGTACTGCATCTATAAAATTCTTTAATCTTCTATGTAAGTCCTTCAAAGTTCATATCTCATGGCCTTTAATCCCTCTTTTCACGGTTGCAGCCTCACAGGTTTAAGCTTGTCGGTTTTCCTCACTTTTCTTCTAGAAAATAACTCTAGGCAAAACTTTACCACTACATGATCAGTACTGTTATATATAAGTAGAAAAGGCAAATTGAGGGATACAAAAACGCGCGCTTGATGAGCTTACACATGCTTTGATTAAAATGGATATTTGCAAGATTGACACCTATACAGCTATACCAAAAGGAGCTCAACAGAGAATTGTGATACTGGGAGTGTCCATTAGAACCAAAAACTAGATTGTGGAGATGCAATATTATCTTGATCATGCTTTGGTAACTGGTACGTACGCGGAGATTAGACACTGCATATTAGAATATAGATGTTAACGTGTATAACTGATATTTTACACCTTTCTTATTTATCTATTTTACCATATTAGATATATTCTAACGTAACACTTGATAGTATTCTTTATAAGGCATTTGAGGAAGAAAAATAATGAATTTGAGACTGTCATTTTTGAAATAGTTTAACGAGAATCCGATGGTAATGCTTCAAGAGAGAAGATTTTGTAAATGGAGATTTCGTGCGTATCCAACATTCAGGATTAGGGAATCAGAGCAAATAGAAAGCACATAACCCAATGGTGAACGTAGTGCGAGACTAGTAGCCAAACTAGCCGGAGGAACCATTCTCTAAACAAATCTCCTTCTCCCCATTGTTGCTTCAAGAGAGAAGATTTTGTAAATGGTGATTTCTTGAGTATCTAACATTCAGGATTAGCGAATCAGAGCAAATAGAATGCACACATACCCAAGAGTGAACATACTGCTAGACTGGTAGCCAAACTAGCGGGAAGAACCATTCTCTAAACAAATCTCCTTCTCCCCATAGTTGTTTTTAGTTGTTTAGTGGTGGTTTTGTAGTGGTAACTTCTATTCATGGGCTAAGTATATAAACCTTTTATTTTGGGTTGTCCAACTTTTTGGCACCCACGCCTTAGTAAATTAATAATTTATTGATTGTTTAATATTTGCTAAATTAATATATTTTTCTTGATCCCAAATTAAGTAATTAATTTATAAAGGTTTAACTGTATTGGCATACATCAAAGCATAGCAAAAACATTTGAATCGAATTACATTATTGTTCTGTATTAATACTATTTTGTTATCATAGGATACGTACTAGTTTATTACAATACGAAGTTTTAATTACTACGGTTTGAATCGACATGATAAATCAATCAAAGAAAAAGCACAATTACAAGGCACAACATGTACGCGGATGAGTCGCATCCGACTTTACTCCATGAGCAAAAATAGTGGCTACGCATATTATCTTGCTCCCTATAATTAATTCATTGCGGTTATGATCTCTTCTACAATTCGATGGTCTGTTGCACGCATATTCCAAATCTCCTGCGACCTATTGGGTCTGATACTTCATTCATTTTTACCCAGTTTTCTAAGCCTGAACTGTCAACTCTGTGTGCCCGATCTTTAACTTAATTGACCTCCAACTCTATGCTCCTAGTCTGTTCTTGAATTCCTAACTACAGTCAATTTTTCGTTCCCGGGTGATAATATAATTGCGCTCAATACCTTCTCCATGATCTTAGCTTTTCATTTTCTGCGTCCATCAATCCAAGAAGCTTATCGACTCCAAGCAGGCCTTTGGTATTTCTTGATGTCACAAGCAAGACCTTCATATGAACCAACACAAATTAAAACCGGTCCTCCCATCAAAAATCTTGGCCGCATACTTTGCGGCCATTCGTCGTCTGTTACTACATGTTTGTTTCCTCTTATACCAGTTTGATAAGAAAAGAAGAACTTTTTTTGAAATTGACTTACTTGAGGGGGGGGCAACCTTTCTCTTACAATAAGAGCAATGCTCTAAAAACGGCTTGCATAACTCAATAGTTATCATCACCTATTTATTTCTTTATTTCTTGTTATCAATAATCATGCTACTTGAATGAAGTTAAATTCAAAATATGTTATAAACTTTGGAGCCAAAAATCAGCAACTAAAATATCACACCAAGGCAGCAAGATACCCTCCTGATTCTAAGCACATAACACACTTCGTCGTGTCACAATGTAATGCCCAATTAAAAAAATTACACCGAAGAAGATATTTTTTACCTTTGGATAAAAGAGGTGAAAAGGAGATAAATGAAGGGAGAAAACGATGTGCGGCAGTACGAGTAGGTAAGAAAAATTATGGCTGAAGGGTGTAAAGAGTATTACCTGACTGAGTAATGATCGGATCTTTTATTATAAATAGTCTAAATTGATACATCATTGTCAAAGCATAAAAACAAAAAATAGATGTGCCAGGCTACCTATTGCCCTATACCTTTTATCCATAACTTTTTGTACTTTTTAATATTAAAAAATAAGGGAGAAAAAAAGAAAGAAGACAACTTACTTCTCAAAAAAAGGTAATGTTTTGTTTTTATCCATAACTTTTTATACTTTTTAATATTAAAAAATAAGTATAACAACAGTAAAAATAAATAAATAAATAAGAATGGTACGACCATATCTATATATGTGCCAGGCTACCTATGGCCCTATACCTTTCGGAAAAAAAAATTAATGGAGGTAAAATTGGATAGGGTTATAAGATTTTAATGATAAAATAATATGTATTTATTTTTATTTATTTAAATTAAATAAAAAAATTAATTAATTTTAGATAAAAATGGACATATATTGTTTTATTATTGAAGACTCCATGACCTCATCTAATTTTGTTCCCATTAAAAATGAATGCCATACTTTCATACTTTTTTTATTAAAAGAAATAAATATAAATAATAAGAAAAAATAAGAAAAAGGTACGAACATTTGTAATCGTGTCAAGTATTGCTTTATATATATACTAGGGTATACTCGTACCCGATGGCACGAAATAGCGAAAAAATTAAATATATGTTTATGGATAATAAAAATTATTTATTTTTATTTATTGTACATATGGCATGATAATTCATTGGTAACAAAAGCTCAATTTTTACTTTTTTTTCTAACGTAAAATTGTTATAAATTCAAAACTTATCTGTGTTTTAGTAAATTGTGTTTTAAAAAAAATAGTTAAAAAAATAAAAAGAAATATAGTTTATATAAAAAACACAAACTAATTAAAATTAAATAAGTTTTGAGTACCCTCAGGCATGGGCATAACATAAAATTGTGTGTGATTCATATATTTTATTTACTTATCGTAAATAGCAAAATGATATTACATTGTCGATCACTTTCCAATTGAATACATCATGATCAGTTTAAAATTAACACAAATCAATAAATCATATTCATATTTCAGTGTCCACATTGGTAGGTTTGGCAATTGTTGCGTATTCAGTTGTATTCAACTTGGTTATCTCAGATTATTTGTTAAAATAACAAATATACTTTGAAAATTATTTGTTTACCAAGGAAAAGAAAGTCATTCATTTAAATCTGAAATGATAACATCTAAAATTTGATAAAGTACCATATGAACACGATCCAAATCAACTATTGACGAGTTTAGTGAAAATATCAATTAAGAAATACAAAAGGTTAGTAACTATTTGTGTTGGATATATTTCACACAATAGAAAACATGTTACTTATTTTACCACCAATCAATCTACATTTGTATTGCTTTTTTTTTGTCACAAATTAAGTCTCACTTTTTTTTGTTATATTTCAAATTAAGGGTTCCAGATAAAATATATCATTTTTAGGAAATACTCATATTATTATATTAATTAAAATTTTATAATTTTAAAAGTTATACGCAAGGGAAAAGAAGGGGAATGGGAGAATGTGGGGTTGGGAGGTAGGTGATAGGTATAAGTAAAGAGAGATAATGAAGTGAGAAAAAAAAAGTAGAGTCTCTAGAATATATATATATATATATATAAATAAAAATAAGTGAGGTATAATTTTAACTATTAGATTAGATGAGAAATATGCATTTTAGCCTTTAGACTGTCCATGTATGACAATAGCCACATAAAATATCTTTCATTAACTCTCTTTACTTAATGTTGGTTAAACTTAATGGTTAAAACGGATTAATTTAATAAAATCCCAAAAAGGTAATTAATCAGAAGAAATCGAAAATAAGAATAAAATCACATGTAAAAAAAATAGTGGTTTAAGGTTGAAAACAAATTATCTGAATTGTACATATTTGAATTGAGAGGTTTAATGAACAAAAATGCAGCTTTAGTGTAATTAAGTACATTATATCTTATTGGTTCAACATTTCAAAAATGCCATTAAAAGAATTGAAATGTTAACTAGAAAAGTATCGTTTCAGAGTTAGAATAATCAGCCATAGCAATAAAATCACCTATAAAAAAATAGTTATTTAAGTTTAAAAACAAATCCCATTGAATTGAGAGATTCAATGAACTAAAATACAGTTTTAGTGTAATTATTTTCTATGTAAAATTAACTATTTTATTAGTTTTATTTTCTTTTTATTTTTTCAACTATTTTTTTAACTTTTTTTTTATAACTTTTTTTTTTGGTTATTGGCAATTTTTTTGTTAATTGAGTAGATAAAACTTAAAGCGAAGTTAAGGGAACCGCAACTCAGATATACTAATAATTTTATTTCATTTTTAGACTTTTTAAAATTATACTAAGTTTAATCTAATTAATTCAATAAGATAATATTTTTTTATTTCTTTTTACGCTAGGATTTAGTACATTAGTTATGTACGTAAAAATAATAATTTAAAACACCTGAAAAGAAAAAGAAAAACTGTATATTAAAGCATAACTAATTATTCTTTCAATGGCATTTTTCAATTCTTTCAATGACATTTTTGAAATGTCAAACCAATAAGATATCATATACTTAAAAGTATTGTTTCAGAGTTAGAATAATCAGTCATGTTCTAATCATTTATGGTAAAAGTAAACGCATAGAAGGAGAAAATAGAGGTTTTTAATTTTATATTCTTTTTCAAACAAATAGGATACAGATATACCTGATGCTCCCACGGGGAAGGAAAAAGGGAAAAGGGATTCCTACAAAAATAATTAATATAAATTATTAAGTCATTATATTTTTTTTGTAACTCTATCTCAACTGGTGGTTAAACTTAATTAATGGTTGAGATGGATCAATTTAACGAAATTTTAAAAAGGGAATTAATGGTAAGAAGTTGTGAATAGCAATAAAATTATCTGTAAAAAAATAGTTATTTAAGGTTGAAAACAAATTTCATTGAGTTTTTTATGGAATTAATTAGATTATCTTATGGAATTAATTAGATTAAACTTAATATAATTTTAAAAAGTCTAAAAATGAAATAAAATAATTAGTATATCTGAGTTGCAGTTCCCTTAGCTTCGCTCTACGTTTTATCTACTCAATTAGCAAAAGAAAATTGCCAATAACCAAAAAAAAAAAAAAGTTATAAAAAAAGTAAAAAATAAAACTAATAAATATCCTTATACTTAGCTCTTGTATCAAAATAGTAAATTACCTTATTAATTTTAAATTATGATTTTGTAAGTTAGAGAGGAGAACATAACTAAAAAAATTAATAATTAACAAAAAAAATTTCCAATAACTAAAACACAAAAAATAAAAGTTATAAAAAAAGTAAAAAATAAAAAGAAAATAAAACTAATAAAATAGTTAATTTTACATAAAAGAATATTTAAAGATGGTGTTAAATAAATATCCTTATGCTTAGCTCTTGTATCAAAATAGCAAATTACCTTATTAATTTTAAAATTGTATCAAAACATAACTAAATAAATTAATATTCTAAATGTATTAATTTATGTGCCGTTGGATTGTTAAACAAATCTTGACTATTGGATTGTTGAATTGATTTATAACCTTTGGATTAAAAAAGATAGTAGTCAAATCAATAAATAGTATTCTCTTGATTTATATTATAAATCAATAGATAGTTAATTTTACATAGAAGTAGATTTAAAGAGGGTGTTAAATAAATATCCTTATGCTTAGCTCTTGTATCAAAATAGCAAATTACCTTATTAATTTTGAAATTGTATCACAACATAATTAAATAAATTAATATTCTAAATGTATTAATTTATGTGCCATTAGATTGTTGAACAAATCTTCACCATTGGATTGTTAAATTAATTTATGACATTTGGATTAAAAAAGATAATAGTCAAATCAATTAATAGTATTTCTTTGATTTGTATTACAGATATAGGCACATACTATACATTTATAATTATATTTATATAATAATATTTTAGGTGTACTTTTAAATACATATACTTTTATATATATTGGTAGTATGTAATTATTTTTTTGTTAAATTAATTAATTTAAAAGTGTTATAGTGGTTTAGGGCCTGTTTGGTAGATGTTTTGAATTGAGTTTTTAAATTGAGTTTTTAAAATATGATATTTGGTAGAATTTAGAAGTAGGTTGAAAAGTGGATTTGGTTTTTTTTTGAGTTTTTTTCAACCAACTAAAAGTCTCATAAAAAATTTTACAAAATAGTCAAAATGGATCTTATTTTATAAATCTCGACGAGTATGTTTTAAATATATATTTTTTATTTAATTTTGATTTTTGAATTTAAAGTTATGGTGCTTTAAAAGTTTTTTTAGAGAGAGAAAGTAAAGTTAAGTTTTTTGGAAAAACGTAAAAGTAGAGTTGATTTTGAGTTGAGTTTTTAAAATTTGGAGAAAAAACAATATATAAGTACCAAACAGGGGCTTAGTTATTAAAAAAAAGAGTAATATATTAAAATTTTATTAAGTTTTTAATTTATAAATCAGGATTAATTTTTAGGATTAGAAATTACGTATTAGGGAAAATTTTAAGAGCAGAAGGGTGAGTTGTACATATTTTCTATTTTAAGACTTTAAATAAAATATTATTGTATGCATTTATAATTCAACTGTTTATTATTGATTGCAATGATATCTTTAAATATGACATATTTTTATTGAAAAATCACTTATATGATTTGACCTGTATCATTCCCAGGATAATTGGGTGACGTGTCAAACACCAGTGTTGTTCTAAATTAGTTCATCATTGGCCAATCATTTGGTTGGAAAGTGGAATATCGGACTCCAGTTAATGAGAGTTATTCGTTGACCTTAAAATTGGAATATCACAGGAATAGTTATTTCAATATTTATGACTATGTGAAAATTTATTTTGAAATGTTATTTAATTTACAGTATATATTTTATAATCTATTAATATTTTGCTAACCCTTGAAATAAATAACGCGTATTTCTCACAAGGCTTGTGAAGCTCACCCTTATCATAATTTTTTTTTTAAGTAGTCTGTAAGTTGGGAACGAGTTAAGCTATGGAATAAAGAATAAATAAATAAGGAGTGAACGAAAAAATAATGAAAAAAAATATAAATTTCAACAAAGATGTATTAGAAGTAGTGAACTATTTTTGCTAATGAAATAAATATTTGCATTTTAAATATTTTTAGTGTATAAGTAGGTTATTATACTTTCATATTAACAAATAGAAGGGTTAATTGCACTTTGCTTTTCTTAACTATTGGATTATTAGCACTTTGCTATCTAAACTATCAAAATTAGTAATTAATGCCACAAACTATCTAATTTGTTGCATTTCACATGTTTTGATTGACGGAGTTAAAATTCTCTGGCTGTTGGGTCACCATCTTCGGCTAACTCCCACCACCATTATCTCCAGCCATCTTTACCCCCACCATTTTCTCTCTCTAAACTCTCCATTTTTCTCTCTTATCACCACCCCATCTCCACAAAGATCAAACCCCCATTCTCTCTCCTCTCGTTAACATCATCTCCCCTTTTCTTCCACCACTACCATCATCATCATCATCATCATCATTTTTCTCATCTTCCTCCATTACACAGAGCTTCTCTTTCCTCCTTCCCTATCGTTTTTCTCTTTCTCTTCCATCTGTTTTCTCCATTCACCAAGTTTGTGAAATGGATATGAATAACCCATCACCCATTCCCCCATCAAAGAAATCACAGTAAAAAAAAAACTTCACCAAATCTTCATTCCCATGTTTCCCCTCTTTAAGCATCACAATCAAAAAACATTTAACCACAAACCCATTTATAATTTTTTCCACAAAAGAAGATTTTTCATGCTAATTCCATTGTCGATTTACCGACACCAGAGCTGTTGGGGGCTCAATTTGCTCTATTTTGGCTTAAGCCCTGTAATTTAGGAGGTGAAAAAGTTATGTTTTGAGAACTACTCCCTTTTTGAACCACTTTTAACCAGAAACCCACTTATATGTTTTGAGATCTATGCCAATTTCACCTTCCAATTTACCAGTGCCTGAGATGAAAGAGAAAGGGGTGGACGGCGTCGCGGCGATGTCAAAGTTAGCAGAAATGGTGACCGAAAATTAAGAATTACATTTATTGCCCTCATTTACTTCAAATTACATTTGAGCTTTAAACCGTTTGAAATTTTAACTCTGTCAGCCAAAACGGGTGAAACACAACAAATTAAATAGTTTGTGTCATTAATTGCTAACTTTGATAATTTAGATAGTAAAATGCTAGTACCCAAATAGTTAAAAGGGGTAAAGTGCAATTAACCCTAAATATAATGTTTTAAAAATCTTGTTGTTCTACAGAAGCTTTTAAGCGCAATATGAAATTTACTTGGATGAAGTAATCAAAGAAAAAAATATATACAATTACAAGGCACAACATGTACGAGGATATGTTGGGGTTCAATCTTTTTCCACCAATGTTATATAAATAGTGACTCTATGACTCCGTTTGATAACAGCATGGAAAAGAAAAATAAAAACACTTGATTTAAGTAAGAAGTTGGAAAATATTTGAGTCATGTAATAAAATACTCTCCATAACATGCTCATTTTATGAGTGGATGTCATATATCCTTCATAATTTCTTGTGAAAAAATTTTCTTCTTCAATCATCAAAAAAAATTTCTCCATGAAAAAAGTAACAAAGTAAGAAAACATTTCACCACATGTTTTAACTTATTTTTCAACTTCTCACAAAAGTCAGCTGTTTTATTTTTCTTTTCCATATTATTATCAAACATAGCCTATATATTATCTCCCACTACTTGTTGGGTTCAACATGGAGAATTGATTAATATTACGATCCTCCAACTCCTTTTGTCGATTGATCTACTTCTAGCCCTACTTTATGTCTCTTTGATGTGGTAAAGAATATTTGAAACTTGGGGTCCATTCGAAAACAATATGGAAAAAGAAAATAAAAACAGTTGATTTTTGTGAGAAATTGAAAAATAAATTGAGACATGTGGTTATAATGTGAGATGACTTCTTACTTTGTTACTTTTTTGGTGGTTGAGAAAAAAAATTTACAAAAATAATAAAAGATAGAGGACATCTGATCATAAAAATGAGCATAAGAGGGAATGTATCTCATCATATTTAGGTTCCATTTGATAACAATATGGAAAATGATAAAAAAAAATACTTGATTTGTGTAAGAAGTTGAAAAATAAGTTGAGACATGTGATTAGATGCTCTGCATCATATGCTTATTTTTATGAGTAGATGTCCTCTATCTTATATTAATTTTTGTGGAAAATTTTCATCTTCAACCACCAAAGAATTTTTTTACATTGAAAAAGTCACAAAGTAAGAAAATGTCTATCTCACCGGATGTCTCAACTTATTTTTTAATTTCTCACAAAAATTAATTATTTTTATTTTCTTTTCTCGTATCGTTGTCCAACTACTCTTATGTTATAAAAATATCATTCCTTCTCGTTAACTTTAAATTTATTTCCAGGACCAGACTTGGGCTTCAAACCGAAACACTTCAGCCCAGGGAAAAAAATATATTTGGTCCACTAGCCGTATATAATTATTAATCTAGCCCAGCCCTTTTGCTCAATCATAGTGAATTTCTTCACTATTTTCTACTATTACAATTAAATAATTTTATGTGGGCATTTGTTTATAATTCCAAAATAATTCCGTACAAATAAATTTATTTTGAGATAAGATCAAATATTATTGGAATATTATGCTTTTCAACATAACAAATATTTTAACATGTATAGAACGGGCCCTTATGTAAATAAAAAAAGTTGATATAAAATTTTGTTCATTCAACCAACTAACTAGGCAGTGTATTCAATTTAGATTATACAGGATTTTTTAAAATTTTGAAAGTCCATGGATATTCAATTGGGATTTTATAAATTTTGGTGGATTCTTAGATCCTTAGTATAAATACTAATCCCATTAAGAAAAATCTCTCCACATATCGAGAAATTTTACGTTATCTGTCAGACGACTAACAGAGTTTGAAGGCGACCTGCATAACAAACCTTCTTCACCAATATATTTTTCTAATCTTTTTTCACAATATTAATGTTAATATCACATATATATAGTTGCAATCAAAAGCACGTTTTAATGGGATATTGTATTATAATCGCGCTCGAGTATGTTCCAAATACATCATCCATGCAAGTAAACACTTTGGCTTATGTACAATTTTTTTCTCAAAATTTTATTTGTACATACCTAAGCAATTAATTAGAGCACAGAAGCATGGCTATTTACCCTTACCAGCATTTTCTATCCTATTTCCCCACCATACTTCTTGATAGTCCCACTTTTGCATCAATGTTCTCAAACTACAATACATAAAAGTAAAACAATAAAATATTAAAAAAAAAAAAAAAGGATAAAAATAAAACCTTAAAAAATGTTTCTAATACACTATCGTAGAACTCCGGTTCATTTCAAACCGGTCATAAGCATGTCGAGTTCTCAAGAACAAAACCACACTCGATGCAAATCCCAAGATCGACAAGCATCCCCACCAAACAAAGGTTAAGAAATAGCATTTTCTTCCCATACAAATGACCGAATCGGACATGTATCCGCTCTTAGAATGGGCATTTTCATCATAAACCACGGCAGAGAGGAAGCCATAAACGAGCGAGCCAATGGGTATGTTGGTGATGAGAATGTTATGGTTAACACCAACGCTATTAGGGCCGAAAAGCTCAGAGGTTATGGAGACTGCGGCCGCAAATATAAAGCCGGAGCTGAGGCCGATGAGGCCCGTGCCGGCATGGAGTGCCATTACATTGGATGTTGATGCTAGCAAGAAGAAGGCTATTGGTGTGGGCAAAAGGGCTATGGCTAGCCACCCTGTCCTAGCAAAGTACACCTTCCTGCACATATGAAGATACTCTCTTTAGTACTATGACCCTCTAACAGCAATTCAATTTTGGGAAAAACATAGTTTTGCCGGTTGATACAACTAATTATTCATACTGAATGCATTAATGAATTGTACATTCCGAAAATGTACAACCCAACAACACTCCAGGTCACCAAGTAAGAATAACTAGTCGATGAAGGGCAGTACATAAGTTACAAACACGCTAATTCTATCAAGGGCACAGTGCAATCGTCCTCTTTATACACCGGGTGGAACTGTGCTTATATATTCACAAAATCTACAACTACAAAAGTATATGCTAAAACTTTTCACGGTAGTACTATACCCTTATTATACGAGATGTTATTTTGACAAAAAAGTTCTAAAAAAGCTAATGCCTCTGTTACAAAAGGAACCTAAAAAACTTATTATAAGCTATTTTATGGGAAATAATATTGTTAACTGCTTGGTTTACCGGATAATCATACCGGGTACATTAATGAGTTGTGCATTACGAAAATGTACAAGCCACCAATTCATTAGAGTATGGATAACCGGTAGATGAAGTCGGTAAGTGTAGCGTTGCTTTTTTTTACAGTGTTGCATGTGTAATCGAAAGAAAATTGACAGATACTTACGTTCTAATGAAGTCTGGAGCAGCTGAAAGCAATCGGCCAAAGAAAGAAAATGATGAATATAACGTAAGAAGCGATGAAGTAGACGAACTCTGCCCAATTGACTGTGCTATTTGCCCCAAATTGTTAGTATAAACAAGCCCAATTGTTCCTCCACAAAAGTACGCGAAAAAATAGAGCCAAAAATCCACCCTACTCACAAGCATTTTTGCGCTATGCTCTTCTCCAAGCATCACCAACTGATCCTTCTCGATAAACGCCTTGCAACATCCTTCACCATCCTTTATATTCTCAATTGACACCCTTCCATTAGTATACGCATTGCCATTAGAAGCAGTGGTGACCGCGTAAGTCAACCCATTAGCCACGCTGTTCTCACGGCTAATGAGCTCTTTGTGTAGCTCAAGTTCCTCGGGGTGGATAAGGATGAAGCTCGAGTTATCGACCTGAAGGCTTGAGTAAATGGTCCGCCCGAACCAGTCTCTGGCATAGACTATTCCGGGGATCCCTAGTGGGAGGATAAGGAGGAGAATGGCCCCACTAAAGAGGAGGCGAGCGGTGGTGGCAGGGTAAGTAGAGGTGTTGAGGAGGAGGTAGAGGCCGGTGATCACCGCCAAGGCATTTAGGAGGAGGAATATTAGTTGTTCGCGCCGTATGGCATCAGCCGAGAGGGAGTCCACGGGTGGTTGGCGGAGGATGGGGACCAATGCTGCCAAAGAGGTAAGGAGAGGGACGAATGCATTTAAGAGGAGGTAGAGCGCGTTTGAGGAAGGGTTTATGGCTTTGGCCGCGAGGTTGTATAGGGCGGCACTGACCCCGTTGAAGCTCACGGTGAGGGAAATGGCAAGGGGGCGATTGGTTGTGAAGTTGCGGTTGCAGAGTACAAAACAAACGGTGTTGAACCAGCAGATACTGCAGCCGGAGAGCAAACATAGCGCAAATACCTACGAAAAGTTGGCAAAAAACCAAGTTAATAATAACACTGCAACCGGTGAGCAAACATAGCGCAAAGATGATATTCGTACAAGTTTTATCAATAAGATGATATTGAGTGCATTGTATTCATGAGTTTGTATATTTTAAAAATGTAAAATTTATTAATGCATCTAAATTAATACGAATGGTTAATAAAAGTGGCCAATAAAATATAGCTAAAAGAAAAATGAAAGGAAATTAGTAACTGACCTACTAATTTGTGAAACAGCAATAATATTTCACCTTCATTATTTAACAACTTTGACCTTTTTGATAAAAAAAAAATTAGAAGGCTAAAATCTCTCGCATATGGAAAAAGGCAAAACTGCTTTCAACTTCTTTTTATATTACAATCGATTGGTAAGGATCGAATCTCCAGAAGTGATAATATGAGTGGATAGATTTGAATTGCTTTCTTCTTACATTTTATAAAACTAGATATAGAGGATATGCGATGTGTGTGCTGTGTGCATGCACAATTTGCACTCACGCGCGCGTATATTTAAGTTAAAATAAAAATAAATAAGGATGTAGTTCAATAGTTACGATCATTTTTAATAAAAAAGTTGCAAGTTCGAATCGTAGCATAATACATTTTTATCAATATTAATTGCATTTGGGACAAAATGAGAAAATCATTAAAAATTAGTGTCATAAATAAATCTATACACTTTCGGTTTATAATTACATGTCGGAATAGTAATAATTCTAGTACTAGAATTAATAATAATAATAATAATAATAATAATAATAATAATAATAATAATAATAATAATAATAATAATAATAATATGTGGTTGTCCGAACAATAATAATTGACTCTCCTCTCTCTAATAAAAGGAGTCTAGTGCCTCTCTTTGATTGTGTCTTGCGTTTGTCAATTGCACATTCCTTAATTCAGTAAAAGTTAATTTTCACTCAAAACCTAAGCAAACTAATTAAGTGTATAATCAACTAAAAATAACAAAACAAAGTGATAACTCAAACCCAAAAAACAGAGACATACTAACCTAACAACGTGGACATATATCCTAACGTCAATGACAGATTCAGTATTTTGAATTTAGAGGGCCAAAAACACATTAAAAAAAATTTGATATAGAATAAGTTGGCCCAAGAAGACCAGTAGTTGTTACTTTTGTTTTTTCCATATTTCTATTTTGGTAGTTCTAATTATTTGCAAAATTACAATTAAGAAGAATATATGAATAAGATAAAACGATATGAATTTACCTAAGAAAAATTTAAGAAGGCTGGTCCAATTAGATATAACATGTTTAGACATACCAAATAATACTATCATTACTCAAAAGTTCAAAAACCTAGCGGATGCCTAAGCCACCCGGGTAAAATATATTTAGCGTCACCTTTCGGAATATAGTTATACTAGTGAATATTATGCCTTTCATAGGAAATGAAATACATGTTGCATTTATTTGATAAGTTTTAGAATATAAGATGATTGTCTACATTTAGACTCTTTAGACATAAATAGAAAAATATATTATGAAATTATCAAAAATTTGCTACACAAATAACCATGCAAAATTCTTATAAAACATGGACTGTGTATTTTTATTTTTATTTTTGGTTTGTTCTTTAGAGGACCAAAATCCTAATTTGCTTAAGGGACTAAAAGATAGGGCGGGGGCAAGAATTTAGTTAGAGTGAAGTATTGCACTGAAATTTATATATATATATATATATATATTAAGAGAAGCAAAATCATTATTAAAATTAATATTTTTTGTAAATCATTATCACTACTATTTTTTTAAAATTAGGTTGGAGAGAGCATAATAGCTAATTTATATATATATTTAAATTTTGTAAAGATAATTTAACACTAAAAGGAAAAAAACAATTCAACATTTATTATGCTATGATATATTCTGAGAAAAATTGGAATCAAATGCATAAAACCAAATTATTATTTTGCAAGGGAAAATATGTACTTGAAATATCATTTCATTTTGCTTAAACTATGTAAAAAGGACTACACAATTGGTTAAAGCAATTAAAATTGGGAAGAAATTAGGAGTTGAAACATCATGTTGGGTTGTTAGGATCCGTACTTTGAATTAAAAAAAGGGGCAATTAAAAAAAAGGGCTTACTAGAGAAAGATTTTCACACTAAGGCCAAGGAATAATTTTTTTTTAAATAAAGGGCCTATTTTTTATTTTATTGATAATATGACATGTGTCTTTTTTTTTATTATAAAATGACATCCCAACCCTTAAAATAAATTAAAAAAATATCAATATGCATTAAAATATGGACTGCAATATGAACTTTGCAGTCTATATTTCACTGCAATATGAACTTTGCAGTCCATATTTCACTGCAATGTGAATTTTGCAGTCCATATTTCACTGCAATGTGAACTTTGCAGTCCATATTTCACTGCAATGTGAACTTTGCAGTCCATATTTTTAGTGCAAAGTTCATATTGCAGTCCATATTTTACTGCAATGTGAACTTTGCAGTCCATATTTTTAGTGCAAAGTTCATATTGCAGTACATATTTCACTGCAATATGAACTTTGCAGTTCATATTTTATTGCAATATGAACTTTGCAGTCCATATTTTTTGTGAAAATTTCATAAAAAGGGGTAATTTAGGTAATACATAACATGTTTTTATTAATTAAATAATATTTAAATTTATTCAAATACATTCATTTAAAATATAAAACAAAATAGGCCTCTTACACTAATTACCAATTAAAAATAGGCCCTTTATTCAAATTACCAATTAAAAATAGGCCCTTCATTCAAAAAAATATTATTCATTGGATTTTTGGTAAAAATCAATGTATAATAAGCCCTTCTACCTAATTTCTAGTTAAAAAAATTTAAAATGCAGTCTATAACATTGAAATTTTTATAAAGATGCGGTCTTTGAAAATAGTGTTAGTCTTATAGTATCTTTCAACTGTAAATAGTATCTCCCGGTTTTGCAATTTGCAATTAAGAGATACTGTCTCTAGTGAGAACTATTATTGATTGAGAAATATTAATTGCAGGGCAAAAATATTATGAATCATATACTGTAAAATAGCATCTCCTAAAAGCCACATTTTTTAAAATTAAAAATTACTTCCTAAAATATTTCAAACTTTGTCCAATAACCAAATCCTAATTTTCCCCCACTAATATTGGTACTAGAATTAGGGGTATTGTGGTGAATTCGAAAATTGAACGCCCAAACCTAACCAATCCATTAAAAGTCGAATAAGTTTAGTTCGAGTTTGGGATGTGCTAGTGCACAACCGAACCGAATCAAATCGTTGTATATTATGATCCGAAGATAATATTATTTCAAGGGGAATTGACAAATTAAACCCTAAAGTATAGGTCATTTGCAATGTTTACCCTAATGTTTTAAAAGTTGCAATTTCAACCTCGAAGTAATTTTAGTGTTGCAATATAAGCATTCCATTAACTTCATGGAAAGAATTTAACAACTGCTGACACGGCTTGATAACATGGCAATGACGTACAACAAATCATTTAAAATGAAAATATAGACGACAAATTAAACCCTAAAGTATGGAGTAAGTTGCAATGTTCCCCTTGATATCTCAAAAGTTCTATAACAACATAATTATGATTGCATACTCTATTTTTTTCATAATGAAAGAAAATCAATCTCAACATATGAATTGAAAAGTATATTACTATGAACAAACATTTATTTCTACGAATTTCATGGACAAATTTCAAACCGCAAAAAAAAAATTGCCAATTATTTTTTTTTGTTTATTTCTTTTATTATTTCCTAAAGAGTTTGTTCTTTCCGTCCTTTAAATTTGTTGCTTTGGTTTGAACATGAATACAATTTTTTTCTGATGGTTTGATCAACAAATATGTGCTAGATGTAAGTAAATTATTCTTATAACATTCAAAAATGTATCGGCATTAGATACGCAAATAAAGAATGTCATTAAAAATATTAATGCTATGAATGTTCCTAGTACTTTTATGAGTCAAGACTAAAAAATTATTACCCCTAATAATTTTAAATCAAATAAATAAAAGTGGAGTAATTAACAAAAATAACAGCTAAAATTTGACACAATTCTCTCGCTCGTCCCTAAAGTTTAATTTTCAATTGAAACATTCTTAAAGTTTCTAATTTATCCCTTACTCGTCCAAAATTGAATGCCCCATTAAAATCTTGTACGGAAAACACAGTTGGATTAGCGAGGGACAAATTTCAAACTTCAGGGATTATTTTCTAAAGTTTTTTATTCAAGTTTTTAACGGAGCATCTAGTTTTAGATGAGTGAATGATAAATTAAAAATTTTAAAAATATTTCAACCAAAAATTAAACTTTAAGGACGAGCGACAAAATTATATCAAACTTTAAAAGCAATTTTTACTAATTATCCTTTAAAAAACTCAGAAATTGCTGCTAATGTGGGGTCTACACCTACGAATATCACATCAACTCATTAAAGAATTCAAGTTATTTCTTTTCCTATTTGCCTCAACTTTCATTTTGACGTGACAATGTGGTAGCCACTCGAACCGAAACTAAAATATACGCCAAACATAATAACCACCAAAAAGATGGACCACCAACGTGATGGCACCACCCAGTCACTCTCTACAAACTGATAAAGAACGGTTGGTTTGGTTTTATGGGACGGGTGGCATTTTTAGTATACGATACGTGTACAACTCGTATTTAAATATATATTTTTTTAAAAAAATAACAGCGTAGATTTAAACATAACTTTAATTTGTTGCCAAATTTTCAAGAGTTTCAAAATAAATTAAATGTGACGCAACTTTAAAAGTATTAAAATTAGCATCGAAATTAATATAATAAAGATAATTTAACTAAATGAAATACAAGAAAGGCCAAAATAGCTTTAAATTCAGGTATTGGAGCAAATTCTTTGGCCGGAATATAAATTAAAACCTAATATATGTATATATATAAATACATAATTTTAGCTCTAAATACATTAAGTTTTTTAAGCCGTTTATAATAGTTGAAAAATATTAAATAAGTAGGATAAATTGGCACTTAAAGTAGAATGTCAATATAAAACACTCTATTAATGTATGATAGGCGAACAACAAACACAATTTGGACAAATTTTGTTATCACGCAGACTTATATTTCTCATTGGAAACTCAGACGAATGTGAGAAACACGAAATAATTTTAACCATCCGTGTGTGACCTAACCAAACTCGAGCTTAAATTCTACGATTATTTCACTACTACATAAAATTACCTTAATATTTATTTCTTAATGTGCTTAATTACTAAACTACAAGTAGCATAATTGTGGAACATATATATGTTCCAAATATATTCATACTCAAATTGATAAAGGTATACCAAAACTAATATTTTTTTTGGTGGAGGGGGGACCAACCCTGTAACGAATATTTTGTTTTGTTTTTGCCCTTTCTGAAAAGATCCAACCAAACCCTGTAACCAATATTTTGTTTTGTTTTTTCCCTTTGAAAAGATCTAACTGCTAACAGGACATTTGCAGGATTGGATTTGGACCACGGTGCAGCTATCACAAAGCAGTGGCGATTAAGAAACACTCGTAATTGTTGCGTGTTATTTTTTGTATATATTTTATATTTATAAATTATGTTATATATAAAATTAGAATTTATATTTATACTAGGATATATATGTGCCATTCGACACGATGAAACAAATAAATCTAACAATAAGATAAAAAAAAATAACGTGACAAACCTCAATCAACAAACTTCGTCTACCTGTTTTGAGCCTACCGTCTAATTTCATCTAAAGTTTAGAACAACCGAAACTTATGTTCAATTTTCAGGTTTGAAAGACTATAAATAAACCAAATTGAACCACACTGTTTTTCATTTTCCTTCTTATTCTAATCTTAGTATAACACTTTTTTAGCAAATTATAATCAAGGTCAGATGTGAAAATAATTCAACTATGTTTGGTCAGTCTAATCTAAATATGGTCCAAAAAGCGTAATGATATACTGTGAGCACTCCTAGAAACAACATATCAAGATAACCAGTAATAAACAAATATATAAAGTATATCCTTAAATATAACTCAATATTTTTCTTGATATTTTTTACATGACTCTGTAATTATGATAAATCTTGTTTAAGTGATTTGGATTAGAAGATTTTAAATATATAAATTTTATTAAAATATAAAAATATTTACCTAACGTTATGGCATTTAAATGTTAAACAAAATTGATGAGAGTTAAATAATTTGGAAGAAATAGCGTGTGCGTTTCTTATGATTGATTACACTTTAATGTGAGTGTAAAAACACATCTAAAGGTAGAGATTAAATGAGACATTAGCGAAGAATTTTGAACCTTATATTGGTTATTTTTCTAAGTGGGGTTTGTATTGACTTTTTTGTTCCTTATTAAATAGATGTGCCGGTTAAAACCTCAAATCACATTTATTTTTCAGACATAAATCAACTATATCAAAATAAACAAAAATTAAATTTTAAAATTAATTTTATTAAAATAAAAGAAAAGGTTGTGGTCAAGACTTGAGTTAAGACACGTGCATATGAATAAATTCTAAATTTGTAAATTTAAATATAGTTGAGTGAGTAGATATGCGCGTTGTAGGTTAGCTAGGACAGAGGTATGAATGTTTGTTAGATTATTGTGTATATATTATTAGTGTGTGTTTTATATTTGATTTGACATCGTCATTTAATAATGTGCAACTAAAACACACTATTGCATATATATATATATATATATTTCTAACGAATCCATTTTTGATGAGAGTAAAATTGGATGGGGTCATGGGTCTCTAATGATAAAACAAATACGTGTCAACTTTCATCTAAAATTTATTTCTTTTTCATTTGATTTAAATAGATAAAAATTGACACATGTCGTTTTATCATTAGGACCCCATCCAATTTTGCCCCCATCAAAATTTTTTTCATTTCTAACCATTTGATGCTTATATTTTTTGAGAAGAAATTGGGACAGAGATAGTGTTTTATAATATAGACATTTAAACCTAAAGTTATAAATTTTAAATATAGAAAAAAAAAACTTAAAGAGGCTAATGGGTGTGACATATTTAAAAATAACAAAATCATAATATTATTCTCAAATTTTCAAAAACCTAATGAGTAGTCTGCATATTTTCAAAAACCTAATAAGTATTTACATATTTTTAAAAACCTAACAAATACTCTGCAAATTTTCAAAAACCTAATGAATTCTACACAATTTTTTTAAAATCTAACTAGTGCTCCGCAAATTTTCAAAAATCTAACTAATAAATACTGCTCAAATTTTTAAAAACCTAATTAATAAATACCACGAAATTTTTTAAAAACCTAATAAATACTATGCAATTTTTTAAAAATTTAGGATGGTCAAGTTACTGCCAAGAAAAATGACTCCAAGTTTCTAACAAAAGGACAAGTGCCATGCACGTGAGAGCGTGTGATTTTGTCCTAAATTATTATTATTATTTTGTCAAATGTAGCTAAATTTTATTTCTAGAAGAAAAACCTCTTTTTAGTTCACATGTCAACTTCAATCTTTAATAAATTGATTATATCAAAAAATAAAAACAACAACTTGAAGTCCATGTATTTAAAAAGTAATTTAGAACATTGGAAACTTATTCACATGAAAAATACTCTTTAATTACAGCGGCTATTAAAATATTCATTTAATTTGTTTCCAATGTTCTAAATATAAAAATATGAAACAAACTTATTTTAAAGTTAATATATATATATATTCGAAAACCTGATTTGTGGCACATATATTTCAAACTTGTCTAGTAAAAGGCAAAATAACCCATGGGTACGAGTTTTCCCCCCTGATACAACTCAAACAATGGCTTCCATCGCGTTTTACGATAAAGTATTTCAAATTCAATGTTAACTACATCAAAATAAATTTTTGTTTAAAATTTAGTGTAAGGTTATATTATAACTTCAAATGAATATTTTATTATTTTAAAAATATCTTTAGTAAGATATTTATACATTTTTCTAGACAGTTTTGATACGTTGTAGATGTCTTTTGAAGTCTTGGAATACTAATTTGGAGTGTTAAAATCATGCAGGCCTTAAAACATAATCCTAAATAAAATATATGAAAGAAAATGAATTTTATGTAATACAAGAATGATAGCTCGAAAACTATTTTTTTTATTTTTATGGATTGAAATGAAATATGTCTAGGGGTAAATTAGATTTATATATATTACATTTTTCACAGGTTAATATTAGAACACAATATTTTACTATCATGACAAATATCTACATGTAATAAGAGGTCATTGTTTTTGAATCTCAAATATTTATAAGGTATAAAGAATCGTGTCGCTAAAATTTAAAATACTTTTTGAATAATTGATAATGCATTCAGATAAATTATATTCTTAATTTCAAAATAATTATTAGTATGAAAGCATCTTGTTTCATGTTAGTTGGGTGCCGCACAAGGTATAAATCCCATCAAGGCAACTTCCAACAAGATGCCAATTTTGTGAACCTATTGCACCCACAAATTCCCTTGTAATTTTAAATCCATAAATATACAAATATTTTATGTGACTAAAAAAATGTTAATATAAAATATATATATATATATATAAACTCTTTGTGGGCCCATTTTGCCACACTACAGCATTGTTTATTTATCTTTGATCGTGACTTTTACAACTTAACTCTAGTCTCCTCTTTTGCTTTTTCTTCAGTTTTATATATTTTTTTCCCTTTTTGGGCAATGGATTTCACCTTCTTTATCGAATTTTTTTTTTCTTCCCCTATCTAAAAAGTGGTTAAATAAATAAACCCATAAAGAAAAAGGTGGAGATTGAGAAGGTGCTAGAGCCGTACAGACAATGTGTGAATGACAAAGAAACACCACCCACCTCTAACTTAGGTTTCCAAGAAAATAAGAATTAATATTTCTAACATGACCAATGTATAACAGAATGTTGTTATTTATAACCAAATGAACCGCTGAATTTAGTAATATTTCTTTGTACTGAATTACGCGGATTGTGAGAAAATATTCTCTAGTTATGAGCAAGTATTGTCTAAACTACAGAAACTGATTAACCGAAATACGCAAAAACTAACCTAAACACTACATGATATAAACTAAGAAAAGAATTGTGCGAATTGTGCAACTTAACATCTTAACATTTTATTGGGTAAAATTAACCTTTGAAATCCCAATCAATAAACTACCCACGAAACCAAATAACAAATTTCCATTAATGCAATGCAAATTGTGTGAAAAAAAATTCAAAAACAAATAAATATGCACACACAAACACATATAGAGAGAAAGAAAAAAGGAGAGAATTTACCAGGAAATAAGGCAAGGAAATGATATTCCGGATAACAAGCCACTGAATCCCATAACCAAACAGACCCATAATTGCAGAGATGAACATAACCACCGATAACGGCATATACATGAGCGCCAATCCCGATGACCATCCGAGGGCCTTGCCGAGGTCCGACGCGGTCGCGAGATAGTTAAGCTGCACCTGCGACACACCCAACACTTCCTTCATTTCGGACGAGTACGCCGAGAAATCGAAGTTCGTCCCGGTGAATGCCTGAATCCATATCGTCGCAACCAAAATCATCCACTTCCGCGACTGCCCCGCCATCAGAACACAATCTACGTGTATATATATGTATGAATTATCTCGCCGGAAAAATCAAGTAAATGCGAATTCGAGTGATTATCGAGTTAACAAAAAAATCAAAGTAAATGCGAATTCGAGTGATTATCGAGTTGAGTGGAATTTGATATTTGTTAGGAGGGATACGTGTATGGGTTTTATAACTATCACGAGATTTTTAATCCGCAAATGCTGACAAGAGAGAGTGAAGAAACAAATTCTCTCTATATATAATCCTGGATTTTCTCTCTCTCTATTCTGTTTTTTATTTTTATTTTTTATTTGGGTAATGTAAATATACAATAAAATTTTGAATATAAATATTCCATTTTCTCTCTCTGTTCTTTTTTTTTTATTTATTTATTTGGGTGATATTAATATATAATAAAAATTTAAATATAACATATATTAAATTATATCAATATTTTTATATAAGATTTAATTTTATTTTTCTTTTTGGAGAAATTATTCTCTTTGGATTGGTTGGGTGTAATTGTGGTTGGGAAATTTGATGGGATTAGAGGTGCCTGAGGAGTTGAGACACGTGGGAATTTGTGATAGGAGTAGCATAGAAGGAAGTGGACCACCTGGGTTTTTGTAGTAGATTAGTAGGAGAAAGTGCACGTAACTAAAGTGCATTTTAAAATATACTCATTTATCCATTTGCATTTATTTATTTATTTTTATTTTTATTTGGCGCTCAAAGTTTATATTAGAATTTGTTTTTGACATTTATTTGGTCGATTTCAATTCAATTAAACGGTCAAATTATTAACATTATTTTTCAATACCAAAAATATTCATGTACTTAGATTTAAGTGAAAACGAAATCATTACAAAATCGTATTTTTTTCAACTCATATTTAAATTATGCAATTGACATATGGTTGACAAGTATTTTTTCATATACATGTTTGGGTTCATCCCGAAAATTTGTTGGATAAATTGAGAGAAAACTTATACCCAAATTTTGTGAAACTTATTTAAAAATGTGATTTTCAAAATTTTAATAGCGATTTAGAGGTATATAAAATGCATATTATTAAATGTTATTAGTATACATATAATTTATATTGCAAGATTTTTTCAACCATATGTGAATCGCATTATTTGGATGTAAATCAAGTGAGATATAACCTTGTGAAGAATGCTCGCTTTCATTTAAGTCTAACCATTAAGATATTTTTCGTATTGAAAAAACAGTGTTAACAATTTGACCGTTTGACTAGATGAAAATCGTCCAAATGAGTGTCAAAAATGAATTAATGTAAATTTTGAGTGTCAAAAGGGAATATTAGTAAATAAATGTGTGTGTGTGTGTTGGGGTGGGGGGGGGGGGGGGGGGGGTTTAAATGACCCTTTAGGGAAAAAAAGGGTTCTAATAAGTGTCTCCTTCATAATTTATATTACAAAACACTATCTTTGACCAAATTTTTTTCCAAAAAGTATATGAATTTAATGGTTTAAATTACAAATGTCATGGTGTGCATTATTCTTTACCCTTATGTGAGTTTTATACACGCATTAAGATGTCACATCAAATTTAAAATACTCACACCAATAATATATACACAATTAAACTCTCACACACCAATAATGCCATAACTTAAAATTAAAAAATTAATATTAAAAATTAGAAATGAGATAAAAGGTCTTGTGTAACAATTTTTTCGTAAAAAAACTAACAAATAATATTTTTTAGAAATAAGCGCCTAGATATCATTATAAAATAAGGGTTTGTTTATCAATCGTATTTTAAAATAAAGGCTTTGACCGAATACAAACTTAACTTTGCACAAAATTGTGTTTTTTGCAAACTTAAGTTTGCAATCATAAAAAAAATTAATGCAAATTTATTTTGCATGATGTGTTAATATTTTTTAACAAGTATATTCTTATCTTTCAATTATAAAAATTTAAAATAATGTCAAATAAACAGAAATACATAATAATGTTTTAGAAAATAAGGAGTGCAAACTTAATTTTGCATAACTTCGAAAAAAATTATTATCTGCATTTTATTAATTAATAGGTTTTGAATATGTAATTTTTTAAAATTATTCTAAAGCACTTTCAATTACACACTTATTTATAATAAAATGCTAAAAATCATGTTGTGTAAACTTAATTTTTCTCGATTTCATAAAAAAAAATACAATTTAAAAATCTACTGCAAAGTTTGTGTTTCTTTTAGAATTTGATCAAATATAGGCCGTTAATTTACAAAAACATTATTCGCTGGTTTATTTGTAGAAAACTTTTTCAATCAATCCCTATTTTTTAATATCCCATATTTAAAATGAATTAAACAAGATCCGTCAGGACTATAGAATTATTTTTTAAAAAAAAAAAGTCAAGAAAAATTTAGGATTATTGGTCATCTCAATCTGTCGTTTTTAGGAATATTCACGGCACATCAGTCCATTTTTTGGACTATTTTCAAAGTATACTAATAAAAGTGGTTAGATTATTTTCTCATATGGCTTTGAGTTTAATTTGTTAAAAAATTATTTTGTCGAGATCAAAATAAGATAAAAAAATATGATTAAAAGATTATTTAAAAAATTAAAAACAAGTTGGTCCAATCTAGTCTAGTTTTAGTTTTTTCAACATAAAGATATATTGAACTTATGTTTTAGTTGTTCAAAACGTTAACTAGGCTACACAATGGACTTAAAATAGACTGGTTGATATTTGTTGATTTAGATTCGTCACACGTTACTATTTTTTGTCCTATTGCTAGATCTTATTTGTTGACCT
The DNA here is from genome assembly GCA_021464415.1 of Lonicera japonica. NCBI lineage: Eukaryota > Viridiplantae > Streptophyta > Magnoliopsida > Dipsacales > Caprifoliaceae > Lonicera > Lonicera japonica. Next base: position 35,922,597 of record CM038470.1, on the reverse strand, counting down.
AAAAAGTCTTAATCTTATTTTAATAATGACATAAAGTTAATCATGTATATTTAACATATGTTTTGAATGAATTTAGCTTAAACCGATTTAACAAGCTCCATCGTATTCCCGAAGTATCTCGAGGACCAAAATCGAAACGCTTATCAAGATTCTCACCACTCCGTGAGATCCACTCAATCCTCACACGAACTCAATATATCAAGAACCAAGATGGAAAAGCATTTGTGTATTCAAGAGAAATTCAATAAACTAAATCAAGCATTATGAAGGCTCGCAAATTCGTTATTTAAAGTGAATGCTTAGAAATTATATAAAGTTTGCTTGATCAATAACATAGCTCAAATATGATTGTGTGTCATTCATTGCATTCATACAACTTTCAAAAATCAAGTTTGAATTGAACTTCATTGAAAAACTTTTTCTCACCAACCTGTTTTTTATAAAATTCATAATTAATTCATACAGTTGATTCATTGTTCCAAACCAACCTCTAGAACACTCCCCAAGCTTTTGGTTGATTTTAGATTTGAGTGTTCATGGATGGGCAGAATCATGTAATCGACTACATGGTTTTTGGAGTAGTCGACTACACCATGTTTGGGTGAGTTGACTACATTACTAAAAACTAGTCTTTAGAAAGTTGGTAATTGTCTAATTTTGACCCATAAATTCTTGTAACCACTTCAAACGGCCATATCCTTTTGCAAGTTATTTATATGAGGTCTCAGACACATTTTTACACACTTGAATGATCCTACAAACTCATTTTACATATATTCTCGTTATTCAAGTATTCAAGATATTGCATTGATCACATTCTTTACATTTGAGCTAAATTATTGATTAATCTTGATAACTCTTGACGTGATCCTGGATCGTACTCCTAACTAGGTTATTTTTTAATCTTTGACCCAAAGTCTATATTGAGACTTGAACCTTGGAATTAGACGAATTGATGGAAGATGAAAACCTAAACCCAACGCTTAAAGAAGCATGAACCTTGTTATAGCCAACGACGCCACAACCTAGTGTAACATGTTCAACATGCTCTTAGAGAACACAAGGAGAAAACTTTCAATTTTATTAATCATAATCTTCTATATCTCAATAATGTTTGACAACCTCCTTTAAATATGATAAAATAAAACTTAGAATCCTATTACAATAGAGAAATTAATCCTACTTATAAAAGAGAAATAGTAAATCCTAGAATATTCCTAACGCAATAAGGAAATTAATAAGTACTGTAGAATAAGACCAATACATTCCTAACATGACAAGACTCTAAACAAGAATTATCCATAATCCTTGGGCTTTAAGAAATATAAAATAAATCAATAAAATGCCATGAAACAGTTTTACTATAAAAAAGACTTTGCAATGAAACTCTAAGGGATTATTTTATTGCAAAGAAGACTTTGCAGTAGGACTGTTTTACTGCAAAAAAGACTTTGCAGTGAAACGCTATAAAACACTTTTATTGTAAAGATGACTTTGTAGTGTTCCAGCGCGCAATTGTTTCACCTTGAACTTCCACGCCCAATGTTTAGGAACTTGATAGAATGATTGATTGGCTCGGAATCTTTTTGTAAGTTTTGGAATAAGCAATTTGATAGCTTTTCCATTAAACTTCCATTCTCTATCCTTGAATCTATGCATATTTAAGCCTTCATTCATGAACTCACAATACTCCTCGGTTGAATTGAACAGAGGGTTAGGCTGGATCACATCAATTCTAATGTGAGCTTCATTTGTAATCTTCAAATAGACTTGAGAGTTATTGTATCTTGGTGTTCATCACCAAAACCAATCTTATTCTTCAAACTGTGAAAGGTTTTCTCATAGTATAGCAAGATTGAATCTTATGAGAGTGTAGTGAGTATAATTAAACTTGTATTGAGGTTTGGTTTTCACCCGTAAGAAAATCATTAAGTGGAACTTCTCGGGAGAACTACTCGGACGAGGACATATGGTCTAAACAACCGAACCGCGTTAACAAAACGTCTTGGTATTTTATGGTTTTGACTTTCTAAACTCAAAATCTTTATTTATTTATTATCTTGTATTGTGTTTGCATCTTTAGTCCACTTCCTTGATATATAATCATTCATTATTTGCTTAAACTTTCATTAAAGTTTTTCTTAATCATAAATTAATTTTTGAAAACCCTATTCACCCCTAGGGTTATTATCTGACCAATAATTGGCATAAGAGGTTATACTCTTATTTTGATTTAACAATCTTAGAGTAAGAGATCATATCTATATATCAAGGAATTGGTCTTTTCAAAGATGCTTCTATCACTAGACCACATTTGTTTGATGGCAAAAACTATAACTATTGAAAAAATATAATGAGCACGTTTTACAAGCTAGTGATTTTTAACAATGGAGGGTCTCTCTTGTTGGACCCTATGAGATCACCAAAATCAATTAAAGGGGAAATGTAACTCCCAAATTGGTATCCGAGTATGACGATGATGATATTAAAAAAATTCAATTCAATGTTGTGCTTTGAGCATGAATGAATATAACAAAATCTCTAGTTGCAAAACTACCAAAGAGATTTGGAACAAACTTAAAGTTGCTCATGAAGGAACCTCCCAAGTCAAGGATGATAACATCAATATGCTTGTTCATGACTATGAATTACTTAAAATTGAGCCTAATGAATATCAAGAGTAGGTTCAGCCACTAAATAAAATGAGCTTAAGGCTCATCCACAAATAAAACCAGCCAACAAATAAAACGAGCCTAGGGCTCAGCCACAAATAAAACCAACCAACTAATAAAATGAGCATAGGGCTCAAGAAATACCTTATTATAGAGAGTCGAAACACGAATAGATGAGAGAGAGACGACACAAATAGAGGAGAAAAGAGATGATGGACAGAGATAGAGAAGCAGCAACGAAGAACAACATAGAGGAGGGACGACGTGCAGAGCAGCGTTGACGGTGGCTGTGAGACATTGGAGAGAGGAGAACAGAGGAGAGACGACGTGCCTAGGAGAGTCAACGGCTGGAGGAGAACATAACTTATGTTTTCTCAAATGTATTTGACCTACTTAACTCATATGTTTGACCTACCTTTCCACTTTCTCAAATAGTGTACGTTTTCTCCAAAAAACATGAATAGCATATGCTATTCACCCTATAGTGTGCCACATCAGCAAAATACCTACGTTTTTTGTTCCATACGCAATTCTGAGCATGCTACATAGTGTTTGGGTAAAAATTTGCGTTATAGCGCGCTACATAGCGTGCGAACTTATGCTATTCAAAACACTAATTAGAATATAGGATTGTTGAATGCTCAAACCCAATTTGCCTAAACTAGCTATGGATGATTTTTATGCAGATCTGAAGCTTCTTGATTTTTTATAGCAACTTTCCCTTTTTCTTCTTCACAATTGCATGTCCTTTTTGATCTCCACCTCTGATACCATTTATGTTGGATAAATTTCTTTTATATCTGTTGTAGTTTCAGCAATAATTCATATACATACAATATTGAAGGAGCTCAACTTAGAAAATAATAGAGAAAATGGGAGAGTTTTTCATTAATGGAGAAAACCATTTCTTCTCTCTACAATCAGATCTGATTTTTTTTAACACAAAAGAGTTCTCTAGACATTATAAGTTCGAAGACACGTTCTAGAGAATACAATAGATCCTTCATGTTTATATGTATATATAGAGAGGCACATATAGTTTGCATCTTCAAAACTTTTATATTTAGAGTTCAAATTGTTTGTTCATATAGGTTTGTTTGATGTATGGAGAAAACCACTTCTTTTCTCTATAATCATATATGATTTTTTTTAACACAAGAGTTCTCTAGACATTACAAGTTCGAAGACACTTTATAGAAAATACAATAGATCCTTTCTGTTTACATGCATATATATAGACATATAGTTTACATCTTCAAAACTTTTACATTTGGAGTTCAAATTGTTTGTTCATATAGATTTTTTTGATGTACTTGGTTTTCTTTGAAAGAATACTCAGAATCTTCCATTATAGTTTCAAACTAAGTTAATTGAGGTAAGGAGTACCGAATTGTAATCATTTTGGTAGGTTGTGTAATAACCAGAATAATGAATGGACAAATACACAGCTAAGTTAAATTGGTGGTTTGGTCAGCATGCACAGTACAGCAGCCACCGGTGCAGCGTACATTTGATTCATGAGTGGTTTTGAGTTGAGATTGTTTAATTACTAATAAGTGGTTTCAAATGCAGGTTATAATGGACCTAGCATCGCTTCTTCTTTACTGTTTCAACGGTAATAATCTTGACATCACTTGTTGTTTACAGCTCTTTTACGAGGGTGTTAGAGACCCCCCCAGCCCCGTAACTCATTATTCAAGCTCTGAGGGCACTGCATCACTGGAGGACATGGAAACTGGCTTGGAAACTCCAAGTATTTCTTATTTCCTATATATTTACTATTTGTTTGTTTGTGTATGTATGTATGTGTGCGAGTGTGATTTTTTGAGATCCTCCTCGTGCCATCTTTCATGCAAGCCCTCATCATTAATCTCTCCATCTTGTCATCTTCGCTAATAGTCTTGTAAAAAGCTGGGCAACCCTCTTTCTTTCAGTTTCATATTACTACAAAATTGGTTAATAAAAATGTCCTCGTTAATTATTCAAGCTTTAAACACCTTTTCACATTACTACAAAATTGATCAGCTGTTGGATTTGGAGGGCATTCTGGTCACTACACTAAATAACTAAGATGACTTGACATTATTTGGTAATGATAGGGTGCAAACTCAAAATTTCCAATAAATGTATGTATATATATTTAGGATATAAATAACTTATAAAGTATGATTTTTTATTTGAGAAATTGAAGTTGTTTATGCTTTGATTGTGTAAATTTGGGTTCTGGATAATGAATTGTTACTGTAATTATGAATTTAATTTATTTGTTGTAAGGTTTAGTAGTGGTAGCCATGAACTCTATCCTTCAGACTGGTTGGCAACTTTGTTAGATAAATTCTTTTATATTTTTGCTGATAAATTTCATTTGTTTTATAGAAGAGTTTATCGCTGCCAAGTTTCATGCCTCTCTGTTCTTCCTAAATAGTGACATGAAGATGGAGGTGAATAACTAATCAGAACTCAGAAGTTCAGGGTGGGGGTGGGTGTTATAGAGAAGCTAGTTTTTGAGTTGTTATTTACTTTCTTTTATTTTTTTTGGTTTATTGTATAAAAGATGTAGAAAGTAAAAGCAACTCTTTTATTTTTTGTTTGATTAGCTTCTCACTCTATTTATTTATAGCTGAACCTAAGAAACCCCCATCTCCCTCTCTCTATTTGCGAAACTATGCATAATCTACTTGGTGGGGGATGTATGAATGAATATTGTTAATATGTAGAAATGCTATGTTCTCATGGATTAATTTTTAACACTTTTAAATAGACATTCATACGCATCTAAAAAAAACAGATTCATACAATCAAATATTTGTCTTAAAATGCCTTTGAAAAAAAATCATTCTTTTAAATAGTTTTTTTTTCATGTCCTTGTTACTATTTCGATGTAAAAATATCTATTTTCAAAAATATAATTTAGGTATATATATCACTTTCTTCCGAGAAATCAATGTTTGATGTAAATTTCAAAATAAAAAAATAAAAAAATGCATACTAGAACGTATCGTGCAATGATATATGAATGAAGATTTTTCATTAGTGTTCTTCTTGTGCAATGAGATAAATAGAGCAATCAGGAAAGAGAGAGGTAAGCCAAATACTAGGAAAAATGGCGGAATTTGTTTTTCATTAAATGGTCCCACATCTGCACATTAAGTGACTTATGAATACTTTTATAATATAGATAAATAGAGCAATCATGAAAGAGAGAGTTAAGACAAATACTAGGAAAAATGGCACGGAACATGTCCGGAGGTGGAGATGGTTGATACTTGACGGTGAGAGAAATTTGAGTGCATGATAAATTTCATATGAAGTTGCTAGCAATATAATGAGAAATTTATTATATGCATGACATAACTAACAGGACTAAATGTTTTCAATTTCATAATAAGTTAAGATTTTTCCATTGTGCGATACACGTTGCTAATATCATTATTAACTAAAATTAATTTTAACAACTTGGTTAAAGATGACATTAACAACATATCCCGTAATGGAAAAATCTTGACTTGTTATAAAATTGAAAATATTTATTCCTGGTAGTTAAAGCTTGATGTTGCGAGCAATGTCATGCATATATTAATTCTCTCATGATAGTGATTGAAACGTCATGTGAAATGTATCATTCTCTTAGTCAAGTACAGATCTGTTCGAGGCCTAATGTAGTTGAGGTGTGGGATGCTACCTCTGCTGACTCGAAGTTGCTGGTGTACTTGAAATCATATCAAAATACTGTTCCAGTACTAAGACACTGATACATTATGATATGGGGTTTATTTATAGGAAAACTATAGTCCAACTCCTGTTAAATATAGGTTAAAAAGCTAAAAAATTGACTCTTACGACTTTATACCAGTCCACCATGAAAACCACAAGAACCAAGAATTTATACTCGAACCAGTCTAGGGAAATTTCATATTGGTCCAGCCTTGGCACTCTGTCATATCGGTATAGAAGTCGTAAAAGTCAATTTTTGTATCTCCACTTAAGGTAAGCAATTTTGCACCAGAAAGACTCTTTTAGCATTGGAATTATGCTAACATAAACTAAGTCCTTATAAATTTATATGTTACAGTGTTCGGTTTGAGGTTTTTAACATGAACCTAATTCTTCCAGACACAACCTGTTGCTAAGTTTAGCTACTTAGAAAGAGAAAAAAATACCAGGCACCCCTTAATTGATTATGTAGGTCGGAAAATACCCTAGAGGGAGGGAGAGGGTGAATAGGGTTTTTAAAACTAAATCGGATTCTTAAAATCATTTTAAAAATATTTAAAGTCTATATCAAGCAATCAAGCAAAACACTTAAGTAATTCCAAGCACAAAGAAAATATAGCAATTAATAATAGAGCTAGAGATATAAAGATTAAACCGATAGAAGTCAAAGACTTTTTATCCACACGGTTTGGCTTGTTAGCCCCTACTTCCGCTCTCGGATAGTTTTTCGAGAATTTCCACTAATACCGATCTTTTTTCGGGTGAAGATCAAACTTCTACAAATGTTCACACTCTACAAATGTTGATATCTCACAACACTCAACACAAGAACAACCTCTTGCTTATCTAAGAGATAAACCTCTCTTAATGTTTGAAGAATAAGTTTTTGGCCACAAACACCAAAGTACAATAACTCTTAAGTGTATGAAGATTACAAATTAAGCTCACACTAGAGGTTATCAAGTTTGCTCAAGAAATAATAATTTGATCAAGTGAAGATTTGGATATTTTCAAATAAAACTCTCTAATATGATTTTTGCCAATAGATGATGTTCAAATCTTCTAAGAGAGCTAAAAAAGTGTTTTAGAAGCCCTATATATAGTTTTGGAAGCAATATGGCCGTTTACGGTGGTTGAAGTTGGTTAGAGGCCAAAACTAGTCTTGCAAGAAATCTCTAACGGCTATATTTTGGTAGTGTAGTCGACTCCCTCAGGATTCATCTAGTCGACTACATGAGGTAGTTGACTCCCATGCTTTCAATGTAATCGACTACATTGCTCTGCTAGGGAGAGGTTTTTGCAAAATTTTACTTTATACAATTTGACTCCAAAATGGATTCTAAAGCTTAGGGAGTGTTCCAAATAAGTTTCCAAGACTCCCAATTTTGTTTTTGTACCAAAATTCATTCATATGAATTTATTATGAATTTTTTCAAGATGACTAGTTTTCGGTAAAGGGCTTTTTCAAAGTGAAAACTAGTTACAAGCAATCTTAACAAGGTTAAATCATTTTAGGAGCTATATAATTGATCAAAGATAACTTTTACACAAAATCTAAGCACTCACTCAATTTGCTAATAATTCGAGTCTTCAAAATGCTTGATTTGTTTGTACGTTTCTTCACTTGTTCTATTGATCTTGATCCTCTCTTGATTGTGGATATTTGCATTGCACATAGAGGATATTTAAGAGAATTGTTTGTGAGTTGGAGCATATGGTGAGTGTTGAGCTTGAATAAGATTTGTCAATTTTGGTTCGATGTAAATCTTGGTCAGTAGAGATAGTGTTACAGTGGTATAAGGCTGCCACTGGGACAACCTTGGGTCGACTTGGAGCTCCCAAGGTCGAACCCCGGCGTTGTCAAAATAATGCTTGGCCAGCGGCAGCCACGAACCGCGAGCGGGGATTAGTCGAGGTGCGCGAAAGCTGGCCCGGATACCCCGTGGGGAACCAAAAAAAAAGAGATAGTGTTAAATGCTAGAGCTAACAACATTTGAATAAACATGTTAAATAACACTTTATTAACTTATTGTTATTATCAAAATAAGATTAATGGCCTTTTAGGTCAACAGATTAAATTGGTAGCACCATTTAAGGTAATTAAGGTAGAAATAGCATAATGTGTAATCTCATATTTTTATAATATATTCATTCAGGTTTGTATAGAGTTAGGTGGCTACATAAAAATATAATTAAAATTAGTTGAGTGCAAGGTCACTCCTGAAATGAACTATATGTATCGAGACCTTTCACTGCTGCAGAAGTTCAAACAACTCTATTTGAATTTGAATGCGTGTAATTAAGGCCCGGGCTCGGACAATATGCTCACTCTTTTTTTTCAAAAAAGATTGATATATCATTAAACTCAAACAAAAAATATTACCATTGTACTCGACTTAATTAACATATTAGAGATGTGCGATAGCCTCTTTAAATGCTGTTTTTCAATATTGTACTTTGTGGACATTCATGTCATTCTAACTACAACTAGTACGATGTGTCTTTAAGTGATTCCAAAAATTCATCAAATTTGATTATTTTTATATTTTCTTTTCCTTTTGTTTTAAAAAGGGAGATCAATTTTACTTTGATGTGATATCACATTTTTTTTATCAATAAAAAGGGCAAAGCCCCAATAAATAAATGACCAACTACATCACAAAGAACACTGAGAACAACACCAAGAATAACAAAATCCCTAACAAACAGATCTAAAAGGACCTTAAACCCGGAGATAATTGAAAGAAATCCAAAGATAAACCTAAGAAAGTCATTTTTTAGAACACCTTTTTTTCCATTATAAGGAACATACCATCAACTTTTGATCATTGGCAGAAATAGAGGAACATGAAGCACACATAGCTTCAAAGGCAACAAAAATAGCTAAGGAAACTTTAAAACTGCCAAAAATAGGCAACATGATTTGAGTGAGAATCATCTCAAAGTATTTCTCCAAAAGGAGATAAGGTATAAAACCAACGCCTAACTTGATATGCATATAATAAAGGTGATTCGGACTAAGCCATCAGCACAAGGAACAAAGTGTTAAGAAATCAGTCAGATCGTAAGCAAAATCATGATGACAACATCTGCAAGGTGTCGAGGTGGTAAAGTAGAGATTGAAGATTCGGTGACAACTCTGGTGACGGGGAAGAAATCCAAACGTTATGGAGGTTTCATGTTTAAAGGGTTGCAAAGGGAGAAGGCCATGCAAAATCGTAGAAGATGAGATGTTATGGTGGAGTGAGGGAAATGATAGGCCGTCAAGGCAAGCAGCAGTAGGAAACTGGGACAAGTCCAAAGAAAACCCTTGTGAAATAGAATGAGAAAGTTGTCTAGTTTCACACATTGATGTTGTGAATCGCAAGGTAACCCACCTTTCTAGCACTATACAATATCACACATTAGATTAAATCAATAAAAAAAAATTTAAATAATGGGTAGCTAACCCTTCAAAATTGTAGAGAGAAAAAGCCTTTCCTAGTTAAGAGTTTGCTTTTTTACTTGTTATATGGCCTATTTTGCTTACAATGATGTTCAAATGTTCTGTGAAAGAATTCTTTGAACATTTTCAATAGCATTTATAAAAAAAATTCTTTTGAAATTAAAATTTTGGTGACATTTTAAAAAGTCAATTTGAAATTTTTGACTTTTATAAACGCCAATGAATTCTTTATTTTTTCATATAAGACTAAGGGTCCGTTTGTTTAGACGTTTAAAGTTTAAATGGGACAACTATTTAAATTTCAGATGCATTAATGAAAAAAGTTAAAAGTTACATGTTATTTGTCTTTTAGCGGTTTAAAGACTTGGCATCCTTTGATGTGATATTAAGATATAAAATAAAAAGATTTCCAAACTCATTTCAAATTTTAATTCCATCTTTAATTTTAAATTAAATATTCAAATTTAGACGATAAAATAAATATTACCTAATAAAAATGGGCGGTATTATTTATACCTACCATTTCCATCACAAATACCTCTCTTGTCACAAACACCCTCCAAAGGTAAATTTTTAATCACTAACACCCCGTAAAACTCGCCTAATAAGATGTGAGTGCAGATGCACACACTCGCCTCACTTGGGGGAGAGTTTGTTTGTAATAACTCGCTTAACATCAAACAATGAATTACTGGAATATTTTTCAAATAAGGCCAGTCTAATGAGAAATGAGTGCACTTATATAAACTTGACTTACATGAGGAGAGTGTGTTGCTAAGTATTCACCTAATATCATGTAATGGAGGGGGTGATTGTGACAAATAAGGTGATGTTAAAATGCGTTTTTAGTTAAATTTTGGAAGGAGTGTTTGTGACAGATTTGAGAGTGTAAATAACATCACCCATAAAAATAGGTTCTACACTTTTTATAAAATTGAAAATATCTTTAATTCTTTCTCTTCAAAAACTAAAGAACAACGAAAAAAATTCTTTTGAATAAAAAAAAAAATACTATTATTAATAACGTGGAAGGTAAAAAAACTAAAAATTATATGTGGGCTTTTTACGAGGCCCAACCTTCAGAAATTCAAGTTATAGTCAGCCTACAGTCCATAAACCTTAAACCCATTTCCATTGAAGGCAAGAAATTGTCTAGTGGAAGAATATACTTTTTGTATTATAGCCGATCATTGTTTGGCTACTATAGCTAGTTGACCAACGTAAGTGAACTCAATGATGATCAATAAGTAATGGTTGACCGGCAATCAGATGATAGCTGAGTTGGAAGATAAGTGATCAAAAATAACCATTTATAGAAATGTGAACATGGTTAAAAATAGTTGTTATCTTGGAATAGTACTCAATTTTTCCCTTTATAGTAATTTTCACATCCCATGAACCTTAATGTTGTCCATCCTATACAAATAAATAAGAAGGAAAACTCACATCTAGAGGGACTAAATTCAATATTCTCTTTTCCACACTCACTCGAACATATTATCCTTCTTACTTTAGCAAAAACTCTAATCCACTGTTGTATTATTTAACACACACAAGGAAGGATGTACTGTCAGATTGAAAATTAAAGTCACCAGAGGAATCTATCCATAAACAAATCTAGTATGCTTTCTATTTTGATTATTGTTCTTAAGTTGGTCATTACTCTTGCTCTAGTTGCCGAACATGAGTTAATTTTTTCAAATTAGACTCGATTAACTTTTAGCCACTCAAAATTAAAATACTAATATTATAACGAAAATGAAAAATTACTTTGGTGAAGGATGGACATTTGAAAAGTTTGTCTGACCTTTAAATTTGATTAGACTTTTCCAATACTTTTTACTATACGAAACAGTAATTTTATAACACAAAAGTTTCTGCATAACATAATTTTTTTTCAAACTATAAATTCACGTATTTACAACCGTCACATCATAATAAGAGCAGGCACATAAACATAATTACAACAGTAAAAATAAATTAATATAATTATATATTCACGACCATATAAATCACACTGATAATATTTGTACTATCAAAATAAAGACAATGCCAATAAATTACAAGACGTATCAGATTATTCAAATACTCCATTCGTCTCAATTTAATTATTATATTTTAAAAAATTAAAATTTAAAGAGATATAATGATTACTTCAAGAAAAAATACTTATTTTCAAATACGTCATTTACTTTTCTTCTCATAAAAAAAGTGGCGAAACCTAAAATAAAAAAAGTGTAGGAAGCTTAAAGGATAATATTAAAAATAAAAAAAATTATTATAATTAATGACATACTAAATGTGAAAAATAGATGATTATTTTAAAATATTCATAAATAAAATAGTGGACAATTAAATTGGGACGGAGGAAAACGTTTTTTTGGAACAAAAGTTGAAGAGTCTATTAAATATATATATATATATCTACAAGGGAAATGGGAAAATAGCAGAGACCTCAAAAAAAAAAAAGGTGAAAGAGGGAAAACTCTCCCATGGCGCCAAGGAAACGAAAAGGGGTAGAAGAAGTGGAAAAAACGGCGTCGTTGAGGGTGACTCGGAGCTCCACTACTACTGCTAACCGAGTCATCAACAACAAGCAGGTAGACTCAGTGCCCGCAAAGGCAAAGCCGGACTTGGCGAAGAAGAAGAAGGCGAGGAGGTCTACCTCCGCCGTCGATGCACCGGCGGCGAAAGATGCACCGCCAGCACAGACTAAAGATGGTTCCAAGACCATCGTGATTGAACACTGGTAACTGCATCTGTCTCTACTTTTTTTTACCCCTTCTCTAGTGGTGTTTGATTTTATTATTGTAATTTTATGGTATCAAATATCGGATTGATTCGAAACTTTGCAGAGGTAACTTAAACCTTCCCCTTATTATTTATCATGAATTAAAGTTTTGTAAATGGTAATAATTTTGAGCAATGCTATACTTACTAGTATCTATTACATGGGCGGTATTTTCACAAAATACGACAAAGGCTCGACTCATGTAATGTATTGGTAAGAATAGTCGGTGAGAATCTTGCAATTATCATTGTCAGAGCTATGTATAACTTTTGAGGCATATTGTAAAACTTTTGAAAGTTGTACTTTAGTCGGGTAAAAGAGATAATTGATTTAACAATAATGCGGCCCACGGAATTTATTTTTTTATTTTTTTCCTGTTTTTGGTGGTGTCTGTTGGTGTAATTTTTAATGAGATAAAGTTTTGTGGTACAACTTAGGGTGTATAAAATAAAGTTCATGGTACAACTCTGGGAATTTTTTTTCTTTTTTCTTTTTAATTAAAATGTAATGTTTGATTTTTTTTTTTACTACAACAACAAAGAATCTCTATCGCGGTCAGGTGTCATTTGAACTCGAATCTTTTGGATTTGGGTAGGCGCCTTTAAACTGACTTGCGCGGAATGTTTTCTTTTGAATGGTGAACACCGAATCCTTTACAACGAATGGAACTTTTGGAAAATATATTTGATTCTAGCCCTGAATGTTGAACACATGAAATTTATAATACAATATAACTTTTTTTTACAAAATGAAGATTTAAGTATCTTTCCGCCTTCCCGCTTGCAATTATTACTAGGTTTTACACCTATGTTGTTTGCTGAATTTTAATCTCATTTAACAAATACTTCTTTTTCTTCTTCTTTTATTATTTATTTATTTATTTTGACTTATTTACCTCTTAATGATGAATAACTTTCATTCAAGGTAAAAATACCACCTGCTTTATTTAGTCTAATCTTCTCTTTTTCTCTGTTTTTTTAACAAGTAATTCCAAAACCAACTCCGCCCTAAGTTTTAATTTCCGTGGATTTGCTATGGAAAATAATTTCATGGAACTATTTTTTTCCATAAAAATATTATTAAAGACACCCTTAGTTTTGCGTCAACATGCCGAAGCAAGGTGTCACCTGGTACGGTTTTGCCTAAACTAACTCAATTAGTTCGAAGATAGTTTTCGTATCATATATTTGAGCATCAGAAACTGAAATACCGTAATCAGGAATACTGAAACTTTTTGGTTATGTTTTGGTATTACTCATGTAAAAATTATAAATACCGACTTACCGTATCAAAAATATCAAAAAGTGTGATTCCGGAAACAAAAATTATTGAATCATTTTATACTAAAAATTTGGCATATAGCTAATATCATAAATACCAATAATTTTAATACATGGAAATTTCTGATTTTTTTTTTCAAATAACTGTATATACTTAGGTGGCATTTGTGTTCTTGTCTGAATTCTGAAAGTAAAGTTTAAAGACTGAATCTGAATTCTAATATCTGAATCTGAAAATTTTCTTTGCTATTTTGTTTGAAATATGGTACTATACAACCATCAGACTTCATTAATCACATTAGAAAAGTAATAGAGCCTCTTAACAATTAAGAGGCATATTAAGAGTCTGGATCTACGTTTTTAACCAAAATAAATGCCTAAACTGAACTCTAAAGTCTGAATTTTAGCCATTCAGTGTTAAGAGGTTGAAAACCGACCCCTTATACTGCCTAGTCATCTTGACCACTCATTTCTTTTTAATCGTGACTATATTCACTTTATTGTGCTTAAATTTTTACAACTTTCCAAATAAAACCCTAGCTTTCAATCTAGGATAGTTGCCCTGTACTGAAAGTTGATTAACTGAAAATATTTACAAATTTTTGTACTTATAATACTGTTTACTGAAAATGGAAAGCAGATTGATGTCGGTTTCTAATTTCAAATACCAATTGATAAACAAATAAATTTGGTGTTGAATGTCTTATTTTGGTATTGGTAAAGGAGATTCACGGATCGATTTACCTATATTCGCCAACAAAAATTTGGGTTTCCTCTCAAGGAAAGTATAGTCATGGTCAAAAAAGGAAAGATGATGGACAAACCACACTTAAATCAACCACAACAAAGAGGATTTTTGGTTTAAAGGATGGTTACCCCAGCTAATGGATAATAGGTCCAGTGTACGTCCACCTTTTGTGTGAGTGCACTTTTTATAATGCTCAAAACGACTTATAATAATAATAATAAAAAAAAAAGGAAAAAAAAAACCTTACAATGGGATTACAGAGCTGCTATGGCTGCTATTTTAGGTTTTTATGCTTAATTGATTGAATATAATAGAATATGATAGGATCCCCTTTCAGGATCTTACCCTTTCTAGGATTAGGTTTTCTTGCGAGGGGTAATTTACTAAAGAGGATATAATTGGGCTCTACTCTTTCACTTTACGGCTGGACAAGACCCCAATTCACACTGGTTTTAGCATTATCCCTGTTCACATGGGAATTCGTATTATCCCCTTGATACGTCATCTTCCAGCTCAGCATCCTTATCTATGTTGGCCAACTTACCAGGTTGGCAAAATGCCCAAATTGGCCCGATCCACCCGATCGGTCTGTTCTTGTTGTTGTGGTTAGCCATAGAGTCCTGCTTGTCCTCTTTTCCAATCCTCTGACTGCTTAGGCTGCCCGGCTATTGCCTTAGGTCGGCCATTACTAGTTATACCGGCTTGACTGCCTGTCTATTTTTATACTCCCTCATTACCGAAATGGCACCCTACGCACAAGTGATCTACAATAAAAAGATAAAAAATAATGAAAGAGGCCAGGACTTCAAGGTTCGATATTTTACCTTGGTACTTTTTCTTCTTTAGGCATTTCTTTGAATCCTTAAATATTTAGGCCAATTTACTAGCGTAAGATAGTCAAAATCGTAAATTGGCTCCTTAAGTTAGGAAGTCCCGAAAAGCAAAGTGTACTTTCCATTTGTGACAAAGGGAGTATTCTTAAACTCTAACTTCACTGTTGGTGCCCAATAATCCACCAAGCATAACCCATAAATGGCTAAGTCAAGTTGTGGGTTTTTCACTATAGTCATTGTAATAGTCTTAACTTGAGTTGAACTACAAAGTCCGAAGGCATGAATTACAATTGTAAATCTTGTGTACGTCGCCACCTTTGGGCTCTGGTAATCGTCAACCTTTCATTCTTGGTTTTGGATTTCAATTACCTTAAAAGTTTCTAGTTTTGCAATTTTCTATGTGCTACAAAGTAAAAGAAGTTGAGAACTCTCTTGCTGGTGCCCAAGCCCTCAATCAGAGGCAAGAAAATCTCAAGGATTATAAAAGAGGACGGTTCTCACGATGACTTCCAAGAACTAAGAAGACTAAAGTGGTGTGAACCTAAGCTGGGCCAGTGTTGCCTAATTTGTGGACCACCCGTACGTACTGCGCTGATCCCAAACAGGGTACATTTAGTGACCCAAAGCGCAAACTCTAGCAGCCCCATATTTTAACTTACAAAAAAAATATGAAAGAGACGTATAGTTTTATACATACAGAATAGTTACTATTTCAGAAATATCAAGGTTCTATGATAATATTGACATATCTGTATTGAAAATTACCTTAGTATAATAGTATATGTACCTAAATAAATCACCACCTGAAATAGCGTTCCAACTAAGCCTACTCCCACCGCATGTGCGTTCCGGGCTAGGTAACGTACCCTGTAGCCATACTAGTAACATGTACCAAAGCGTCCCATGAATTAGGTAACACTGAGCTGGGCTTATCCAAAGCTTCGGTTGCCATCATCAGACATCAGGTTATGGGAAGCCCAATTGAAGAGTACTAGAGCCATCTGAGGTAGTACTCTCAAATACACCCCTAGGCCGGTGCAATTTTGCCGTATGTGGTTCAAATGTTTACATAGCATATTGGTAACCAGTAACAGAGCAAAGGTTTGTGACCTTTATAAAGCTTGTCGGATATTTAGATACTTATATATATATGTTATTAGATGCTAAATCCCATTATTTATGGGATTTGAGTTCTTGTCCAACATTGGGAGTTTTCATCATATGAAGCTTTCGATTTGCGTATAAATAATGACCCTGGCTCTCAATATTTAAGTGAGTCAGTAAGCCATTACAAAATTCTTAGGAGCTTTTTTCGAGGGTTGTACGCAAGAAGAATCTCAAGAATCCTCATGTAGAAACACTTTACACAACTCAAGAATCAACCCTGGAGTACTAAACTTTTTACATAGTGGAAAGTATCCTGTCTGTGGATTTAGGTCTCAATTGGACCAAACCACGTCAATGTCTCTCCCCTCTCTCTGAAACGGTCATTTGTATGATGAAGGTGGATTTTAATCAAGATAGCCTCTTTATGAAGGTGGATTATCTATCAATAACACAATGATGAAAAGGGAAGCACTTTGAGGGCCATATGATCTATCAACTACGTGACAGGGATGTAGTAATGCATAATAGTGCATGTGATGTATTTGTTTTAGTGTTGCCATCTATCATTGACTCTACATGTGTGCTTGTTGCGGATATAGATTTGGAACATGTGTATCTACTTTTAGGACCATTCAGGTTATCTCCAATACAGTCTCACTCTTTATATTCATCATACTTCATTTCTTTAAAATACATATATATCTATACATAGCCAGGCTCCGAAAAAGGACTTCTGCTTACTAGTTAACGAGCGGACTTCCCCTTTTGAAGGGTAAATGGTTAAAATTTTTGATGTAGATCAACTTCACCACATTCAATCAAAAATTTAAACCGGAAGGTGGGTGAACTAAAAAATTGATATATATGTGCGTTTCCGGTTGTTAAAATTTTAGATGGTCATCTCATCTATTTCCCAGTTTAATTTTTTGGTGAAATTTAGTGGAGGTTCATTGAAATAATTCAACCATTTACCCCCTCCAAATGGTACGTCCGCTTGTAACTAAACAGCAGAAGCTCTCTCCAGAGCCCTGCTGATATATAAATATATATACACTAGTTCAAATCCGTGCCAAAGGCACTACCAACCCTTAAAAAAATTATCTTGCAATCTCAACCATCCAATCTTTTATCCCTTACACATTTTTAAGATTCAAAAACCATTCTTCCTTATTATATATATATATATATATATGTAAGGCTTTTGATCTCTGTTGGTCCATAAAATGAAACTAATGTTTATTTTTTATTCTAGCAAACAATGTAATCAATTCAAGACCCGGGCTACTATGGTCAAGAATGCGCTGGAGAATGATATCTCTGGCATCACTGTGCTTGTCAACCCCGAAAAGGTAATGCTAATTAGCCAGATATTATACTGCACCCCTCTTAATTTTATAATTATTGAACCTACTTACATTCCTTGTGTCTATAGAATTTTTGCATTTGGTCGGGCAGTGGAAAATTTTTCAACTAGACAAATAAATACTAGAGGGCAAAGAAAGTAAAAATGAACTGCAAAATGAGATATACCTGATGCTCATGTTATCGATAATTAAATTCTGATAATTTGATCAACCAAATAAGAATCAGAGTAAGTAGAGCAGTAGTTTTTTTAGATGAATTTAGAATCAGTTCAAGTGATATCTTTCTTGATGCATCTTAAATACAATGATTGATCCCGAAGAGCCCCTTTGCCTTCTTAATATTGTTAAATCATTACCCAATTTGTTGGGAGTAGTTAAAATAGATATAGCACAATTATCATAGTTAGTGGGGGAACCACTTGTATGGGAAGATATGCCCTTAGAATTTGATTCTTTTTGATATTCTTTGATATAAAT
This sequence comes from Lonicera japonica, assembly GCA_021464415.1. NCBI lineage: Eukaryota > Viridiplantae > Streptophyta > Magnoliopsida > Dipsacales > Caprifoliaceae > Lonicera > Lonicera japonica. The sequence continues at coordinate 35,904,166 of CM038470.1, read as the reverse complement.
GTAACTTGTAAAATGTATATGGTTTATGTAGTTATGGGACCGCCTAACTGCAATGAAAAAGAAATATTGGCCTTGTGTTGTTAATGGAAGCTAATAGGGTGGCAATTCATGTTTTTGCTTGACACAACCTGACACTACAAGAAAAAGCAATGACACAAACACGATAAGAAAAACGCTGATGCAAACATGACACGAGGTCTACACGACCTGATAGACACGATTACAATTTTTGTATCCTAATATTCTAATAGACACATCTTAATATGAGTAGAAGCAAAAAGAAATTTCCTCATTTAGACACGACGTAACTTTATTTTCGTGCCAATTTTGTTCCAAAATTTGGACACAAACACGACATTGTGTTAAAAACTCTAGACAGGAACACAATTTCTTGTGTCAATTTCATGCCAATTTCTTTTCGCTCATCATGTTTTTCGTGTTGTTTCTGAAATTGCCACCCCAAGAGCTATATTCATAATAAAGTGTTATTGACTTTTAGTAACATTTGTGATTTGTTCGATGTAGTTAAACTTCCCTTTGTTATGAGGCTTCCATAGCTACCAACGAACCGATAGAAAGAAAAGAACAGAGAGCTGCTTAATGGCTTGTGAAAAAATAGCATGAACCTAGCAATAGCTTTTGTTGTTAATGTCATTTTTGTCCCAATCAACATTCGGCAAAAACTTTTAAGGAAGATTAAAATCCATTCATTTTATCTTATACATATGTAGTGTGATGGTGGGTACTATCCACCACAGGTTATGGTGAACACCTTATTTTTATCTTTATACACTTCTCAAAAACCAAAACTATTTAATTTGGTGTTTTAAGTGTTTTGCATAATATTTGACGGATCATTGCCGTTAAATACAACTAGAACCATGTTAGTTAAAAAGGTACATACTATAGCCTATAGTGGAAGGTACCCACAGTTGTGCTACGTATTATATATATATCAATAGTATCTTACATTTCCGTTGGTTCATCTGTTGCTTGAGACAATTTATAAATGGAGATTCAGAAAAAAACATTAAGAGCTGTACGAAAAAAGAAACTAGTTAAGGGGCGCAAGCTGAAACACAATTCTCAACACATGATGAAAGGAAGAATGTATACTAACTTCTTCATATAGTGTGATGAAATGTCATCCTGGAAAGAATAATTAAGAACAAAGTTACATAAATACAATCTAATTGATTATGTATAGTTTCGGTTAGACAAAGTCTTGGGTTCAATTCTCTCTGTTAATCTTTCTTGTAAGTTACATTATTAGCCGAGAATTCTAACTTTTTCCTTGTTTTTCCCTTCCCTGTTTATGTTTTTGCCACCAACTATAGCCAAGAAGGGGTTGCTTTGAAATACGCGAGGAAGGTGGGGAAACATTTATCAGTCTTCTGGTAAGATTTATACAAAGAATAGAGCTACTTTTTTTAATATTTTGTGAATCACCAATCCAAGGCAGATCGATATTTTTTTTCCTTCTTTTCTAGATTACATCCTAATTATAGGTAATTGAAACCCTAACTCAACTTGGACTAGGCGGGGAAGCAAAATATAGAAGTCCCCAATAATGAGTTAACCATTATACCATAAAAACGTTCCTCATACTAAATTACTACAAAAGACATTTCCTTTGGACCGAAGATACTTGTTAGGTTCTATTGACTTCCGAAGCCTAAAATAATCATCATCCATTGAAAAATTAGGACATAAGAGCATGTTAAAAATGTTAAACCTAGCACATTGACGGCATTTGTAATTGACTCTGTATAATTAGTCTGCTCTTTAATTGACTGTCATTTTTATAGTGTGTATAATTAGTCTTTGCTCTTTAATTGACTGTCATTTTTATAGTGTCCAGTTTGACTTTCACAGTATTTTAATTTCAACATTATAGGTTAATAACAAAACTTGTTTAATATGGCGAGATTCAATACACTGATCATGTCCAGAAAAGGAAACTGGACTCTGAATTTGAGATTTTCCATAAAGGAATGGTGGATTCCTAATTTAGGAGGGAGAGAGTATCATTTATACCAGCGTCATCTTATATTGATATACTCTTCATGTTGTTTCTGTTAGAGAGTATAGGATTTTTATTGTTATTACCGAGTGTCGAGAGTTTAGCGAGGCAATTTAATTATATATATGCAAAGTCTTGTCTCAGTTAACAGTGCGATGAACAGTTTCAATGAACAGTGCGTGCTACAATGATTCCTGGCTGATTTTTTTGCCGCATGTTACTGCAATATTTAGGTTTTATAGAAACCCTAATTCAAAGAAGAAAAATTATTGGTTTGGTGGAGAGATCATATGGCTTCTTCTGCAACTACATAGGGTTAAATAAAACCCTAGTTTCACATGGTTGATGACATCGGTTGTGTAAGCCTCTTGCTGGTGGGCAGCAGAGATCTAACCATTATGAAATACTTGTCAGTTTGCATGGTAAGAAGTAATAGTGCAAGCTGGCTTAAATCCTTTGAGATTTGTTTCTGTTGTGTATAGGTCTGGTGCAACCTCCTTTTTAGCAATCATTTCTCTCTAGTCCTCACATTCTTTGGATCTCGTCTTGTTTTCTCCTCCATTGGTTGGTGATTTTCCCCTTGGTTTAGTAGTAGTGCAGGTTTTTGGAGTCTCGCATCACTTTTTATTCTATCACGGGTGTCTTTTTTCATTATATGGTTTATTGACAGGATTTCTCACTCTCTGTGAATAATAGTTGTTCCATCACTCCTAGTTTATGGGTGTTTTGTTTCGCCCTTTGTTGATAGGTATTTTTCACCTCTTGTTGTTTGGACCTTAGTGGAGGTTCATTTGTTTTTGAGTGATGGTACAAACCTGGGTTGGTAGGTGTTTACACCTCTTCTTAAAACCTTAGTGGAGGTTCCTTTTATTGGTATGTTGATGTCGCTGTGGTGGCATGTTCTGTTGAAGTCATGATGCGGCTTAGCATACATGTGATTGATGATGAAGTTCTTGATTGGTGTTTAAATGTGCACCTTGTGTGTGGTGCCATTTTATATGGCGTTGGTTATGGGTGTAGGTGACTTTTGATGGTGAAAAATACTACTCTCACGCTTCGCTTTTCTCTTCGTTTATTCTCTCGTATAAAATTCAACTGTTTCTTTTCTTTTTCTCTGTTTTTTTCGACTTACAGGATATGAAGCGTCCATTTGCGCCAATGAGGGCACTCAACATGGATGAAGTCATCTCCAATATCATCGAGAAGATCAAATGATTATTAAGGCCATTCACTGTTTGTTCAAGTGAATTTTTGTGTAACCTTCAAGGTAAATTTGCTTTAGCAAATAGACATTTTCCACAGTTAAGGTGGGATAGGTTTTTCTTGGCTGATCTCTCGTACCTAAACCTAGTTGTGATGCTATCAGACACTTAATGTCTATCACCCAGAATTACTCAAATCTGTATTTTAATTTAGAAATGTACATTTTCTTGGATTTGGAAAGAAGTGGTTTTCTAGGGTCAAGTTTATGTCCAGTGGTTGGCGAACCGTTCCTATACTGCAAAAGTTCAATTCCCTCTAGAAGCACTTGTGGCTGGGGACAACCAATTTCTTGAGAGGGAATTAGTCCCATCCCAATGCAAGTGTCGGATCACCTTGTGACAGAAAAAAATATGCAAATTCCAGTAAAACTAGAAGGTTTGTGCAATTTTGCTAATATCCTTCTTTATGAAGTATTGGAAAGAGAAAAATATTGGGTGGGTTTGATTTACACTTCATGCACAAACTTTTACAACAAATTGTGCCATTTTGTGTTTGTCATGTCCAAATAATTTTGTTTAGCACTCGTTTGGTTCGAGTTTCAAATTTTGATTTGTTTTAAGAGTTTTGGTGCCATTAGTGTGAATTTACATATTTAAATTTTCAAGAATGAACCAGACGAGCAATCAGAGTCATTTTATATGATATTTTGCTATTCCATTTTTGGGTTGCCAGTATCCTTCTAGCACCATCTACCTTGAATTTATTTATGTATTGCGTGTTTAAAAATATATATATATATATATATAAAGAAGAGCGGAATGGTAAGTATTTTCTACTATGGTGGATGCCTCTCTAATTTTGCACATTCTCGGTGTATTTAGGGGTAATGATTCGTCAAATATTGTTATGTTAACTATATATACAATGATTAATATGATAAACACAATGTTTTGCTAATTTGTGGTAAACAATGGTGTGGTGTAACTTATTATGAAATGCATGTACACACCATAATGAATACTCTATATTACTTAAAAATTAAAATAAATAATTTAAATTATGAAATTTTGTTCTCAAATTGAACGATTGATCTTTTTAACATCTTGTAAAAATAATTAAACTGTTAAATTTGCAGTTCAAAGCTTAAAAATATGTTAATTTAAAGAAGTATTCATCATAACTTGTCGTGGAAAGTACTTAGCATTCCAATACTATATATATAAATACAGCAGTGTTGGCTGCAGGGGCGGACTGAAGGGGGGATAGGGTGGGTTTAAGTTCGAGAGAAAATTTTGAAAAACCAACTAGAGCTAGTAAAATTTTTTTTTTAAAAAAAGTTAGTATAACTTCCCCCCGTTAGTAAAGTATTAGCCCACCTCCTAACACAGCGCTAATAAAAAAAAAATTAAAAAATTAGTATAAGTCTACCCTTTAGCTAAGTATTAGCTAACCACCAAACTCAACTCAAAATCCATTTCGAAATCTAGAGAGAGAGAGAGAGGAGAGAATTCTTGGCACTCACACGAGATGTATGGAAATGATTCTTTTTTTTGGTATGATATAGTATGGCTTGAGTGAATTTGTGATAGAAATTTGAGAAAAGAAGAAGAAGAAGAAGAAGAAGAGAATTTGTGGCACTTATATGAGATTTATGGAAATGATTCTTTTATTTTTGGTATGATATAGTGTGGCTTGAGCGAATTTGTGAGAGAAAAATGAGAGACAAAGAAGAAGAAGAAGAGAAATGGAGTTTTTGGCTTTTAAAAGATAGAGAGGGGGGGGGGGGATGTCTAGTGGGTGAGGGAGGGAGAGAAAAAATGTTTTTTTATTTTTGGCTTTATTTGTTAAATTCAGAGAGAGAGAGAGAGAGAGAGAGAGGGGGGGGAGAGGGGGGCTTTGTATTAGAGTAAAATTAAAAAAGTATGTGGTGGGTCCCGCAAAAAGTGAGAATTCGCACGAACTGACTTTATTGGGTTTGCATATGAACGGCACTCTATTTATATATGTTTTAGTTTTTTCTAGCGATATTATTGGTGATGTGAGATTTCAATTTTTCTGGCGATGTTACTTGCACGAAATAAAGAAGTCCTTCCAATCTACATCTTCAAAAATTGTAGATCCTTCCGATCTTTTTTCCTTTGAGTTCTAGAAGATCGAGATCCATGGTGTTATTGCATTTGGTGGGTGTTGATGATAAAGGGTATTTTAGTCACAAAAAAAATAATTTAACAATCAACGTTAGTTGACTCACGGAGTAGCGTAAAATGGTACCCGAAGTCTGATTACTAACAAAGTTAGTATCCAAACCCAATTTCGATCAATTAGTGGTATGCAAAACCCAAATGACCTTTGATTTTAACAAATGACCAATTTTCAAATCACTTTAACCTAGAAATATGGTTAACGAGAGATTTATATGCCAAAGGCCCAAAACAAATATCTCTTTGCCAAACCACATCATTATTTTAAGAAATTGTATTTTATATATTTTTAAAAATGTACGTTTTGTTAATAATAAGTATGATTACTTTACTAATAATATAGTCATTATGAAAAAATAAAAACATGTTAGGGCTATAAAGACCCATCCCAGGCTACTTCAAATCTAGGGGAATAAAACGCAACAGAACTAGACCTGCTAAATAGGAAAAAGGCTAAACAACAAAGTTTGTTTAATAAGAAAAAATACAAGTAAATAAATAGCAGCGTACAATGGGTTTATTTTGTCAAATCCGAACTTGCCGCTTTATTTTATAGATGGGTTCGAATCCATCCCGACTCAATGTAATTACTCCCTTCTTAAATTAAGACTTTCACTTTCTTTTTTGGAGTAGATCATCACATTTATAATCTATTTTTTGTTGAGATAAATTAGCATACCAAATTTCACTATTCAAAATAAATTGTAATTTTTACTTGATCACATTGAGAATATTGTCTGTCTTAAAAGTAATAGAATCAAAGTCCTATCATACCTAGTATGTGGTTCAAACTCACAAGTTTTACGACGAAAAAACTAAACCATTTTATATAAAATGGGTTCGATTGTTCAAGAATCGTGATTTTCTGTGCATTGATTGTGTTAAGTATTATTTCTTTCTTCTTTTTTGTGATACATGTGACGGGTATATTTCAAGTGTTCAATTGAGGGAGGAGGAAGAGAGGGAATTCAAACCCGAGTTGTCAATATAAATTACACAAAAACTTCTTCTAGATATCATTCATTATGCGTTATTAATGTAGTTAATTTATGATGATAAATATATATATATATATAGCACGTATTTTTTATGATCATATTGTGACTATATATAGTCACCATTAAAAATCTTTGTCAATGAATTTTTTTTTATTATTATTATTTAAAAATAAAGGCATTTGTATTTTTCAGTTATGTAACTCTTCCTAAAATAATGCTTCTTACCGATACTTTGCTAATAAGTAACAACCATTTTTATTTTCTATGTCTTTTTGCCTAATTGGTATTAAAAGCAATTGTTAAATATTTCTTTTTTTCAAAAATTATAAAGCTAGGTGAGTTGTTGGATAGATGAAATATTTATATGAGGTGTTGGAGTAAATTAAAAATTATTAATTTGTGGTGATGAGAGTTCACACAATAATTACACAAAATATAATTTTGCCATCAATTACTCCCATTGTTACAAGGTTTTCAATCTCAGTGAACAATTACTAAACCGACAAGAAATATATAATGAAATCAATGTTGTATAAGACAAGTATGATTTACATTTTTCAATACTCTCCAAAAATGCCTCCTATTAGTGTAATGTATTTGTTGTTTTCAGATCTTAATCGTTTTAGTTCATTATCTTTTCATAATGTAGTAAGATTAGTGTAATGTAGTTGCTGATCTTTTGAGATGTTAATCGTTTCAATTCTTGATTTTTTTTTCTTCATAATTTCGGAAGATAAGGTAACGTATGAAGAATTTAGAGTCTTCACAAAAAGTTATATTCTAAGTAAAAAAAAAATATTAATACATTCAAACAAAAAAATTATCTATTAAAAAAAAAGTTGAATGTAAGCATAAAAGTATGCACTACAAAAAGTATATAATACCTATAGTATTTTTTAGAAAAAAAAAATTCAAGTTAATTTGTATCATTTTAGAGAAAAGTATCTATAATATAAGTGAGGGAAGTGCTTTATTGGAATGAGTGTGAAATTTTGAAATTATCTTTCGGGTTTTGAAAAGTACAATAAAAATACTGATAGAACAAGGACTTGGACTCATGCTCTTAGAACTAAATAATAAATGTTAAATATTAGTAAGAGTTGAAAAGATAATGAGTTGATGACAAATTACCGCTTATATAGCGTGACAAATTTCTCTTTTTGGTGTAGTGTGTTGTCCATCTTTTCCTTATCTTAATTTCATGGGAAAATTTTCTTTCCATTGCCCAAAGAAATTTCCCTTCATTTTTTTCTCGTCGGTTGGGAGGAGGGAATGATCGAGAAGGGAGTACACCACACTGGCCAATTTCAATGCAAACTCTTGGGCTAGGAGGGGTTTAACCTTATGCAAGAATTCAGGCCGATGGACTCTGGTATCTTTAGAATCAACTAATGCCGTCTAATCGGCCTCCGCCACCTTATTGCCTTTGCTTTTGTCGATAGAAGAGGTGGGGGACTTGCCAACATTACTGATCACCTTAATAGAAAGGTCATCAGCACAAGATTTTGCCCATTCTTGTGCTGGGGACTTGGTCTTTTTGGAGGAATTCGCCCTTCCATTAGAAATCTTTGGTTCAGCCGCGGACTTGGATGGTTGAACAATTGTGTGGAGCCTTTTATTGGTCAGCTTGATTTTCGCAACTTTTTTGGCCTTGTTAGTGGAGGCCTCCCTTCCAGTGGCTTTCTTTCTTTTGCCATACCCAGAATTTGCTGAAACATGGTCGACATTTCAGAATCAGTTTCAGTTTCTTCAGTATCAGACTCTAATCGGTTGAATATTGAAGCTATTCACCGTTGGAATCGGATGGTTCTTCAACCGAGACTGGCCTTTGGAAGTCTTCCGACATTTAGAAGTTAGCTTCTCAGGATCGGGCTCTATGTAGCCTTGGTTTTTGAAGAAAAAGACTTGGTATACTTAGTAACTAAGCCAAATTCCCCCTGAAAGCAGCCAAGAAGGGCATGTTCTTAAATTTTCCTCGTTTGCTTGGAAGAAAAGGGATTGGCAGTTTGAGACACTCTGCTTCCTGAATATTAAGACGTTCTCTTACCTTAATGCAACCTTTCTGTGTTTTATTGAGGTCACACCAGGGGAGATCCTCAATATTTGGTCGGATATCCTCTATGTTCTTGGGGACAGGTGATTTATTCAAATAAGGAGGGCCACCTTTTTTATCCTTATTCTCGTGATACGTCTTTCCGAGGTTGTGTACTCGGTTGACTATCTTGTACTTAGACAAAAGGGTGTCCTCCTTTTCAAACCCTCTTTTCAAGTATAGTATAAGTATTTACCATTTGGACCTCAAAGTCTTTGTCCTGCTCCCTCTTCCTTTTGGTGAAAGAGGTCTTAGTATTTGCAAAATCGAGCAGATAATGCGCTGACCGGGGATGATCGGGCTGACCAGATAGCGCACTACCATCTTCATGGCTGGCTAAGATGTTAATCTGATTGGCTTTAATGGAAAATAAGGGAGGCCTTTTTAAAAATCTTGTCAACACTTGCAAAAAGAACAAGTTATATGAGTAAATTAATCAGCAAAACAAAAAGACAAGAACTGCAAACAATATAACGAATACAAGCCAGGTCTAATTGTTCGTCGAGGAACTAGCTTATTGATTATATAAGAATCTATGTTGCCCGTACCACAACAGTATCCTTAACGAATCATTTTTTGGAGTCTGGCAAAGCTATAACTAGACCAGGGGCATTACTTCTTTTCTTAAGATGGCATGTTCTCTGACCAAGGGAGTAACAATTCTTCAGCTCTTCTAATCCTAGACTAGTCCCATGGATTTTGTTCAAGGCATTTATACACCCCCGATTATTCTAATCACGTTAGGAATTAATCGGTCGAAAGTGAGACTTGTACACCTAAGGAAATATATCAAAAGGGGGTACATAAGCAATGTGAATGGCATTCTCATTGGGCCCTAAATTGTATTCTTCCTCAAAAGGATTCTTATCTTCATTGAGATTCCTCCAACTTAGTCCTTTAGGAATGTATTCAGTTGAAAATTAAATTCTATTTTCTGGGCATTAGAAATTGAGGCACACGTCTACCCATAACTAAAGTTGGGGAAAGGCAAAACTTACTTATGTACTATGTGAAAGAAAATAAAGATGAACATGAAAAATAAGAACGAATGAACTCGAATAACTTAAGAAGAAGGTTAGGGGGACTTATTTGATCTTGAGCTTTTTGCTCTAAAGGTTTGAGATTGAAAGTCGAAAACAAGAACTAACGGTGAAATTTTTGGGAACAAGGAACGTTTATGAAGATTTTGATGGGTCTTTGAGTTTTCTGGAGAAGAGAATGTAAAGAGGCTGAGTTTAGCTAGAGGATGAAAAAGTAAAGAGAAAATAGAAGGAAAATGGGCTTTTATAGCCACAAACCAGCCTCTTTCTCCTCTCTCTCCAAGCGACGCCATAAGGATATCTCACCCATTTTGAAAGCACGCCCATCTAATTGAAAGGCAGATAGCTAGCAAGGTACAAAGCTACAACTACTATGCATATATCTTCATAAAGAAGACATAAATTCTTAGAATGGTTTCAACAACAGATAACTACAACTTACAATTCTCTGCCATAACACACCACTCTTTTAGTCGACCACATCACTAATTACTTTAGTGAGACTGAGCACCCAATACCACCTGCTAAGCTAAAATCGGATGCTCGGTTGGCAATTGTTGGAGGTAAAAATTATAAGTGGGCTTTTAGCAAGGGCCAACCTAGGTAACTTATGTCATGATCGGCATATAACCCAAAGCTCTTAGGCCCATCTTACATTTTGTATAGAACACAAGTTATGGAATAGGACCATGATATTTTTCTGTGGTAACTGACCGCCAACCTACTATTATTGTTAACCGAATAAGACATTCATAAAAATGAAGATGAACCATTTGTGGTTGTTCAACTGGCAGAGGAAGCTAAGCACGAGGATAAGTAATGGGAAATAAACATTTATACAAATGTAAATTTTATCTTGGAGTAGTCAACAAAATTACCTTTTATAGTAATTTCCATAGCTCACTAACCCTAATGTAACCCTATACATATAAATAGGAATGGAAAATCCTTAGCACATTTAATTCCACATTCTCTACACTCACTCCCACACAACCATCTTCTTTTTTCTTTAGCCAAATTTATACTTCTCTATAATTATACTATTTCGTTGAGCTTTCAAGCAATATAAATCACTCATACACTAAAGGGGGGGCGTACTACCAGATTGGCAATAATAGCCATCAGAGGAACCTACTAACTTGGAGAAAATAACGTGAGTTATTACACCCAAGTACAGGTGGTTAGTCAAGTAATAAATATTTGGTAAGTCCAAGGTCAATCCACGGGGGGGAGGGCAGTTCTTTGAGTTAGGAAAGTTTCTTTCAAAAAGAAGATGAGAAAAGAAAGGAAAAGAGAAAATATGGAGAGAATGAAATGTAGATTGATAACTAAAATAACTAGCGGTAATAAAACTAAATAAAACATACAACTAAAACTAATCCTAAAGGTAGTGAAACATTACTATGCTAAAGGAAACTAAACTAGCATAACAAGAACATGGAATAAAACTAAATATAATAAACACTTAAAACATCGTGCTAAATTAAGTAAATGCGTAAAAAACTTTAACTAAAATTAAGAATAAAAGGCGCTAGGGGTATCCATAAGTTCCGGAAAACACAACGAGCAATTCGGTGGACCGGAATCCTTTTTTAGTTAATTTTTCTTTAAAAATCATCCTACTTTCCACAAGCTAATTGATCTCATAAACTCGTATTTTTCGCAATAATTCATGCATAATATGAACTATACGTACCAATACTAATTATGGAATCAATTTGCATTACTTAATTTTATCGAAAACACTTGTTTATTAAAGTGAAGTAGTGCTTGACACTACAAAACATTTTATTAAAAGTGAGTTTAAAAATATTAAGTAAAAGTCATAATTTAATTCAAATAGGTTAAAACATGACTGAAATCAAATTTGAACTAAACTGAGCGGTGGAACACAAAATTGGCAATTTTGGTATCAAAAAGTAAGGATTAAAGCAACTACCGAAAACAGCGCACTTAAGTTTAAAATCTAAAAAGATACATAACCAATTAATTTAGAAAGTATAGACCGCTCTTTAAGTCAACTAATTAGGGTTTAACGCAAAAACAACAATTCAAACTAGTTTGGTTTTTTTGTCGAAAAGTTTTTTTTAAATTTATTATAAAAATATGTGATTAGCATACTAGGATAATAATTTAATAAAAATTAGATTTATAATGACCTATTAACCTATAGAAAATTAATTAGAATTGAAATCGGGTCCAAAAAACTATCACATCGGTATACTCGATCCTTACGGACCCCTAACTAACGAACTAGCCAAACATATCTAATAAATTCATGGACAATAAATTAATTAAATAAAACAGCGTGTCAAAGATCATAAATTGAAATCGAATTAAAATCATAAGCATGCAAAATTTATAAGAAGAATTGACAAAGCAATAAATAAATTAAGAACTTGGAATTAAAGTGTGCGCAAAATCCAATAATTAAATCTAAAAATTAATCTTCAAGAGTGTACTCGAATACTTTATCTCTAATTCTGAATTAACACCAAATAAAATTAGTGAAAGCGGTACAAAATGAATCCTTAATGCATAGAATAAAAATTGAATAAAGAAAGAAGAAAGAAATAATATATATATATATATATATATATAGAGATAGAAAGAGAACAATGGAGCCCACGGCTCCTTTGTTTTTCTGCATGGTTGCTATTGTGATGATTGTTGCTACTCTCCTCTTTAATTTATACCTAAGGTCATGGGCCAAACCCATGGATGCTCTATATTTTATTTGCTTTAATTCATGGCTTAAAAAATGAAATTAAGGGGCCAAAATATTGTTGTGCGTCCACGAGAAGATATCTGTCACACCAACCATCTGAGTTAGGATCACATTTAATAATTTCTTGCACTTTCAATTATCTTATTTATTCGCGCTGGAATATGATCATTCGGTGCACTGTTCGTATTTTGGCCATAACTTTGCACTCCAAACTTCGATTGATATAAGGTTTTCGCCCACGAGTAGCTAACTCAGAGACATACAACTTCTATTTCTAGAGTTTTCTTCAAATTTTCATGGATAAATACCATAATTAGCTGAAATAGAGGCATTGCGCGCAGTGGATATTTTCTTCAACCAAAAATTTCCCGAATTGATTCAAATGGATTTTTCTTTGCTTGGGATGATTTATTGGCTTCTCTTAGTCTCTTCCATCCACTCCCTTCATACTTGAGCTTGAAATTTGCTTTCGATTCACCTCTTGAACTCAATTTAACTTCGAATTTGATCTGTAATTACTAATTTTGGGAGAATTTGCTTCTTGATTCTTTCTTGTTCATTTTTAACTTGTAAAATGGTTAAAATGCACTAGAAACAAACATATTATCCTATGTCATGATTAAAAATCAATTCTTAACAATTTAAAATAATTAGAATCAAATTAATGCATATTAAACTATCTAAATATGTATAAAAATATAATTTTTGGCTTAATCACCTACCCTTAAACACAAATTTGGTCTCCTTTTGTTATCTGTTTGGTTATTACTTTACTGTTTCATTGCTGGAAATTATTGTTCATCATCATCAGCTTCCTAATTGTTAATTATAACTAGATTGATTCTCATCAAATTGGGATTGATTAACTTTTAACTACCTATATTCACGAATCTAAGAAATACTAACTAGTCCATTACATAAAATATGAAATAGTTATTCAGATTCAACGAGCTTGTAATATTTCACATACCCTATCAAAAAAATATCATCTCACATTTTATATCTTCCCCAGTTATCTCAAAAGATAGCACGTGATGCTATAAACTATCAACGTCAAGTAATTGAGGGTGTTGATTAATAATAATTATTATAAAGTTTAACAAATGGTGGAAATTATTCATAAATAAAGTTCCAAAACAACGGAACAAATGGAAATGTCTGGAGGACTCAACTATGGCCTTACGTCCTATCCTAGCCGTATCTGTGTTGTATCTTAGTCATATCCAAGAAATTAAATACAATGAAAAAAGGTAAGAATTTTCGATATATATCATGTACGTATCCAGGCATATCGAGCAAGGCACTATATGTATCGGATACGGATACAACAACCCCATATGAAATATCCATGGTTTAGAGTGATTTATGTGATGTTATCCATCTTTTTATTATTTTTTCATCAAAAATCTTCCTTACTCACTGCCAAATATTTTATTTTAACAAAATCTCAAAAAAAATTAAAAGCGTTTCACCAAATCTTCAGACTTCTCCTCATCTTTGTACAATTTTTTTATTCTTTTTCTGGTTAACTATAAAAATGTCCAAGCTAATTTGCGCGTATCTCAAAAACTTCATAGTCTAATCAAAAGCAAACTATTCGCATTAAAATAAAAAAAAATACAAGCTAACTTACACGTATCTCAAATAATTCTTAGTTACCTGGCATTTTGTGATATCTCGAGCTTACGACTCACCTAAAATTTATAGCAGCACCGGTTTTTTCTCAAAGAACAAAATGTTGTTTTCTATTTTACACCCATGTGGCCACCTTGCGTGTAGCCCTTATACACTCATTTTCACTTGCCTACCCATGGCATAAGGTTTACTGATAGAAATACAAAAGCAATCTAAAGCTGGAAACAAAGGCTAGCTAACTTAGACGACATAATTTTAGTTCCTTAATTAGTGCAACAGATTTAGCTACAACCCTACACGCCTCACAAACTTGTTCCATGGTCATCTCCATGTGTTTTCGTCGGATATTCCCTCAGCCAAATCCTCGCATTGATACATCCACCTTATGCGTATTCACGTCCCGTCATGTTAAGTTTCACGAGTTTGTCATTTTGTTTGCCTCCCTTAGAGTTGATAGTTAGCGCCCCACGTCCGTCTCTCTTTTTGAATGGTGCCCTATGACATTGCTGATCCTTAACACGCTGTCCTCAGCTGCTGAACTTGCTTCCCCGCTATTGACTACCTCCACGTCTACCCAAAATACATCCCCTCAATCCTTTACCAAACCACCATCACTTAATACTATTGAAACCGTACCTATATCTACTCACCCTACTACCACCCAACTAACTTCTCTTACCACCACCCTTCTGACATCATTTTCACCCGATTCAAACTCAATATCCATAAACCCGTTCCTTCCAATTCCAACCAGAATTTGGTTGGCTGCAAATGGATTTTCCACACTAAATACTTGCATAATGGTTCCGTTGACAAGTAGAAGGGTACTTTAGTTATAAAAGGATTTCATCAATATTTTGGAGTTGACTTCCATGACACATTCAGCCCAGTTGTTAAGCCAACCACTGTTCGTTTGGTCTTCGGTATTACGGTCATCCACAACTTGTCTCTCCGGCAACTTAATGTTAATAATGCCTTTCGTTATGGCACTTTATTTAATGACATATTCATAGCACAACCACAAGGTTTTATTGATCTAGATTACCCTCATCATGTTTATAAGCTTCATAAGGCCATCTACGGCCTCAAACAAGTCCCGAGCTTAGTATCATAAATTTTGCAAAATTCTCCTCACTGCTAGATTTGTGAACTCTAATGTAGACACATCCCTATTTATATTTAATGCTAATAATACTATCATATATTTTCTCATTTATGTGGATGATATCATCATTACAAGTAACAATATAGAGGTTGCTCATCAATTCATCCACCATTTATTTCAATGATTCTTGTTTAAAGATCTTGGACAATTATCTTATTTTCTTGGTGTTGAAGTATTACCCCACAATGATGGTCTTTTTCTTTGCCATCGACAAATATATTCTTGATATTCTCAGTCATTTTCGCATAACTAAGGCCAAGCTTATTACTACACCACTGGCTACAACTCTTCCTCTTACGTTGCACTATGGCATTGCTCTATCCAATCCCATAGAGTATTGCAACCCTTCTTAGCAGTCTTCAATATTTGTCACTCATGTGGCCTGACATTGCCTACATAATGAACAAATTATCTCACTTCATACACCAATTGACAACGGATCATTGGTAAGTGGCCAAGCATCTTCTACATTATCTTTGTGGTACACTTGATCATGGCAGTACTCTACATCGCTGATTAACCCTGGCTCTTCACGCTTTTTCAAATGTAGACTGGGATAGTAATAAAGATGATTATACATCCACAAGTGCTTATCTCATCTACGTTGGTTAAAGCCCTGTTTCTTGGAGCTTGAAGAAACAACATATTGTTGCCCACTACTCCACTGAAGCTAAGTATCACTCTGTGGCTGCCACTACTGCTGAACTTCGTTGGATTTGTTCTCTACTTACTGAATTGGGTGTCACCATTCCACATTAACCGGTCGTTTATTGTGACAAGGTTGGTGTGTAAACCCCACTTTTTATTCTCGTATGAAGCATATGGCTCTTGATTATCACTCCATTCGAGAACGGGTTCAAAACAGCTTGCTTCATGTTGCTCATATTTCCTTGGCCGATTAACTTGCTAATGTCCTCACCAAGCCTAGTTCTTGTTAACTGTTTTAGTTTCTCCAGACTAATATTGGACTTACCTGTCGACCATCCATCTTGTGGGGGCATGATAGAAATACAAAAGCAATCCAAAGCTGGGAACAATGGCTGGCTGACTCAGAAAATCCAATTTAAGCTTTTTAATTAATATAACATATTTGGTCAAGTCTTGTATTCATGTTTATTTAAATTCCTTCATAGTTTAGGTGATACTGATCATTATTGGTATATATATACACATATAGTTAAACAATTATTATGTGTAATTAATACAATACAATTTCTCCATCTTCTTTACTTTTTATATTTACTACATCACCACATTACCCTTAACGAGTAAAGAAAATGTTGCCACCCATGTTAACATGCACGTATCTCGATTAATTTTTCTCATATTTAGTAAAAGGCATGCTATTTACATTGGGATTAAAAAATTTACAAAATATTATTTGTAACATAGAGCAAGCGGCAAAACTGTAATTTGGGTTGAGTAAGTGGATTAACCTAGTTAGAGAGGTACCTTTTCGAACTAATATCCCACTTTCGGCTCTCACCAACAAAGGATTTGAGGTGGATTTTTGTTGTTTATAGTTAAAGGGAGAGAGTTTGGGATTGTTTGATCAATTCTCTTAAGTTTGAATGGCTAGTCCATTCAAATTTAAAAGATTTTAGTTATGTTTGGTTGATTTAAAAATTCAGATTTAAACACTTATTTTGCCTTTTAAAAACTAAGTAATAGTCTTACTTCTTAAGTCTGAAGCCTTAATTTTTAAAAAGGTAAAATTTAATAAATTATTATATTTTTATAGATAAAAGTTATTGGTTTTACAAAGTTTATGAATACTATTGTCAATATACACAAATCTAAGAAATACTAACTAGTCAATTACGTAAAACATGAAATAGTTATTTGGCAACGAGCTTGTAATATTTCATACACACTCTCAAAAAAATATCATCTCACATTTTGTGTCTTCCCTGTTATCTAAAAAAAATAGCAATTGATGTTATACAACATATAACAAAAAAAATATTCATGACTATCAACATTAAATAAGGGAGGGTATTGATTCGTAATAATTATTTTGAAGGTTAATGAAGGGTGGAAATTATTCATATATAAAGTTCCAAAACAACCAAACAAATGGAAATGCCCGGAAAACTCAACTATGTCCTCATATCCTATCCTAACCGTTTATGCGGTGTATTTTAATCATATCACATAAATATCCAAAAAATTAAATATAATGAAAAAATGTAGGAAATTCCAATATGTATATAGCAATTATTAGTGCAATATACGCATCGGATATGGATACAACGATGCTATATGAAATATCTTTACTTTAGATTTATTTATGTGATGTTCTCCATTTTTTTTGTTATTTTTCATCACAAATCTTCCTTATTCACTGCTTAAAATGTTTTATTTCACGAAAATCAATAAAAACAATAAAAATATTTCACAAAATCTTCCAAGTTTTTCTTATCCTTGTACAAGTTTTCATTCCTTTTTTTCTGGTTGAATAGTAAAAATGTCTAAGCCAGTTTACGTGTATCTCGAATACTTCTTAGTCTAATTAAAAGCAAATTATTCCCATCAAGATAAAAAAAATTACGCGCTAACTTGCGCGTATCTTGAGTAATCCACCTGTATTATAAAACACAATTTTTGAATAAAAACAAATAAACTAATCAAAAAGAATAAAAATGATATTTTATGGAGTTAATGTTTACGAGCCATTGGATCAAACTTATACTCACAACAAAATGTCAAATCATCAAAAAAGTCTACTCACACCTAAAATGTATACACTAACTTTCTCTCTCCACCACACCTTTTCTACTATCTCATTAACTTTTTAATTAAATATTACAATATCATAAATTTGAATTCAAAATTCAAAATTTTATTTTTCTTGAGAAAAAATTGATGATATTACTAATTCAAGTAAGGAACATCCTGCCAAAAAAAATTTCTTAAGCCATACTAGCGGATCTTCTAACCAAGTTACATAATCAAAAATTGTCCTAGCATACTTGGCCAAGGAGTGAGCTACATAATTACCCTCTCTTTACAAAGGAAAAGCTCAACCTATTACAGCCTCGACTCACTTGCAAGATATCAACGACAGCCGCACCACCTGCCTGCAAACCCATTTCACCATAACGGTTCATGGATATCATTCACAACAACAAAGTTATCTCCCTCAAGAATTAGGTCCCTAAACCTAACCTCATAAGCAAAAATAATCGCCTTCCGCATAGCTATTAACTCAGCTATCTCAGCCGACATATCTTTACCCCATGTTTTAGAGAGCCCAGCAAAAAATACTCCATAGTGATCTCGGACAACTGCACTAACCCCGATATCATTATTAATGGTTCCCAAGATGCATTAAAATTCACTTAGAAGATACCATAAGTAGGAACCTCCCAAGTAACAGAAGACGGGTTAGGTGCGTTAATGAGACTTAGATTCACAGCTCAAAATTTTGTCAAAATGTTATATGCTTTACTGATGATGCCACACGTATTCCAAGGGGCACCTTCATGAATAGTTGAGTTTCAGGAAAACTACATGAGCCATGCAATAGTAATAATCAAGTTTGCGACCTCCCCATTTAATACCCACAACGCCTACAGTCACTCCTAGCCTTCAACCGCTTGCCAAATATCATTCCCTACTAATAGACCCAACACCCGCCAAATTTGACTAACACCCGAGCAATCTCGAAGAGCACGAAAAATAGATTCATTAGGAACACCACACAAAGGGCACAACGGTGAAGCTCCAATCTTATATTTAAATAAATTCAGCTGAGTAAGAAGCAAATCCGTCCAAACCCGCCAAAGGAAGTGTTTTATTTTATTAGGGATGGTTAACTTCCAAATATTACGAGCCTAGCAATGTTCACCTAACGAGCTCTCACAGACATCGCCTTGTCTCCTACTCATTTGATGCGGACAAACCTAGCATAGGCTCAAGCACGTGGATTAAAACATACACAGGCCTAATTCAAGTTCCTATGGGTTCGATTACAAGAGCTTGTGTAGGAAAATTTAAAGAAGATCTTATATTAATTATTTTTAAATTATAAGAATTGTTATTATTTCTTTATTCAAATATGATTGTTTTAGGAATATTTCCTTATTTAAATATGATATTAAATTAGAATTTAGATTAGTATTTTTCTTATTGTGTTTAGATTAGTATTTCTTTTCCACACCCTATTTAAAGGGGCTTATTGTATTATTTTACAGAGGAACACAAATTGGTTAATATAATTTTTGAGAGTTTTAATTCTCTTTGGCTCTTTGCGAACTATTGAACTTATCAAATTTTTTGTGGCATTCATCATTGACTTATCAAACAGATCTTCCATTCCCGTTTGTGGTGTCTTCATCATACCATGGTTCTTATCTGTTTATAGGTGACGGGTCGCGATTTTTTCCATGCCATCTTTTTCTTATACCGAGGTTCTTGCTTGTTTATAAGCAATGGGTCGAGGTTCCATTCGAATCTAAATGTAGAAACAATCTTAGAGCTGTCTTTGCTACGGGTTTTATCACATTGTTGGTGGGGTTTGTATCATCATGTCTCGGATTGATTTTGCCGCATGATACCCACTTTTAGTAGTATACTTCCCGAACTGGTTATAATGCCATATCAATTTGTCCTCTACACCCAAGCTGCTCGTCAGTAAAGCACATATAATTTTCGCATCCACAGGAAGAAAGATTTCATTAATTTTTTAGCTCATTCCAATTGCCATACGGAAGGAAGAGGTCGCCCACCTTCAATTGAGAAAAAATAGTATCCATGCACGGGGTTAAAGGTTTAAAAGATATAAGTTTTAGGATCTAGCAGTCATGCTAAACTAATACAGATTGCCCATTACCAATTCTCCATCTAGTCTATCTTTCAAGCACACATCGAGCATCACATATGCTCTTTCAAATAATTGACGCCCTAGTCGATCTATCTACCTCCCAAAAGGAAGAATTGGAAAAGTATTTTGCATTAAGCACCCAGGCCATGAGCGAATATGGGTTTGAAATAATACCCCACCCTTGCTTAGCGAGAATGGCTAAATTGAAAGCTTATAGATCTCTGATTCCTAATCCACCGTCCTTTTTTTCCATGCACATCCGATCCCAGCTCTCCCAATTCATTCCCACGAACTTTGAATTTGAGCTCTCCCAATTCATTCCATGCACATAAGCATGTAGCTTAAAGCAACTCACCGCGTAAGTAGGGCAAGCCTGGGCTACTGCTTTTATCAACATCTCTTTAGTTATATACACTTTGGATGTCTTTTATACACACATCAATATTTCAAATAAAATATAAAACATTCATACAAAAATCTATTAATCAAGATCAATTAAACAAAATCTATCATGACTATAGAATTATGTAAAAAATATATAAAAAAATTATTTAGTAGCATTTAAGGGTATACTTTATGTATTTGTACATTATTTGTCATATAAGTTTGTCATTTTTAAGAGTCTTCACTGTGCACTAGCCTAATTTTTGAATCATTTTCAGAGCATGCTAACAAAACGCACTTGGATTATTATCACATATGGCGTTGAGTTTAATTTGTTAAACTAGAATTTTGATAAAGATTAAAATGTGATCAAAAAGTATGATTAAAAGATTAAAAATAAGGCGGTCCAATTTGGTCTATTTTTAGTTTTTACAGCATGAAAATTAAACCTACGTTTTGGTTGTTCAAAATTTTAGATTAAGCTAGGCAGTGGGTTCAAAATCAAATAGACTGATTAAAGTTTGCTTGATTTAAATCAGTCATGCATTATTCGTTCTTATTCCATTATTTAATTTTATTTATTTTACTGTATTAAATAGCACGAGTATACCCATATAGTCTGATAGTACGTAGTGTCTTGTGATATCTCAAGCTTACTAACTCGCCCAACAGTTGCAACTGTTTTTTTCAAAGAAAAAAAAAATTCTTGATTACAACTTTACACCCATGCTTTATTTTCCAAGAAAAAAAAAAACCAAAATGAAAAAATACTTTACACCCATGCGGCCGCCCCCATGCGTGTAGCTCTAGGACCCTCATTTTCACTTGGCCACCCATGGCGCAGGGTTTTACTGCATCACCACCTCTAACCATTAAAGAAACCATTGCCACTCGTGTCAACTATCCCGATTAATTTTTTTCTTATTTTGTAAAAGACATGTTATTTATATAAAAATTTAAAAGACAATATTTTTAATCTAATAAAACATGCACAAAACTGCAATTTGACCGGAGTAAGCAAACTAACCTAATTGAAAAAACGTCCTCTTAAAGTGATATGCTAGGTTCGACTCCCACCAACAAAAGATTTAGAATGGTTATAGTTGTTATAGTTAACCGAATAAATTTACACTTTCTTATTTTAGGTAAATTTATTGTCAAAATATAGTATTATTTTGAAAAGTTTCACTATCTACTTTAAAATTGTATATTATTTTGATAATATAAATAATTGTTTTAATAATAATGCCAACTCTTTTTTAATTTTAAAAACTAGAAATTAGGTAGAAGGGCTTATTATACATTGATTTTTACCAAAAATCCAATGAATAATATTTTTTTGAATGAAGTGCCTATTTTTAATTGGTAATTAGTGTAAGAGGCCTATTTTGTTTTATATTTTAAATGAATGTATTTGAATAAATTTAAATATCATTTAATTAATAAAAACATGTTATGTATTACCTAAATTACCCATTTTTATGAAATTTGCACAAAAAATATGGACTGCAAAGTTCATATTGCAGTAAAATATGAACTGCAAAGTTCATATTGCAGTGAAATATGGATTGCAATATGAACTTTGCACTAAAAATATGGACTGCAAAGTTCACATTGCAGTAAAAAATAGATTGCAATATGAACTTTGAACTAAAAATATCGACTGCAAAGTTCACATTGCAGTGAAATGTGGACTGCAAAGTTCATATTGCAGTGAAATATAGACTGCAAAGTTCATATTGCACTCCATATTTTAATGCATATTGATATTTTTTAGTTTATTTTAAGGGTTAGGATGTCATTTTATAATAAAAAAAAGACACATGTCATATTATCAATAAAATAAAAAAATAGGCCCTTTATTTAAAAAAAAATTATTCCTTAACTTTAGTGTAATATCTTTCTCTAATAAGCCATTTTTTTTAATTGCCCCTTTTAAAAAGCTAAATAAATAAATTTTGACCTACCACTTGAGGGTTTTGCTGTGGTTTTGTTCAAATAAAAGAAAAAAAGTTTGTTGTTTAGACCCTTTGCCCTTTTGTAGCCCTACTCCGTCTCACTTCATCAAAATAACCACCCATGGCACAGGGTTGAATTAAAGAAACCATTGCCCCCCTTTCTCCTTCTCTCTCTCGTGGCCATTTTTGCTCCTCTCATCAAAGCACCGAAACTCATGGCTTCATTAAAACCAAGCTGATTATACCCCCAAAACCCCCAAATTTCTTTTCTCCATATTCATCTCTCTCTATATGGATTTGAGAAGACTTACAATAGCAAGCCGTGACCTAATCTCCTCTCTCCTCAAACGCCCATTAACCTGCATTACTTCCAGTTCCACCACACTAAAAAATACAGACCCAGTTCATCCCCACCCTTCATTTCAGCCCCAGGATCAACCACAGCCGTTGGATGGGAGTTTCTTGAAGTGGGTAACTTCAATCCTCTCAAACCCATCTCTAGATACATCTAAATGTAAAGATATACTTACCCATTTGTCCCCTCATCAATTTGATTCCCTTTTCTTTGATATTAGGTTATCTGTCAACCCATTAGTTGCTTTGAAATTCTTTTATTTCGCCTCCAAATCTCGTGGGTTTAAATTCACTGTTAGATCTTATTGCCTTTTGATTCGTTTGCTTATTGTTTCGAATAATGATGCCCCGGCTCGATTGCTTTTGATTCGGTTAATCGACGGAAAAGTATCTGTTTTGATTGAAAACCCCAAGAATGCCCATTTAGAGATAGCTAATATGTTTGCGGATTTGCATTCTGGTTCAGAGTCTGATACCGGTGTTCGTAGTTTTGATATGTTGGTTCATGTGTGTTGCACCCAATTCAAGAATTTGGGATTTGATGTGGCAATTGATATTTTGAGGTTGTTGGGTGGTAAGGGATTGTTTCCTTCTTTGAGGACTTGTACTTTTGTGTTGAGTTCTCTTGTGAAGGAAAATGAGTTTCAAAAGAGCTATGAGGTTTTCGAGATTATTTCTCGTGGTGTTTTACCGGATGTTTATTTGTACAGCACTGCGATTAATGCGTTTTGCAAAGGTGGGAGGGTGGCAGATGCAATGGGGATATTCTTGAAAATGGAGAAGATGGGCATTTCTCCAAATG
The DNA here is from genome assembly GCA_021464415.1 of Lonicera japonica. Taxonomy (NCBI): domain Eukaryota; kingdom Viridiplantae; phylum Streptophyta; class Magnoliopsida; order Dipsacales; family Caprifoliaceae; genus Lonicera; species Lonicera japonica. The sequence goes on along the minus strand of CM038470.1, from coordinate 35,880,758 downwards.
TTGTTACTTATAATAATATCATTAATGGCCTTTGCAGAATTGGGAATTTGGAAGAAGCTTTTAGGTTAAAAGAGAAAATGGCGAAAAGCGGAGTGGAACCTAGTCTTATAACATTTAGTGTGCTTATTAATGGCCTAATGAAACATCAGAAATACGATGAAGCGAATTTTGTTTTGAAAGAAATGATGGAGATGGGGCTTGTTCCAAATGATTATGTTTATAACACATTGATCGATGGGTATTGTAAAATGGGAAACATGACGAATGCATTGAAGGTAAGGGATAGTATGCTTTCAAAGGGTTTTAACCCTAATTCTGTTACTTATAATTCACTAATCCAAGGATTCTGCAAGATTGGTCAAATGGATCAAGCCGAACAGTTTTTAGAGGAGATGCTATCAATGGGATTTTCCATAAATATTGGTGCGTTCACTTCTGTTATTCATTGGTTCTGTACAAATTTAAGATGGGATAGTGCGGTAAGATTAATTAGGGAAATGATTTTAAGAGATTTGAGGCCGAATGATAGTTTGCTGACCACATTAGTTGGTGGACTTTGTAAGGATGGTAAGCATAAAAAGGCAGTTGACCTTTGGTTTATGCTACTCGAGAAGGGCGTTACTGCAAATATGGCGACTTCAAATGCTCTTATTTACGGGCTTTGTGAAAAAGGGTAACATGTTTGAGGCTGTTAGGCTTCTGAAGGAGATGCTAAAGAGTGGTTTGAAATTGGACAGAATTACATATAATACGCTAATAATGGGGTGTTGTAAAGAGGGTAAAGTGGAGGAAGGTTTTAAACTTAGGGAAGAGATGTTGGAGCGAGGATTTTCACCGGATATTTTTACTTACAATGTGCTGATTTATGGGCTTTGTAGTAAGGGTAAGATGGATGAAGCTGCAATGCTTTTGAAGGACTGCGAAAGGAACGGTGTGATTCCGAATGTTTATACATATGGAGTGATGATAGACGGATTTTGTAAAGCTGATAAAGTTGAAGACGGACAAAGACTCTTCAATGAGTTGCATGGCAGGAAAATCGAGCCGAATTCTGTTGTTTATAACACACTTATTAGAGCCTATTGTAGAAAGGGTAATGTGGTGGAGGCTTTAAGACTACGTGATGATATGAGAAGTAAAGGCATTCAAGAAACTACTAATACCTATTCTTCTTTGATACACGGAATGTGTAATATTGGCCAAGTTGAGGATGCTAAACTCCTCATTGATGAAATGAGAAAAGTGGGTTTGTTGCCGAATGTTGTTTGTTACACTGCACTAATTGGTGGGTATTGTAAGCTAGGTCAAATGGACAAAGTAAGGAGTGTTATTCAAGAAATGTCTTCATATAACATAAGTCCCAGTAAAATTACATATACCATCATGATTGATGGGTATTGCAAATCTGGTGATATGAAAGAAGCAGTTAGGGTTCTTGATGAGATGGTAGAAAAGGGATTAGTACCGGATTCGGTCACTTATAATACGCTTACAAATGGATTTTGCAAGGAAGGTAAGGTAGGAGAGGCATTCAAAGTATGCGAAGAAATGTCTCATGAAGGAGTAGCTTTAGATGAAATAACATATACCACTTTAATTCATGGCTGGAAACAGCATTCAACAATTACGAATCAAGAATGATCAAGGAACTCCCAAAGGTGGGTCCATAAACTGTAAATGATTGAATTTCTTTAATACACAAAGTTTCACTAGAGATGTAATACCTTCTTCAATGAATATATTCATTTATTTTTGGCAGTCCTTATCTTGTGAGGTGCTCCCTATGTCCCAGATTAAGAGTTCATTATTCCTCTTTAGAAACACAATCAGCATACCAAAACTCATGATACGAAACAGTTTTTGCTCGTTGATTGTGATGAAATTAGTGCATTCTTAAAAATGTGAAAGTCAAATGTGGACTCTTAATTAGGGACAGACGGATAACTTGGTTTTCATGATGGATGTACCTCATCTTTTTGATTTTATATGTGTTAGGCAAACTGATTGTTGATCAATTGGGGCCGCAATAGCCTACCCTTCTCTTTCAGGGACTCCTTGCTGATCTAAGAGCTTAAGTTTCGTCTTCCAGGTTTCGATCTCATAAAAATAAGGTTTCACTCTTTCAATATGAAATTTATCTTTTTGCCAAATATTGTAGATTTTTCCAAGATGAGATGGGTCACACTTTCTTTTGTTTGTACAGGGCGAGACATTTTTGCAGATCACATATTTGCTATAGCAAGGTAAATTTCATTTTTTTTAGTCATTTTTCCTTCCTTCTGTCCAAATCAAAAGTTCATTATTACTTTCCAGGATGTCCCAAAATATGAGTCCACTTTCGTTTTTAAGACATAGTCAATGAACCAGATCTCATGATGGTAAACAAGTTACATTCTTAACCATTGAGTAGGTTGAAACTAGTGTATCCTTAAAATGCGCAAAAGTCAAACATGGGAATCTTGATTTGTGACAGAGGGAGTGACCATTTTGTGTATGTATGATTTTTATAAGTGTAGCACTCTTAACTTTTTCACATTCGTTAGTCATTATTAGAGAACAACTGAATAAGAGAAAAAGTACTATTCACTAATCTCGAAAATAGTTTTTCATTAGACCTAGATCAATTAGGTAAAAAATGTTTCATCTCTCTTCTTGCTCTGTGGCTATGATGACATTCATTGCTCTTTGTTTCTTTGTTTCTTTCTCAAATTACAATATTAATACCCATTTTCTAGCCTTGGCTTAGAGATGCAGGAATTTAGTTCAAAACTGACCATCGATCCTGGTTCATTTTAGGATTTTTCAAGAATCATATCCCAAACGAATCCGTGACTAAATTTTAGTTAAAAATTTGGATACCTGATGGTTGTCCATCGGAATCTGATTTGGATTGGGATTGATCACTGGTTGGCTAAAAATTATTTCGTTACTTCTTCCTCATCTTTGTAGTACTCCCTCTATCCCTAGTTAAGAGTCCCAACCTCCATTTTCTAACATCTCCGGAACCCAGTGTACCAAGTCACCCCCCCCCCCACCCCCTGCCAAGAATATTAAACAAAGAAATGACCTCAGAAATTTCCTACATTCCTTTCAATTACTAGCGGATATGTTCACCAAGTCTCTCGCGGGTCCTCGGGTTGATTATATTTGTAACAAGCTTGGAAAATACAATTTATACGCTCCAGCTTGAGGGGGAGTGTTAGATATTTGCTATATTATTAGTTGTATTATTTCCTAGATTAGTTCCTTCCATAAATAGTTCTTGTACTCTTGTATAAATAGGGTTCTCCATTGTAAAGATTAAGTTATGATTCAATTCAATTCAATACAATATAATTTTATTTGGGGACATAGGGCCCCTTCCAAAGTTAAGGTGTTTGCTTAGCTAGTTTTGAGAGGTAGAGTGAATATTTGTGACGTAATTCAAGAAAAGAGGCCTTATATGTGCTTGTCACCATCTTGGTGTGTTGTGCAAACGGGATGGAGAAGATATTGATCATATTCTTCTACTTTGTGCTTTTGTTCAGAAAGTGTGGAGTTTGATCTTTGAGCTATTTGGATTGGTGGGAGCCTTCCCAAAAAAATGGGCTAACTTCATAGCTCTAAAATGGCAATTTAAGCAAAGTATCTGTAAAATGAAAAGTCTATGGAGACTCTCAGTTTTGGCTGTGGCATGGGTAACTTGGTTGGAAAGAAATAAAAGGATATTTGAAGATAGAAGCAGCACAATAGTAGAAACATGGAACCCAATTAATTTTTCTATCGGATTATGGGCTAAAGCATCCAATATTTTTGATTGTGCAGAGCGATTTTTGTTTGGTTTGGATTGTTTGTGCTTTTTGGGCTGATTCTTTGTTTGAATTGTAGTTGCTTTGTTCTTTTTGTACTTTTGGGTTCATCTCTCAGTGGATTCTCATTTGTTGTGAATGGCCCTTGCTTCTCCTTTGTTGTAATCTTCTTTTGAGTTGCAATAAAGTTTTGTTTCTTATCAAAAAAGATAAATAAATACAATATTCTCACAATAAGAACTCTCAAAAGATCATAGAAACAATTTTGGCAAATCCTCCCTCCTTACCAAATTAAGAATTCACTATTCCTTTTATTGATGTCCCTAATTAAGAGTTCGTGTTTGATTTTCACATATTTTAAGTCCGCACTAATTTTGTCACAATCAATGGGTTATAACAAAACTTGTTTACTATTGTGAATTTTGGTACGTTGATTATGTTCTGAAAGGGAAAGTGGACTCTTAATTTGGGACATCTGTAAGACGAATAGTGGACTCTGAATTTGGTAAGGAGGGAGTATTTGCCAAAATTGCTTCTTTGGTCTTTTGAGAGTTCTTGTTAAGTCCTTGATATTTTTTTTCTTTTCTTTTTTATGTTTTTTTGATAAGAAACAGAAATAGCATTGCCACGAAAAAGAAAGATTACAAGATAATGAAGAGAGAACCCCAAAAAAAAAAAGAAGCTAAGTAGCTAACAACAACAAACTAGGGATCTCGAAGAAAACAAAAAACAAAAAGAATCTAGAAAAACAATGAGGAAGGGGATTATAAGCAAACTTCAATCCAATTACGCATAATACAATCAACACCCAGTCCAGAGAACTCCTTTGGGGGATGGGTAAGAAAATTTTTACATGAACCAGGAGAAAAGACGGAGAATGTCTCACCTAATCACTCCTCTCCTTTCAACTTCTCATAAACTAGTTTTTGTGCACGTGCACATGCATTGCACATAGTTTCAGTGCTTGACAAATGTCATTAAGTCCATTAATAAATATGTACAAATTAAGAATTGAATAATTAATATGAAATAAAAATAATAACAAATAAACAAAACATAGTATCAAGTGTAAAATTCATTTGATTTCTTTTTACCGACCTAAAAGCCTTGTAATTTTAATACGATCTATTACATAGCTTCCTTCTTGGGAAGTTTGTTATGAAGTTATATAGAAGTGTTATACAAAACACACAATTCAATACAAATTCTAACTTGTTTAATTATTTTAACCAAGTAAAATAGAGTTTAAATTTATTTGGAATACTAATACTAATATAAAAAGGGAATTGATATTAGCACTCCACATTTGTACTAAGGCACTCCAAAATCATCTTTAGTGACATAAAAAGTGTCCCAAAAGATCTATATAAGTGTCACTAAAAATGATTTTGGAGTGCCTTAGGACAATTGTGGAGTGCTAATATCATTTCCCAATAAAAATATATGGAGTTGTACACTTATAGCCTTATACTATTTTATTTAATGTAAATCTAACTTAAAATATTTGTTTAATTGTATTAGCAAAATAGAGTAGAGTTTGAATTTATTTGGAATACTAATACTAATATAAAAATATATGGAGTTATATGCTTTTTATTTATTGTAAATCTTAAAATCTTTTGTTTAAAATCAAGGGGCATATTTGTCTTTGCAAAAAAAGGGAAAAACACTTCAGTTATTCGTACTTTTATATATAGTATAGATAGATATAGATATAGCTTTGTTTTCAATTATTTTCCAACTTTTTTATTTTTATTTTTATTCAGAGGGACCTGGAGAATAAGATTTAGAAGCAATCAAAATCCTACTCTAGACGAATATTTTGATGTCTAGAGGTGTGGGGGATGAGAGTCATTTTGCGTTCTAACATTGAGTTAAATGTTGCAGAGCAAAGAGGCACAGCCTTGTGATGCTGTTGTCCAACGGAAATGGTGCACTTTGAATCTAAAGCCAGCACAGAACGCTTTTTATGAATTGAAACATGTCTAAAAGGTGAGCTCTTTGATATTTTTGTTTGTTGCTTCTATATGCTTTTTTGGTATTTGGCTTTTTGCTCCTCAGTAAACCTTTGTTTAACCAATCCACATTTATTTATATTGCATTATATTTATGATTAATGAAGATTTAGACCAAGAAGTTTGCAAGTTTGAAATCCCCTGTTCTTTGGGTGACGGATATGTGATAATCTCTCTCTTCCCTTTTTTATGTAGCCCATCTTTCTTCCATATGCTCTATTTGACCACAGAATCCTCAGAATTTGATATTTTATTTGATCGGATATAATCTCAAGAGCCGTTTGCAGCATTATCAGTGCAAAATTCACGTGCATTTTTTTTCTTTTATATTCCTTGTCATTAATTTTCGAATCTCAAGCTTGTGCCCGTGTATCCAGATGGAACTTGACAATGAGATGGAAATTCAATAGGGAAAGGATGATGTTACTCGTCTTTTTAACAGGTCAATAACCTCTTAAATCCACAAGTTCTTTTGTTTTCTGGTAAATTAGGGTTTATCTTATGATGCTTGTGAAATAAATATATCAAGGGAAAGCAAAAATATTATTTTCAGTGAGTGAACTAAAATATTTTGATAAAGAATCGGTATCAATAAGACGAACTAAAATACTTTTGCTTCTAATTAGAGTCTGTTAAAGGAATGTTTCTTGTAATTGAAAAATAGAATAATTTGTAAAACAAAAAGGAGTGGAGAGCTCCATTAGTCCTAGCCAGACTAAGTGGACGGCTTACTAGGTTAAGAGGCAAACCACCGCCTAGCGCCTAGGCAGGGATTTTTAGAACACTGCTCGATTCAAAATTCACCATATTCAATCATGATTTCTCCTTTGAGAATATTAATGATCTTTAGTTTATATATGTAACAAAGAGCCAATCCAAGGGCTCAGAAATGAAAAAAGAAAAATAATCCCCTTGGGTTTACTTTCTGTTTTCTTGTACAACCTCTCCTTATCGTTCTGGAGTTTCGCACCATTTTCATTGACATTGATCTAAAACTACGATTGTTGTATTTTTTGTGAAATAACTGTAATTGCTGTGATTGCCATGTAAGAGATTATGGATAGAAACTAATTTTTGATTATTTTTCTTTTTGATTTTTTTTTAATTCTAGTCAAATATCTCTACCAGATGATAATTGCAGTGTTCAAAGATATTTGAACTTGAAAATTTAATTTTTGGCATCTTATGTATTAGAAAATTCTTCGTTTACGTGCTTTTTAATCATGTATGATTATTTTTTTTTGATCAGAAACAAAACGCTTTTATTAGAAACTAATTAATCATGTATGATTATTATCTGTACAGCACACTGTAAATGAACCAAGCCGTTTGTTATGACTTGAACTCAACATGTATAATAGCTTGACGAGCCCAATCACCGAGTACTCTCAACACTTGACAGAATCGCCTCGATTTCAGTAAGCTTATTGTATCCTTTTCTTTTTACTCTCTCTCTCTCTCTCTCTCTCTCTCTGTCTATCTCCTGTCTCATGCCATCTTGCTCCCACAATCACGGTCTTATTTTCAGGGTTCTAAGGCCAACATCGCCTAGGCCAGGCAATGCGGGTTCCTTCACTCTTTTCTTAAAGCCCTCTTTGTTTTCGTTTGAATTATGAGAAATATTTCAATCAAGAATTCTTGTACGCTTTTAGAGGATACGCAGTGGCTTGTTTTGTGCAAAGTATGTGATAGGGTAAAATTTATCCCGACTTGAGATATCATGCAATGGTGTAAGATAGATTTTACCTATACATATAAGTTTGTTCGTCTTGAACCGAACAGACAATGCTTATCTGTTACAAACCAAAAATTAAAATTACATACGGATAACTATAGTCTTTCAGATTCCAACATACAACAAATACACATTTTGAACCCACACGTCAACAGTAGTCCCCAAACCTCTGTCAGTTGTCCGTTTGAAACCCCAAACGGATAACAATTATCCATATGAACTTAACCAAACTTAACTTTATCCTTCGCCTAATATACAACACAGTGTTGTAGGATAAAGTTATCCTACCTATACTACAAACTCAAACCGTTGTAGATGCCTTAGGAAATAGGAAGTAAAGTTCGATATCCTGCAGTATATGTATAAAAGCACAAAATAAATTAAAAATGACTGCATAGCGAGTACGCAATCTAGACACTAGGCGCTCCCCCAAATATTGCTTAGTTTGAGAAGTTTCTTGTTCACCCATTCATTTTTCCTAGCCTTCCTTACAGTTTTGCAAAACTGGGGCTTAAATAGGATTTCTTTTGTAGGATTTAATATTCTCCCCACCTTCATTTGTTCTAGGTTTCCATTTCAGTTTGTGTCAAGGATTCAGACAATGGGAACTTACTCTATCCGCAACGGTAAATCTCTCTCTCTGAAAGTTAACAAAATGTTCGTCTTAAGTCATAGAGATTGATGACTTTAATGGGCTACCTGATAAAGAACAAGACTCTGGAAACTTGTAATTGAGTTGGCTAGTGTCATTTCCTTTACTAATTGGGTCATGCATTTTATTATTGTTTACCAACTATTTTTGCTATGCAAATTGTTAATTTTGATTTTCACTTTTTCTATTTAGTGATGATGCATCTTTTGATTTTCAACAAAAGAAGAGAATGAAAAGTAAAGGCGTTTCAACCTCATAAAATGAAAGTTGTGAAAGAATTGTTTCTATATTTTGTTACTATACTGTATAGAACATTACATAGATTTGTAGCAAATCTTTGTAATTGATGATGTGTATATATGCAGATTTATTTACCCCCATGAATTTTGACATATTTTCTCTTTGATCCATGAAGTTAAATTTTCCCAAATCACATCCGTAAAGTTTGATCCCGTTTTCACTTTAGTCCAAAACCCAACGTGCTGTTTGTTTCTTGAACAGAAAATACCAACTTTAGCTGATGTGGCCTGAAGATCAAAGTGACACTGTTATTTTCCGCTTAAGAAACATATGGCAAGTTGGATTTTGGACTAAAGTGACTACAGGATCAAACTTTATTGGTGCAATAGGCGAAAATGAAACTTCATGGATCAAAGGGAAAATTCTGTCAAACTTCATTTGGGGGCAAGGTGTAAATAAATCATATATGCGTGAAAATATGCTTAAATAGTACCATAGCAATCTTGGAACTCATACCTATGGTGCCAGAGCCATGATCACAATTCATCACATTGAACTGCAATTCCTCTTATTCATGGAGTCATGGAATTTATCTTTTAGAAGTAACTTGGATGATAGGGGGATTCGCTTGTTTTTGTTTTTTGATGTTATTTTTATTTTTGTTTGGTGATTGGGGTATCGAATGAAAAGGCTTTAAGTGGGTAATGTTTTGGAGAAATCTCTTGCATATTTTTTCTTCCATCAAGTTGCTGGATTTCCCCTTGTTATTTTATTCTTATCTGGTCTGATATGAACAATATTGTCTCCTAGGCCCGGCAAAGACTAATAGTGGCGGCTTGCCGCCTCGCCTAGGTTAGGTGGGACCACATTGGCAAGTAAGGTGGTGGCTTGTCAGGACCCATACTTTTTGACAATACCTTACTTGGCTAGACAGGCACATGACAACAACTATGTGCTACCTAGGTCGTTATATCCATCGTGGTGTATACTTTGCAAAGAGGAAGGGGAGTCAATTGACCATCTATTACTTCATTGTAGTTTGCGGGCATATGTCGAAGAAGATTTGGAGTGCTTTTGAAATTATAGGCACAATGCCAAGATCTGGGTATGATTAGTTGTGCATACAATAAAGTTTTAGAGGAAATAAAAAGAAGGCCAAAGTCCTTTGGAGATCAGTTTGTATGGCAATGGCTTGGTGCCTTTGGCAAGAGAGGAATGCGAGAACTTTTGAGGATAAGTCATCAGAGTCCCATGAAGTGTGGTGTAAAACTGTTTCTACGGCTTCGTTATGGGCGAGCATGTCGAAATTATTTGGTTTCTGTCTATTTCAAGGGGACTGTTTTTGGGGAGCTGTTTTAGGACAGCTGTGTAGCTTTCTGTTTGTGCTTTGTTGTTAATTACAGTTTTGTGATGGATGTCGATTTTTAGGGGTTGATGGACTTCTGGTACACTAAGTCTGTTTTTGGCTGCTTGTATTGATAAATGTTTTTATCAATAAAAGCAATTGGATTCTGATCAAAAATAAAAAATAAAATTGGCTAGTGCTTAGCTATGATGCACGAACACTCTCCCGGAGGGCGCGTATCCCGCCCGACAAGTGTCCAACACGCGGACATGCTTGGACACGTGAGGGACAAGCGTGTCGGAGAGTGTCCAATTGTTTATTAATTTTTTTTTCACGGATACGCTGGGGACACGTAAAAAGGGGTCAATGTCGAAAATAACTAAAAATATGGGGTGAAAATAATAATAATAAAACTTAAAAATAAAACAACTTAGTTTATGTAATTATGTATGTTCTTTTATGCTTTAATTATGGGACAATCTTTGTGATGCTTTAATTATGGAACAACGTACTGATCATGTTTTGAATATTTGCCATTTGGGCTATTAATGCAATCTATTTTCTTTTTATTGAATTCTTAAATATTTATAATGTTTATTGCATATATATAATTAATTAATTAAGAACATGTCCCCCCTACATGTCGTGTCCTACATTTTGGAAAAATTGCGTGTCGCGTGTTGTGTCGAAACGCGTATCGCGTGTCGCATCCTTGCTTCATAGGTGCCTAGGCACCTCTGTCACCTGTCTTCCGCCTAGCACTGTTTAGGACATGGATATAAGTTGCATTAGATGTGAAATATAGGGTATCAAATATTTCTCTCTTTTCAAGTACTTTAAATTGCATTCTCTCTTCATTGTTACTCAAGGATTCAAAGTCATCATGCCTACTTTAAACCCAGCATCCTTGGCTCCTTGTGTTTGTGCGGGCATACATTTATATGTTCGTCAATTTCTTAAGAGTGTCCTCAACATTGGGATTTACGAAAATTAAACTAAAGCGGATGTGGGTGTGTTGCTCTTTCAAACACTTTATTCTGGGACTCCCAAGTAAAAGGAGAAAAATATTGTCTCGAATTGCTCATAATGTTTTATAATTTTGTAGTAGTAGCCATATGTTGAAGAGATGATACATTATATCCAATGAGTTGAATTGAACATGTCGTAATACTTATTCTATCTGTGTTGCTCCTTGATTCTTTTTTTTAGGAGGAAGGATTCTCCCCGTCGAACATGAGTACAAAAGCCTTGAAAAACATGTGATAATGCAACCCGCGATGATTCTTTTACGAGCATGGATTCTGTTTTTGAGATTATGCCTGCTTTCAGTTTCTTTATCATTTTTCTGCTTGCCACTTTAAATGGCGGTTGCAAAAAGCATTCATGTGTGTATTGGCCGGTTTGCAGCAGCTTGGTGCCCAATTGTGGAGAGATGGCAAGAAATATGTATTTATGTATTGGCCGTGTTTGCAGCAGCTTGGTGGCATATTTGCGGAGATGTTTCTTTTGGTCTTACCATACATGATGGACCATTTGTATCTCTATGTAATGACTTATTAGTCGATTAATAGATCATTTCAAAATGGCATATACATCACACATCTCGGTAGACACTGGGTTTTCAACGACAATGTTCATTTCTCTTGCAATCTTACATGGCACCGAATGATTTGCCAACACATTTTCTTTCATTACGTTTTGGAGTCCTAGAGTAAATTGTTGTTGAGGGAAAATAGTAGCACTCTTTTTGAAGGGTAATTGACCTTTTACGCTCTTGAAGTTTAATGCAAGTCTCATTTTGGTCCTCATTGTATCAATTTCTTCACTTTGAACATTAAAATTTGATATGAGTTGCAGTGTACTTCAAATTTGAACGGTCCCTTAATTTGTTAGATGGAAAATAACACTTGCCACGAATATGGCTCTGTACTGCGGTGTATTTGTTGTATTCTGCGCTGTGGACCATGGATGGGCAAATTTTTGCGATCTAGCAAGAGATGACCAAGCCTTTCCTTTGAAAGCGGAGCTTTGGGGCATCAAGAGAGGACCGAAGTGGGCAAAAGATGAGGATGGAAAAAAGCTATCCTTGAAATTGATTGTGAAATGGCTATTGAGCTCATCGGAATTAGAGAAACTGAAATCCATCCTGAAATTGATCAGACATCATTGAAGATTGCTGTATCCTAGTGCAAGAAAATGAAGCCGAGATGACGGATTTGTTGAGAGAGTGAAACAGGTGTGCGGACCTTCTGTCCAAGATGGCGGGTAAATCAAGGAGAGCAAGACAGGGTGGTGGTAATTCCCCCGGATGAAATTGTGGAGCTGCTCAAACAAGACTTGATGGGAATTACTTTTCCCGTGGTTTCTAGTTGTTTTTCTCTCTGTTTGTAACCAAAAAATAAAAAAAAGACACTAGCTTTAGAGAAAGGAAACCAATTTTGAACAGACCCAGGTGAAAAATGTGGCCATAAGTTTGAATCTAATCACAAAAGATAAAGTGCGAAGGAAAACCAAAGGTGAAACATAATCGCCAATTTTCTAAAATTTCCAGATGATAAAATGTGACATTGGAATTCAAATCATTGTCTACTTCCAACCAGTGTTCTAAAAGGCAATATATGTATATTCATATATAGAAAATTTTTAGTGTAGACTAGTTTGTACAGATGGGATTTTTTGCGATGGTTTTTCGTCGCTAAAAACATCTTTCCAATGTTTTAGCGACGAAAAACCGTCTTAAAAAAGCCCAGGTTTGTACGGATCGGTCTAACCAAAAATGCACTATGTTCATATATATATATATATATATATAAATGAGAGAGAAGAAGGACAACATTATAGAGTTTATAACATCCAAATAAGGGGTAGCATTTTGTCTACAAAGTTCTAAGCTAACAACCAAAACCTTCTGATTTCTAACTAAAAACAACGCTCATACCCACTTGATCGAGTGCGCAACCGGCTTACCAAACTACTCAATCACTTGTATCGTCGGCACCACTGCATTCTCAGGCACATTATCAAGCACCTACTATTCGATGAACACAGGAGCAATTGATGAACCATTCAAATTCGGAGTAGATTGCTACTTGAATCATGGAAGCAGAGAAATTGGTACAGCAAGGACCAAAGTGAAATTCGAGTTGAACTTCAAGAGCGTAAAAAGGTTAATAACCCCTTTTTACCCCATGCAGAAACTCTAATTTGATGTGATAGAAAACTAGTTGGAAACTTTCAAAGACCGGTTAAGTGGCAAGTTTGAACAATAATAAGTGATTCATAAAGTATAGGTCATGAGTTCAATTCTCACTAGATGCAATCTTGGAGGGTAAGCCACAAACAATATCTTGTGAATATCCTACTTCCGGCGTGATCGGACCAGTTGAGGGAGTTTAGTCTGGTGTGCGCAAGCTGGACCAGCTTACCTTAATACTGCTTAAAAAAAAAGTAAAAAGTACATAGAAGGAAGATTATAAGTTTTGATTTTTACATCCAAGATACGCACTACTTTTAACATAATTAGATGATTAAAAATAAATATATTAATTATGTTCCGAAAAATTAAACTCTTAATTTAGTATTGCTAAAAAAAAATATTAAGACTATGAATTTAGTAATGCACGAGTATAAAATAGTATAATTCTTCCATTAATATTGTTCTACATACAAGTTACATTGATTATTACCTTGAGATTAGGACAATTTATTCAATTTGAGTGACATTAATATGTGATTTAAACACCCATTTAAAGAACTTTGTGTAGTTATCGACTATACTTTGAAAAGTTATAGTGATCTCTCGTGTTTGGCATTTTTAAGTTTTACAATTCATTTTACTTAATTTTAATCCAAAGAGGTCAATAACACAATTTTTTTTATTTAATTATTTATTAAGAGACGTTTACACTTAAAGTAATTTGAATTTAAACAATGATACTTTTTCTTTTTAGAAAATTAAAGTTACGCACTTCTACGGTTAATTAAAAAAATAAAAAATTAATGCACGGGTACTATACTAACATGTGACCACTAACTAATTGTAGAAAAGAAAAAATGGTCAAGAAAATGAAGAAAAGAAGGAAAATGATATTCTTACCGCTTCATTTAACGGATAATTATATTGAGTGAATTAATGAGTTGTACATTTTCCCACTAATATTAATAACCAGCAATAAAACCGATTGATATAATATTGCCCAAATAATAATAATAATAATAATAATAATACATAAATAGTACCACTATGGTTGAAGATATTTTACATCCATGGGCATAAAAACATGTTCACAATCATTTTCTAGTGCATCCACCAACTGTGGCCACAGTATTGCTGACACAATCCAAGACCCATCACGTTTTGCACTTTCCCTTTGATTTACGTACCCAACCCCAATCTTTTCTATTGTTGTACAAACTGTCCCAAGAACTGGATTCCCAAACCCAAAGTCCAATTCCCCCACCGGAAACTGCCGCCCCGAGGACACCACTAGGGCGGCACCGCCACGTCCCAACACCATCTTCGACAACATCAACCCCGGCCTATGGCACTCTATCCAATCAATCAAATCCAAAAAATGAGCCTCGTTTGTCGCATGTGAGATCGCCTCGTGAACAATGCTGGCAATATCTGACACTGAACCGTTCTTCAGTGCCTCCACATTGGATTCCGCAAAAGTTAGCGAAAGTACGTTTCCGATATAATTATTTTTGAAGTTTTGGTTATTGGGAAAAATTCGATTTCTCCCATCGACCAACCAGCCCATTTTACAATTTTCGTGACTTTTGTCCATCACACTAGCCATAATTTTCCAAAGGTAAGCTGAAAAAGCCTCAATTTTTGTTCTTTTAACACCATCTTTGCATGCCAACATTTTTAACCGGTCAATACTCGTCGCGTCTATATAATAAAGACGCTTGAGCAAGATATTTTTTGTTGGGATATTAACAATATCTTCCAATGTGCAAGCTACAAAATATTCATCCAATGATTTATTATACGTAGTAGGAATGCGTGCACGAATATATCTAGTGTGGTCTGGTACGCAAGTAACGGCCTTTTTAGTTGCAATTTGGGACAGTGTTAGAAGAAATTTACCAAATGAACTCGCATCACCCAAAGCATGGTCGAATGTGAACGTTATTAACAAGCCTCCACAAGCGAAAACCGTGACTTGAATTTGTAGTGGAAAGTCCTTATCAGTTGGGACTAATTTTGCCTTGAGGAATTGGTCAAGATTGTAGAAGTTTAATTCGTTGAGAGGAATATTTGCGTGGGCTTCTTCAAGAAGAACACCAGTGTTGTCACATATGATTTGAGGCTCATTGGTCTCAGGGTTTTGGACTATTCGACCTGCAAATGGGAAAAAATTGGTGAGAGTTTGTGCAAGGGAGGATTTAAGGGAGTCTATGATTGTGGTGAAATTTTGATCTTGAGGTGTGGGGTAGAAGAAAAAGTAGGTGATCGGAAACCGGCCGGAGAGTAGGTCGAGGTTGGAGAGAGTGAGAATACGAGTCTCCGGTGAATGAACGGCGGCTTTTACGAGAGATTTTCCGGTGAAGTTTACTTCAAAATTTGTGAGGGTTTTAGCCTCGAGTGCCATTACTATGTCTCTAAGTAGTTTGATAGTGGAAATGTGTAAAATGATAAGTAGATGAAGTTGGAGATGACAATATATGCAGAGGATTGATGCATGAATTTATTTATAGGGAAGTCCCTAAGAGTGATTGAAGTCACAAGTTCTAAAGTAGGTCTTTGTGTATTCTTCTAAAAAAATTATAAGTCAAATATTAACTCAACTATACTGTATATTTAATACATTCACGGATTTAGTTTATACACAAAATTACTAAGTTACTCTCCTCACACCAAATATTACTATAAAATAATGTTAATATATACTTTATATTTAACAAATTTAGGAGGTTTGGTATATACACAAAATTACCAAGTTACCGCTCTCGAGTTAGAAATTATTAGAAAATAATGCTAATGGGGGAAATTTCTTGCATGACCTTAAGCACGAAGGGCACATATAATCACCGCCGGACAAAATATATATCCTTACATGTTCTTTTAATATGAAAAATTATTAAATATTTTTTTAAACACGTAGAGTGTGCCTGTAGCTATTTTAAAATGGAAGCTAACTTGTCAAAGCAATATCTTCTTTATCAGAGTATAATATTACTTTGAAAAATTATACGAAATACTATATATTTTTAAAGTTGTATAATACTTTTGCAGTAATGCGACCCATTTAAACAGAGAAGAGTAATATATGAGTAGCGTTTGGAAGTGAAAGAATAAGAGAGGTTCATGAATCAAGTTTAAGCCAATGAGGAAGAGGAGAGATGCGCATTAATTAGTGAAACGAATCATAGAGCGTTGATCAGATTTTTCATTAATCTCCTTCTCCATTTTCTAGGATTTGTAAAACACACAAGGATTCCACATTTAAAGGTTACTAATTAATATTATGTAGAATTTCAAAACATTTTTATGGATATGTTGTAGTGTTTGGAAAAGGAAAATGTTTTTTTTTACTTATAAATCTTACTACTTATTTTTATCAAGTGTATTAAATGGATTGTATTCATGTTTTATTTTGTGAAGGTAGTATAACACATGCATGTAACGCATGCTGGTAAGAATAACTGAATAAGTGATAAGAATACCCAATAAATATATCAATACTCTTTAGAAAAACATATATTTTATATATATTTTAAGTCTTTGGTATAAATTATGAACTATCAACATTATTTTTTTGTTTCTAGAGCGTGAATGTTATTGTAGTGATTTAATAAACATACTAAAACTCTCATGCATTTAATTAATTTAATTTGCACACACAACATTATGATTGATGTTGCTATAGTAAGTAATTTGAGTTCGATCTACACAGAAATATTTATCTTATATAAAAAATTGACATTTTGATCCGGCGATCGCTCATTAAATTTAAATGAATTTTGATAACGATGAACGTGAAATGAATTATACCCAACGTGCATTCTAATCGAGTCATGCAAGGTTGCCAATTTGAGTGGTGTCTAATTGAATTCAACGTGATAGTTTTTAAAATTTTGAACATGTTTAGAGAGATTTTCCAAATAAGGAAATTAAAGGAAAAAATATCACGTTACCATCATTAGAAACTTTAATAAAATTCATAATTGTCCCCCATTAATGTTGTAGTGGTCAGAAGAATTAATCCACCAAAGGCATTATATGGAATTTCCTATCGTCAAGAATGAAGAAAAAATCTTTACCTACTCAAATTTGAACCAATTTTTTTGGTTTGGTTTTATTCGGTTTTGATATATGTTCTTTATTTTTTTTCCCTTAATCAATTTAACGTAATAATGTAATACTAATCGTAATGTAAGAATTGTTCATATTCAAATTAAAATTTTGTTTTTTGAAGATAAGGAGCAAACATATAGATACCATATTTTCTATTTAGTTACTATTTTATTTGTTCATTAATTTACAACAATACATCACAATAAATAAAATGATGCATTATATAATTAATTTAATAATAAGGACACGCGTTAATGACTTTTTTTTTTATGATTTTCACAATATGCAATTAGTAAGAAACATATTATCATAGAAGGCACTCTTTTTTGTATTATAGTATCATTAATGCGTACCCTTAGAGTATATATATTAATATTTTTTATTGTCTTATACATAATTTGGTTTGGTTCAGTTTAGTTCGATTTTGGACTAGCTTGCCCCAAACCCGAATTAAACTTTTCGGTTTTCTCGTTTTCGGTTCGGTATTTTACGGATCACTCTTGATCAATTTGGTCCGTTCGGTCGAAATACAGATTGCCCTTAACACCCCTGTAATTGACGATTGAGAGAGAATTTCCATGTTTTAATATATTATTATGTTAAAAAAAGAAATAATCTTAATTTAGAATATTTTTGTTTAACAAGGTTTTAATTAGAAACTGATTGCTTAATATTTCAATGATAATTATGTGGGGTGGACATATTGGTCCCCCAAAAACACTTGGTAACACTCCCATTTTCATTTCGTTTTTCGCAATCGACTAAGGTGTTTGTAATTTGATTCTTGAGAGTCAAGTATAAGTCTATATAATTAGTCATTGACAACTGAGTAAAACATTATCAAATTTATATTCAATCATTCACAACTAAAAACCGAATAAAAAGTTGAAATGTTTACTAGAGATATTGGTACCACCAATATCTCTACCCATTGTGTGAGAGTTGGAAGTGATTCAATTGGTGCGGTTGGCAGGAATCAAATGAATATCAGAATATGAACATAATTTGTGACCATAAGCTTTTGATAAAGTGTGGTACAAAAGTCACATGACATCAATCCCATTTACTTTAGAAATGATAGCACCATTTGCTTTTGCATCTGCAAAAATAGAGAACCCTTTGCTAGTGCTCATTAATAATTACTCCCTCTCTTTCAAATTATAAATTTTATTTTTTTGTTTAAAATTTTTAAATTAATATTCATATTTTTGTTTAGAAATTAATGTATCGTATCTCATTATACATAAAATAATTTTTAATCTTGATCATTAATTACTAGAAAAAAATAAATTATTCAAGGATGCAAATAAGTATCAACTAAAACTGTACAAAAGCACTTTTTTAAAATAAAAAAAAAGTTATAAAGATACCTTTTTGTGGAGTGACAACTAATATAATATTCTACTACGTGTCCCAAATGCGTAAACAAATCTAATAGTCTAAAGTTTATTTTTATTTATTTTTTAAATAAACAAAATAAAGTTGGGTGACATGTCCTCTTATGTTTATAACTAGTATTGTATATATATGATTTAATCATGTAACTATAAATTAGACAAATACAAAATTTCACATGAGATGAATAGATAATAAATTAAAAAAGTGTTTTTCAATGCGAACATGTATCAATAATAACTGGTAAGTTTATGTAACAAAAATGAGAATAGACATTATGAAAGTGATCCGAAACTTTTAGAGAATCTCTATCTTCATATATAATACCCCCATTTTCATATGTAGTGGAATCAAATAAGATTATCATCTGAGAATTTTTAGTCTGGTAACATTATGCAATAGATATATGCCAATGACAAAGCTTCAACTCAATCACGTGGCCGCAGGACTGGACTGAGGGGCAAGCGAGCAAGGCTGTCCCAAATTTTTATGTGTATTTACTTTGATTTTAATACAATAATGACCTAATCTACTCTCTTTTTTTATCCAAATAAATCCTTATCTTGTATGGGACCCCTTTTACAAATTCTCCTTCACCCATAATTTTCTTGGGGACTTCTTGGGCCGTTAGTCGGAGTGATTTGGCCTACCATAAGAAATGCAAGAGAATGGAGGTGTAAAATAGTGTATTAATAATAATACTATATAAACTCGGAATTCTTAAATCAATCCACAAAAATATTCTATTCACTTTAATAGTATAAGACTTGAAATTTACTCCACTAAAATTTATCAATTACTTTCTTTTCACCTTACCTATTTTCTCTATGCCAAACACAAACGTAAAAACTCTGTTCCTTAATTTCAAAACCCTTTTCTCTCTCAAAAGTTAAATTAATTAGGACACATTATATTCATCCAATCACTGTTGTAGAAATGGAAAATTCTTTTAATTTGGACTCATAAAATTGATGTGGACTACTTTGCTGGTTTGATGATGTATATGACGTATATGTATATATATATTTATACAACTCATTTTCTTTGTGTTGGAGAAGAGAAAGAAAAGAAAACCCACAAGCTTTCTTGGTGAGTGAAAATTATTTCCAGATATCAAAAAATAGCCATTGATTATAAGGATTAATGTCAAATAATTTTAACTCTAGCCGCTTAGGGGCAAAGCTAGGAATCTTTTTAAAGGTGTGTTAAAACTTAGTAAATGAGTGAGTTTATATTATATATATATATATATATATATATATTTTTATGAGTGCCAGTGAGTTTTTCAGAATTTTTCTCTAGGCCGAAGCCGATCTTGTCTCCCCTTGGGTTCGCCCCTATTGCCGCTTCTAATGGATCAGAAAATCCGGTCTTCCTCAACTGCACCAACAACAATTCATCCTCCACTGCCCCTTCCTCGTCTTCCTTCGCCGCACCACCACCATCTCCTCCCTCGCTAATCCAACCTCCTTGATTCCCCCGCCCTTCAACAACTACCATCGCTGTCGCAACTGCCTTCGTCGTTTCCGTCAAGAGTATACGCATCCATTCTTCGATTCGGTAACGATGGCTCATGAACATAAAGAACGGCCAAAACTCGTCCAAATCCTGATGAATTACCTTGAAATTGTTAAAAAGGAGGAGGAAAAGTCCTCTTGCACATATGAGAATTAAAAAATGCGTAAAAAAATAAATAAAAATAAGGGGCGGTTTGGTTGGGCCATTTTTTTTTCAGGCGAAATTTTGAAAATTTGATGGGGGTGAGTTTCTTAATTTTTTGGGTGTAGATAAGAACAACATGTAAGGTAGCTTATAATCCACGCGATACGTAGGTGATTGGATATTTTACAAAAAAAAAAGTTATAAATAAGTTATAGGGTAAAAAACACTAAACCTCTACAAAATATCACTTTTGTGCACTAAAACCTCCCATATTTTAAAAGTGACACTAAACCTCCCTAAATTATTAGATGTTATCACTTAACTTCCAAAATTACATAAATGCCCTTTTATAAATTAGGGGTAAAGTGTCAAGTTGTGATAGTTTAGGGGGGTTTAATGCCAAAAAGTGATAGTTTGAGGGAGTTTAGTATTTTTTACCCTACTTTGTACAAGGGCATTTATGTAATGTTGGGGATTAAGTGATAGCATCTAATAGTTTAGGGGGTTTGAGGGCTTTAATGTTTTTTACCCTAAGTTCTATATCTTTTAAATAAGAGGAAGGAAAATTCAATTAGACATAAGTATAAATAATGTTCCAAGGAAGATTTTCTAATAATTTACAAAGCATAAATAAACAGCAACGGACTGAAAGGGCTAGTTAATCATAGATATATATGATCATAAATATTTGACAACTTCTTTTGCAAATGGACAAAAAATTTATTGTAAAAAAAATGAAGGATTGTGAATCAAATAATAGATGAGATAATGGGCTATAGCGTCTCGTTTCGTAATGTTTTTTGACTTGAAGGATCGATAAAGCAGTACTAATTTTATAATTTGGTTTTACAATAAAGATACTTTTCATAATGTTAATTTAAGAAAAATGATGAATATAGATGGACAAATATATCCTTAATATAAACCTTTTTGTGAACAGTGCTAGTTCTCTCTCCTACATTACTACAGGATCAGAATGTTATCTCTTTAGAATTCTCTACACGATCTCTGTTATTATCTGTGTGGACATATGATGTTAAAACTATTTTAGCATCATTAATTTAGCTATATGTGTTCACTTGTAGTGCTAAAATATTTTTAGCACCATATTAGTATTGGACAATTAGTACTAAAACTGTTTTAATGCCATGTGACTAGTTATTCTGTTCTGGATAATTTGTATTAAATCTGTTTTAAGACCTTAAATTTAGTTATGGACAATCGGTGCGAAAATTGTTTTAGCACCTGTGAGAACCCGCGCTTTCGACGCAGGCCCTTGTGGTGGTGATTCCTCCGGTTTAATTTTGGAAAACGGTTCATTTTATTATAAAGAAAAGGTGACGATTAGCAAAGGAATCAGAGTTGCCAGTTTGTTTTACTAAACAAACAAAAGTATGTGTAAAAGAGGAACATTTATGAATTAAACGACCTCTTAAACACAATTAATGCGAAACCAGTTGATTTGAAGGTTCGCGAAATAAGTTACGAATTGGGAAGGTGTTAGGCACCCAATTCACCATTTCGGTCTCTAAGTAGGATATGCGTGAAATTATAATTGAACATTTGCATGTTAATTGATGTAATCGCGTATCGATCCATAATTTTAGGAAAACGGGATTTTGGGGCGGGGATGAAAACCCTGTGCTTCGTAATTCACCCTTTGATTTTAGAAATTAGTGTGTGTGTGTGATTTGAAAAATGATTTTTGATAATAATAAATAGCAAAACAGGTGTTTTTGGAAAGATTCAGGACTTTTCGGAAGCTAATTCGATTTGGAATCGGATATCCAGCAATCCTCGAGATT
Source organism: Lonicera japonica (assembly GCA_021464415.1). Taxonomy (NCBI): domain Eukaryota; kingdom Viridiplantae; phylum Streptophyta; class Magnoliopsida; order Dipsacales; family Caprifoliaceae; genus Lonicera; species Lonicera japonica. The sequence goes on along the minus strand of CM038470.1, from coordinate 35,858,815 downwards.
CGTTCGTCAATAGTGTACCACAATTTAATAATTTAAATTGGCATTGATGAATCTAGTACTCTTATATTGGATATTTAAGTAAGCACCGCAATTTATAGATTAAACCGGGTAAAACGTGTATTAATTCTTTTGTAAATCGAGACTGATAAAATTAGGGCTGGGAAAAAAAACCGAGAACCCGAGAACCGATAAGAACCGAATCGATAAAAACCGATTCGGTTCGGTTCTTGAAAATATGTTACTAGTTTTAACGGTTCGGTTCTTATTGAAGAATTATCAGTTCAGTTCTTGGTTCTTCATATTTTGTATCCGTAAGAACCGTTAAGGAACCATTATCTCAATTTATAATTTTACATATATATATATATATTAATATATATATATATATTATTATATAATATAATATGTACTTAATTGATAATAATAAAAGAAATCTAATAAAGCAAATAAGCAATCCCTCAGGAGTCAGGCCTCAGTCTCCACTTTCTTTTCTTTTGCCCGAAAGAAACCCTAGCCCCAACTCTCAACCGCCGTCGACTTTGATGTCTCAACCCCGTCTCACCCCCGTTCCCATGTACCCGTCTCACCACCGACGACTTCTCAGCCCCAATCCCGTCACAGGTACTCGTCTCTCTATCTCTCTCCGCCTCTCTATCTTTCTCTATTTATCTCCGTCGCTACTCGCTCTCTCTATTTATCTTGTATCAGTGTATCACTATCTATCTCCATTTTCGAGTTTTCATTGTTTGTTTACTTTTTTTTTTTTTAAATCTACCTTATGTTCCGGGTTCCCCTAAATTTTGGGATTAATTGTTGCTTTGGTATGCTGGAAGAGTTACTTTCCTTTTCCTTTTTCTTCATCTGATCTAATTAGTATTATGACTAAATTGATTAATTATAAACATGGCTCTGTTTGGGTGAAGAAGAACAGCATTATTATTTGCTCTCAATCATCCGGTGCTTCTCAGAAAAACAAAAAATAAAAAAAGTCCAATTCCGCTTTTTTTCCATAATTTTTTTTGTCTAGATTTTGTCATTATATTAGGACTTCTCTTAATTATTACTTCATTCTCTTTCCTTTTCTTTAACCTACACGATTATCATCTTTACTTAAGATGTACACATTTTATTAGGCAAAGAATTACATTAATGAAATAATCATTTTAATATTACTTTAATTAAAATAATTTTGATTTTCTGATGTTCATTATAGTTAAAAATATGACATACAAATAATAAGTAGTCTTAATTAGTAGCTGGTTAAAAAACATTTTGCCCGTTAATAAGTAATAACTAGCTTTTGATTGTTACTTGTGCTATATCTAAAACCGATAATTTTGATATCTTGATATGGTGGAGGTTGAACGGAGCAAAGTACCCTAACTTACAAGCTATGGCCAAGGATGTTTTGGCAATTCAAGTTAGTACGGTTGCTTCTGAGTCAAGTTTTAGCACAGGGAAGAGGGTAATTGATCCTCATAGGAGTTCTCTAACTCCTAGATCAGTTGAGGCATTGATTTGTCTACAAAATTGGTTGAAGTCAGACTCAATTATAAACCTAGGGTATTCTCCTACACCCGAGGAAATGGAGTGGTTAGAAAACACTGAACAAGGTACTTCACCACTTTTAAAATTCAATGTAATTTAAATACCAATTAATAGATAATTCATAATTTCATTTGAATTGGACAATTAGTTGTTTACTTGTTTTATTGATTGGCTAATGTAGAGTTTGAGCAAGAAGAGAAAGAAGAAAGAGAAAAGAAGGAGAAACAAAAAGAAGAGAAAAAAGTAAAGTAGCAAAGGGAAGTAAAGGGTCTGACGCCGGAAATGCCTCCAAAACTTAATGTCTTAATTTGAAGTTGCATGAATTAATTCTATGTTATTGTTTTTGAAGACTTGAACTGTTGAACATGTTGTTATGTGTGTATGTTTGAATTTTACTTGTTGGACTGTTGGAATTTTACTTGTTTTGAGTTAATATGTCAACTATGTATGTATGTGTTTGTTTTGAATTTAGACTTTTTTGAGTCTTCGAGCCTTTTGAGTTATTGTCTAAATATATGTATGTGTTTGAACTTTGAAGTTTGAATTTTACTTGTTTTATTGATTAGCTAATTTATAGGATTTATAGGTAATTATTTGCTTACCGGCTATTGGGAATTTGTAGGTGATTATTTGCTTACCAACTACTGGGAATTTATAGGTGATTATTTGCTTACCCGTAACTACTGGGATAGTTTCAAATTTCAGTCAAATTGTTAACGATTGATTCCTCACTGAAGAATCGGTTTATAAACGGTTCTTAAATAGATATTGGTTCCTAATTATTATTCGGTTAATTTAAGTTTTGCGGTTAATTTTTAATAACGGTTTTTTTCTTGTTAACGGTTAACCAATAACCTCGAGGAATCGAACCATTATAACCGGTTCGGTTCTTAAATGGTTCTTCACTAAAATATAGTTGGAACCGAACTGTTATAATATTAAGAGTAAATACTATCAATGGCCACTGAACTATTGGCTAATTTTATCAATAGTCACTGAACTAAATTTTGTTACAATCGCATCACTAAACTTTTAAAAAGTGCTACCATTGGCCACTCCGTTAAATCCCACCATTAATTTTTGACAAAACCGTTATCACACGAAATTTCAAGGGCATTTTAGTCTTTTTCGTTTTCCTTTTTTTTTTTCTCTTTTCTTTATTCCCTTTTTCCTTTCCTTTTTCTTTTCCTTTCTTTCTTCATCTTCTTCCTCTAACTTCCGCCATTTTCTTCTTCTTCTTCTGAGCTTCTTCTACCATTCTTCTTCTTCTTCTTCTTCCGTCCCCACCTCTCATCTCCGCCACTACCGACGACGCACCTCCACCCCTCACCCTCATCGCCGACGCGGCCGCCACCATCGCGATGAGAGGTGCACAGCAGCCAACACACAGCGTGCCCTAGAATTTCCCTCTCTCTCTATCTCTCTCTTACCTTGAGAGGGAGTTTTGGTTAACTTTTTATTGATCTTCATGTAAATTCGTTGTTGGGATTTTGTAATCAAAATTTGGGGTTTTTGGAAGTCAAGATCGGAGGTATTTGATCAATGGTTACTGTGTGATTTTGACATACTCTATTTCGAATTTGTTGTGCACACTCGGTAGTGTTGTACTCGGAGTATTATTGCTATTTTTTCGATCTATTATTTCTGTTAATTTCGATCTATTATTTGCTGTTTTTCTAGGTGAATTTGCGAATTTGTTGTTGCTGCTACATAAATCTGTTTTGAATTTGTTGTTGTTGCTGCAGCGATGAGGGGCGGGGACGGAAGTAGAAGAAGAAGAAGAAAAAGAATGGTGGAAGAAGAAGAAGAATGGCGGAAGTTAGAGGAAGAAGATGAAGAAAGAGAGGAAAAGAAAAAGAAAAGGAAAAAAGGAATAAAGAAAAGAGAAAAAGAAAAAAGAAAAGGAAAAAGACTAAAATGCCCTTAAAATTTCATGTGATAACAGTTTTGTCAAAAATTAATGGTGGAATTTGACAGAGTGGCTAATGGTAGTACTTTTTAAAAGTTTAATGATGCGATTGTAACAAAATTTAGTTCAATGGCCATTGGTAAAATTGGCCAATAGTTCAGTGGTCATTGATAGTATTTACTCTAATATTAACGATTCTTCAAACGGTTCTTCGTAAAATTTCCAAGAACCGAACCGGTACCACCCTTAGATAAAATCGAGATTTTATGAAATTAATTGATAAAAATATATTTAATTAAAATAGTTTATAGCTTGTTTTGCGCCTTTGGTTTTGAAAATAGGGTTTAAATATGAAATCTGGATTGATTTTGAGATAAACAACAATCTTTACATGGAATTGATTGATTATAACTTATAAAATAAAGATAGATAAAAAATTAAAGCCAAATTAAAATAAAAAATACCCAAAAGCCTCTAAAATAGTAGAATACTATTTTATAGCACTATTCCCGATGTCCCAGAGTTGACTGATGCTTAAAATGGGGTCAGTGTAGGTGTATTTATAGCTATAGAATAATTAATGGGCTTGGTCTGGAAGTGTTTGTCTGCGGACACAGGATGTGTAATACCCCGTACTCTAATTTGTTTTAAATTGAAGTATATTAGCTTATTTATACTCATGTGAGTGATCATTTGGTGATTTGGGTGGTCCGAATCAATTTCGGTTAGTAAATAAGAAGTTTTGGTTCTCTGCGATTCGTTAATTCTAGTTATCATAATTTATTCGTTATTTATCCGACTGAGATTCCATTTTCGTAGGTGTTTAGAGTTTATACCATTCTACAACTTTCGTGTTTTGTCCGAAGTCCAATTCACACTCCTCGTAGGTCAAAACAGGGTGCAAAGTAAGCCCATTGCAAAATTCTGGTCATTCGATAGCGCTTTGGCAGAACGCTGTCTTCGGTGAATTTTTGAGAAAAATTTATTCAGAATTTGGGAAAACTTTCTCTCAGAAAGTTGTAGATCTTTGAAATACCTTTCCGTGGACATAAAGAACGCCTCAATCGGAGTTTCGAACGAAAAGTTATGGCCGAAACAAAAATAGTGCTCCAGGGCCCAAAAATTAAAGCGCGGACCGGTATGACATTTTTGGCATACCGATCCAGCACCAAATTTTTGGAAAATTTGTGCTCCACGGACCAGTATTCGGTATTTGGCATACCGGTCCGCCAGTTAACTATTCCCACTGACTTAAGCATGTTTTTAAGCTATTTTTGGTCATTTTTCATCCAAACTTCTACCCAAACACTTCGACACTCCTCTAGGGAGTTCTAGAGGGTTCTAGAGAGAGAAAGAGGAAGATTTCTACGCATCTATCCGTCCGAATCGAGGATTCAAGCTTGAAATCATCCAAACCCATATCTAAGGTACTATTCATCATCTTCTTCCTTGGTTTTCTTCTATAAAAGCTTAAGTGTGAGCTTTGGCTACTTGGGTTGGGTTTATACATCATTGATTCGGGGATTTTGCTATGCTAGGAACTTGTTGATGTGAGAGCTTGAGTATTTTACCGAACGGAGATTCGGTTTGCATCTTTCTTCCTTCTTTTGGTCTACAAACTTGAAGTAGGGGTTATACCTTCTCTATGCTTGATAATGTGATTTTATTTCAACAAGAAATGGATGATTATACATATACGTGATATATAAACCGCATATATCTTGTTATTGATTATACATGGATGATTTTTATACATGTATGTTAACATGTTGATCATATCATTTGATATCCATACATTGTGCATGATTGAGCTAGGAATTTCGTAAAGGGAAGCGAGGTATGCCATATAAACTCGATATTCACATAGTATTTGATATCTACGGGATGTCCTTCAGGTGTATATGTGTTAAGTTGATATGATTAAACTAAATAACGATTTTGGTATGCACCAAAGGGACAAGTATGATGTTGATGAGGTTTATATGGCATATGTTGTTTCTAGCTTGCACTTAGAGCATATTGTGCACGTTTGCATCATTATTGTGTCAACCCGGCATCTTGATGGTCTCGTGCCGAGTTCAGAGCTTCCTTATGGGATATGGTGTGAAAATTATCTCTTGGGAGAACTCTATCTCATATCCATGTTATGGATGGCTTTCTATGCTCTTGAGGCATTCTTAAACATGTGATTATCTCTCTTTGGGAGTTCTTCATTCGTATGGGGATATATTCTTGTCTATGTTATATGGTGGGATGTTGCCTACAATTATCAGTATTTATGTTTGGGCATTCCGTCGGTGAAGGGGAATAATTATGGTTAGTGCTTGCCGGTATGGAAAATAGGCAGGGCCTGGTGCCCTTGGGTTGAAAAGCTCTAAACATCCGGGGGGCCAGCAAGTCGTCGGCTGTCTAGGGCCAGCGGTGAGCAGTCCGAAAATCTAGACAACGGCAAGGCACTAATATTCTGATTGATATGGAAATGAGCTGTTGATGTGATATAGTGGACTGTGGTCTAAATCGTTATTATCTGTTGATATTCACTCAAGACGGAGAGGCTATATTATGATCTCGATCTTATGTCTTTTGGGGGCAGTCAGACCCATGTTATGAATGTTCATGGATTGATCTTTTGGCGGGGCGATTAGGGCCACAGTTGTTGTTATAGCTATGGTTCAGCCAAGTTATATCTCCTTATAAGGACCGGCTTTGGTCTTGGGCAGGTAAACTCATATCATTTCTTATCTTGGCTCATTCACATTCTGGTGAATTGACATAATGGTTGACACAAAGGGAGGTAACTTGCATATGCACGAGCATGCATTATTTATGTGTGAAATCATGTTATTTAATTGGACGGATATGTAAGAAGTAAATTGCCATCAAATTGCATTATTTCATGGTTTGATTGGGGAAGTGTAAACTATTATCGGAATTAATGATTACGCTTCTCAAACACGTTATCCCCCTACATTGCCCCCTACTGAGCTGTGAGCTCACCCCATTTTCTAAAATAATGCAGGTACACAGGGGACATGTGATGTTAGCAAGACGGCGGGTTCGGGATCGATATAGAAGGCTCTGATACGGATTCATTTTTTTGTTGTGTATATATATTATCCGGGGAAGCCACGGCTAGCCCAAAGTGTAGTATGTTCACTTGTATTACTTAGTTGGTTATGTAACATGAATATGTATATGTTTGTGTGCAGTATTAACATCACCAATATGATTATCAAGTTGATGTTTGACATGCATGATATTACAGTTTGTATTTCTTTATGCATTTACATATATACCCATTTTAGTTAATCTAATATGGGTTAGTAGCACTCCAGGTCTTAATTACGGGTGTTGTCCCGTAGATTAAGGCGGGGGTGTTACAGGGTGTGTCCGTGGACAAACTCCTAATTTGAATGTGTGACGGTTTTTTACAATTCCGGCCAAACTAAACATCAGATGAATCTGATTTTTTAACATGTTATTACCCATGTTAAGACCTACATACTATCCAAATTTTAGAATTTTTGGACATCGGGAAGGTCTCCGTTTGATTTTTCAAGTTGAATTTTTGATTTTTCAAATTCCCGAAGATCTGACCTTCGGATCGAGCTAATTTTTTAATATATTATTCCAAGTAACATTTCCTATCTCTCCACAAAATTTCATGATTTTTGGACGTCGTGAAGTATCAAAACGAGAAAAAAATGAAAAATTGGCTGGAAGGGGTTTGTCCGCGGACACAAGCACAAAAGCTTGTGTCTAGACGACACACGCACCTTGTGTCGCCCGGACACGCCCTTTGGGGTGTTTTTTCGTGGGCGGTTTTAACAATTCCTGTCAAAAGGCTTATCGGATCGATCTGATTTTTTAGTATGTTGTTCCCCATTATACACATTGTCTACTAACCAAATTTGAGTTCATTTGGACTTTGGGAAGGTCATCTTTTTATTACCCAAATTAAACTCTTAGTTTTCTGAATACCTTGGGATTCAGCCGTTAGATTGAGTATGTTGCTACTTGTGGCAATGTATAATAACTTAAAAAGTTTGAGGATGATAAAAAATGGATAACTCTCATTTCATAAGTTTTCAGGAGTTTTGACGATTTTCGATTATGGCGGCTTCCGGTAATTCTAATAACTTCTCGTCCGGGTGTCATTTCGGCTTCCTTCTTTGACCTGTATCACATTTATATGGTATTTATGCATCTAGGAATGCTTTTGCATGCATGTGTGCTCATTTTCCTAGAGTTTAAGATTTTTACGGGGGTCGTAAAATGAGGTGTTCACAGACCCTCTCGGCCTAGGTTCTTTGTGAAGCAAAGAAACCAGAACGATAAAGAGAATGCATCATTTTACAGCAGTCGAATGAATCACAAGTGATATTTTAAAAATAGTGCTATGTGAATGATGTCATGATATGCGGTTTATCTCCTCTTGGGATAGATGGGTGATTTTTGGACCATTCGGGACATGCCCCATGTCGTACTATGACCTTGTTCTACTGTCCTCTCACTGGCTGTAGAGGTTTCGTCAATGATTTTGCTCGGGTGTTGAGCTGATGTACTCCCATCGATAGGGACGGTTTTGTCAATGATTCTAATTGGGGTGTTGAGCTAATGTACTCCCATCGGTAGGGACGGTTCTGTCAAACATTTTGATTGGAGAGTTGAGCTGATGTACTCCCATCGATAAGGACAGTTCTGTCAATAATTTGATTAGGGTGTTGAGTTGATGTACTCCCATCGGTAAGGACGATTCTGTCAACAATTTGATTGGGGTATTGAGTTGATGTACTCCCATCGGTAGGGACGGTTCTGTCAACAATTTGATTGGGGTGTTGAGCTGATGTACTCCCATTGGCATAGATGGTTTTGTCAACAATTTAAGTGGGGTGTTAAGTTAATGTACTCCCATTGGCAGGGACCATTCTGTCAACAATTTGATTGGGGTGTTGAGCTGATGTACTCCCATCGGCAGGGACGGTTTTGTCAACAATTTAATTGAGGTGTTGAGCTGATGTACTCTTGGGGTGTGGAACTGATGTACTCCTATCACTAGGGACGATTTTGTCAACAATTTGATTGGGGTGTTGAGCTAATGTACTCCCATTGGTAGAGATGATTCTGTCAATAATTTGATTAGGGTGTTGAATTGATGTACTCCCATCGGCAGAGACGGTTCTGTCAATAATTTGATTAGGGTGTTGGGCTGATGTACTACCATCTGTAGAGACGATTTTGTCAACAATTTGATTGGATTGTTGAGCTGATGTACTTTCATCGGTAGGAACAGTTCTATCAACAATGATTAGGGTGTTGAGCTGATGTACTCCCATCGGTAGGAACGGTTCTGTCAACAATTTGATTGAGGTCCTCTAAATTGATGGTTGCTGGTTTGCTGGAGATACTGTTTTGGTGGAGGAGGTTGGTGATCTACTGAGGATATGATGATTGATGGTCTGCTGAGAAAATGAGAATTCCTACTAACTAAGATAAAGGCTGGGGGTTGATGATCTGCTGGGGATATGATGATTAGTGGTCTACTAAGGATTTGATGAATCCTATTGGCTATGATAAAGGCTGAGGGTTGGTGATCTGTTAGGGATATGGTATTGCGGGGTTAAGATGTGGGGGATTGATGATATCTTGAGCTGATGAAAGTTGATGATTTGCTGATGGGGTGAGAGTCTCTGAGCAGACGTAGAGAGATAGAGAGAGAAAGTTCTGCTGTAAAATCTTTTTAGGAAAAACAAGAACTTTTGGTTGGCTTCTTTTTTTCTTGAGAAAAGATCGAGTTACGTTCTCTCAATTCTCGAACCTCGTGCATGATTTTTGGACTTTAACTCTTACTTTACTTCCATGGCATTTTTCTCTTGTCACCAGGGTATGATTCTGCCTATTATTTTATGACTTTGTGAGAGAAGAATTTTTGTGTGCTCGCATCATTTTCTGTTTTTCGATGCTCTTCTTCCTTCTTGATTGTTTGAAAGCTTTTTTTGATGCAGTTTTTTTTGTTTTTTTTTTGCATGGTCAGCAGCCTTCCTCACCCAAGACGTAGCCCTAGGCCTTTTGGCCTAGCTGTCACTATTGGTGTGGCTCTCGCTGCCATCTTCTCATTTTCTATTTTTTCAATATTATTTTCTTTTGGCGCACTGTGGGATTTATCCTCTTTTCTACTCTATCAATTTTTTTTTGTACCCATTTTATTCTTCTCACTTTGTTAGGTTTTCTGAACATCATCGTCCTTACAATTTGAGAATGTTTGCTTTGTCTCATTTGACATTGTCGTGTTGTATTTTTTATTTTCGGTCCGAGAACCTTTGGGAGCGTATCTTGAAGATTTCTTAAAAGATAAGCTAAGCCAAAAGCCCTTGATGGGGCTCGTCCCCTGTGTATCAGTTGTAAGATTTTCTCATTCTAATCTTTCTCTTTCTAACTTTCTCTTACATCTTTTCAAATGGAGCTTTTTTGGTTTGTGGATAGGATTTGAGATTTTCCTATAGAAAGGGCTTGGGAATTGCTTGTAGAAAGGGCTTTAGTTTGCCTATAGAAAAGGCTTTGAATTCGTGCATGTAAAATGGCTTCCTGCCTGTAGAAAGGGCTTTGGGTTCGTGCCTGTAGAAAGGGCTTTGGTTTAATGCCTGTAAAAGGGCTTGGAATTTCTTGTATAAAGGGCTTGGACTGGTGCCTATAGGAAAAGGCTTTGGAATGGTGCCTGTAGGAAAGGCTTGGATTTGTGCTTGTAGGAAGGGCTTGGGATTCGCCTGTAGGAAGAGCTTTGAATTGGTCATATCGTGGCTTCGCATAGGGCTTGGGATTCGTTTGTAGAAAGGGAATGGTGTCTGTAGGAAGGGCTTGGATTCGTGCCTGTAGAAAAGGCTTGGGATTCGCCTATAGAAAGGGCTTTGGAATGGTCTCATCGTATCTCCGCAGAGGGCTTGTCATCTCATCGTGCCTCTATAGAGGACTTCTTATCTCATCGTACCTCTATAGAGGGCTTGTGCTGAAATTTGACTCTATGGGATTATGATGTGGTTTGACTCTCTGGGAGGAATTGCGATGTGGTTCGACTCTCTGGGAGGAGTTGTGCAGGCGGTGTGATTAATCATTGAGGTATACACCGGGATGCGGTGGTGAAGCATATCTGGTAAGTCATAGAGCTTAGTGCTTACCTGCTCTTGGACTGGTGCGTGGTACACTTATGCAAGTGTTTATGTGTATGCACTATACAAATGCTTCTGCTATGCTTTCATAAATTTCAAGTATTCGCATACTTCTTAAATCATTGCACTATCATTTTTAAAAACTTGGCTTTGAAAAGGCCGTGAATCTTAAGTTGCCTAATTTATGAAGTATTTTACGCTACTCGAAATTATCTAAGTGCAGATGTATGCATACAAGACCGACCATTTTTTCGAGAACATAGCAACATTAAAAAGGAAAATATTGATTTTTGGTTAATTTAGTGAGTGAGTGCAAGGTGATATCGGTAATGGCGTGCTTCCGTCTGGGATTCTTGAGCTTGTCCGAGTCCGTGTGCGTTGTTGCTTTTTGCTCATACCCTCAGTTTTAGGAGAATTATCGATATTCTACACTTTGAAAAGTGGGTACGGATTATCCCATTGCCTTCAATTGCGAACCAATTGATTTCGTTGACTTGATTCTACCTCTAAAGATAGAGTTTCTGGTTCTGATTATAGGACAACCATAGGGTCGTGGTGGTGTAGGTTAAGGCACCCTTAGTGAGAATGGTAAATGGAGAGGCTCTTCTTGGGGGAGTTGTTCGAGGTTTTTGTCGATACTCTCAGTGCATATACCCTCGGCATCCTTAGTGTATGCAAATGATGATGGAGAAGCTAGTATTTGAGGAGCTTCTCGAGTTTTCTTGTCGATCCTCTTAGTGCATATACCCTTGGCACGCTAAGTGTATGCGAATGATGACAAAAATGTTAGTCTTTGAGGAGTTGCTCGAGTTTTCTTGCCGATACCCTCAATGCATATACCCTTAGCACCCTCAGTGTATGCGGATGATGATGAAGATGCTAATGTTTAAGGAGCTGCTCAAGTCTTCTTGTCGATACCCTCAGTGCATATACCCTCTGCACCCTCAGTGTATGTGAATGATGATGAAAATGCTAGTCTTTGAGGAACTGTTCGAGTCTTTTTGTCGATACCCTCAGTACCTATACCTTTGGCACCCTCAGTGTATGTGAATGATGATGGAAATGCTAGTCTTTTAGGAGCTACTCAAGTCTTATTGTCAATACCCTCAGTACATATACCCTTAGCACCCTCAATGTATGCCTTTTGCACCCTTAACATATATATGGTAGCTTTACGCTCTTTAATTTTCTCTCGTCCTTTCAGGAATATTGTTTATGAATTGAATTTAAGCAGAGGTAGACATGAATTAGGATACTCGAAAGGGAAAAATGATTGATTTTATTAATGAAATGAATGGGTACATTGATAAGAAATTCCTTATTCTACCCTTAACCCTTGCAATTTCGTTCCCTTTGTCTCTTAATTTCCTTTATCTCTAGGACTATTCAAGTAAATTGAATTAATGGTATCTGCCTCTGCTTAAGGCTTCTTTCATCAAGGAAGGGTAATCTTCTTGGTGTTGATCAAGTCTTGGATGGCATGCTTTAGGGCACAACAATTATCAATGTTATGTCCGAATGCTTGATGGTAAGTGCAGCGTTCATTAGCATTCTAGCCAGGGGGAGCTGGGTGGGGGGTGTGCGAGGGGCTATCGGTTGTAGAATGCCCTCAGCTTGTAGCATGGATAAATTTTGACTCAACGGAGTTGATATACATGAAAGGGGAAGGTGTTTCTTTCTACTACTCCTCTTTTTCAGCTTTTCTTCTTATGGATAATGGAAGTTGGTTTCTTGATAGGGACTCAAGCTTTGGTAGGACCAGACTTGATTAATGGTTGGGGTGGTCTCTTCGTATTGTGAAGAAGTTTTTGTAACCTCGGCAGCTTGGGCAAGTTCCTCCTCGGTCTCATTGGCCACGTGCATCAAGGCCTTGTATCGGTCGAAGTATTGATGACCCATGCCACTTTGAATCTCGGGCTTGAAAATTTTGACAATAATCCCTAATTGCTATTCCTCAGGAATTCTATCGATCAATTGAGATGCTAACTCCCTTCAGCGAGTGATGAAGTCACTGACATTCTCGTTTTTTCTTTGTTTTGTCATCTCGAGATTTTTATGGGTGACTTTGAGTTCCTCATTGTACTTATAATGTTCCATGAACTCTTTCACTATACTTTTTCAGTCAGTGACCCGGTGATTCTTTAAACTCGTAAACCAATTGTGGACTGATCTGGTGAGAGACTGTTGGAAATCTAGGGACAAGTGATTCTTTTTCAATCCGTACAATTGCATGTTTCGGATATAGGCTCTGAGGTGTAGATGAAGTGGAGTGTTTCCTGAGAACTTCTCGATGTGAGAAAGTTTGAAACCAATCGGTAAATGAGCATCTGGGTATAGAGATAGGTTTTAGAGATCGGCAGTGTCATCAGCTTTTTCGGCCACCTTCTAGTTTAGAGCTTTCATTTGATCCTTAAGTGTGGTAATGGCCTCATTCTCTTTGATTTGATTGATTACGATTTTGGGGTATCGGCCCTGGTTTGGATCTCCATCGGGGATGATTTGAGGATTATGGTTTTGAAAGGTTTGGTTATGTTCAGGGTTCAGCCGGGTGACTTTGAGATCTTGTACTGGTGGTATATCGACGTTAGCAGGGACCACAAGAGGTGGGGGTGTGAGAATTCGCAAATGCGACCCCCGGGTCTCGTCCCCGTTCGGTGGGAGTCTGAAACATCGGAAAGGATTCCGTTGTTCCATTTGCTTCTATGTGTTGATAATTCATATCGGGTGTCCCTCTATCCTATTTCTAGATGCAAGAGGGTTTATTTAGAGTCGCCAGTTTGTTTTACGAGAAAACGGACAAAATAGTTGTGTAAGAGGAAAGGCTATAGATAAGCATTTCTTTACACGTTTGTCTACGAAACCAGGATTCTATAGGGTTCGGAAACTATATTAAGGTTTGGGAAGGTGTTAAGCACCCATTCCGCCCTTTCGGTCTCTAGTGGTCTTATATGTTTATTATATGTTAGAAAACTTGGATGCTTTTACTGATATTCTATTGCTTTCTGGAAATAACTAATGAAAACCTGTTTTTCGAGCGCGTTAGGAATCTACCACAACTATGTCGCCACTTCGCTTACTAGGACGGGGATCGACCTGCCCGGTCAGGTCGCGGGGTGTGGGGCAGCGCCCCGTTAGAAGGTGGCACTCTGAGAGACTTTCGTTACCTTCCCGGCGATGATAATAAGAATAAGAGAAAAAATATAATACAGCAGAGAAGACCTCTGACGGATATCAGCTTTCCTCTTAGAGATATTTTCAGCGGTCTGACTCTAGAAGGTGGCACTCTGAGTGCCAAGATTAAGTCCGAGACTCTTGCGGAAATAAATGTTATCACAGATGCAGAGGGGTGTCTACAGACCCTCTCGACTCTAGAAGGTGGCACTCTGGGTGTCTACAGACCCTCTCGACTCAAGCTCCTTGCTTGCAAGGACTTGAGGCGACTGGAAGATACTTCGATTTGTGGCTCCCGCAAGAACCCTAAGAGAGTGTACGCATGTAGAAGTGTTTGTGAATGCCTCCGGACAGGGCTTGTGCCTGTAGGAAGGACTTACTTTGCCTCTGAAGAGGGCTTTTGTTACCTCGTTGCCTCTTTCGAGGACTTTCGTTTGCTCCACTCGCCTCAAATGGGAGGACTACCATTGCGCCTCAGGTGGGAGGACTACCGTGTGCCTCTCTGGAAGGGCTTAACCTCAGGTGGGAGGACTACCAATTGCCTCTCTGGAAGGGCTTAACCTCAGGTGGGAGGACTACCATTGCGCCTCAGGTGGGAGGACTACCATTGCTACACTGTGCCTCTCTGGGAGGGCTTTTGATCTTCTCACCTCATGTGGGAGGACTACCATTGCGCCTAAGGTGGGAGGACTACCATTGCTACACTGCGCCTCTCTGGGAGGGCTTTGGATCTGTAAGAAGAAAGAAATAAAATTGCCTCTGGGAGGGCTTTGTGAGTATTTTTGCCTCTGGCGAGGGCTTTTGTTTGTGATTTGCCTCTAGCGAGGGCTTGTGTTTGTGATTTGCCTCTAGAGAGGGCTTGTGTTGTGATTTGCCTCTGGCGAGGGCTTGTGTGAATGGATTGCCTCCGGAGAGGGCTTGTGCCTGTAGAAAGGGCTTGTGAGTGATGTTTTTCCTGTAGAAAGGGCTTATGTGAATGGATGCCTCCGGAAAGGACTTTTGCCTAAAAAGGGCTTAGTGATTGGTTTGCCTCCGCAGAGGGCTTATGTGAATGGATTGCCTCCGGAGAGGGCTTGTGCCTGTAGAAAGGACTTGTGAGTGATGTTTTGCCTGTAGAAAGGGCTTATGTGAATGGATTGCCTCCGGAAAGGACTTTCGCCTAAAAAGGGCTTAGTGATTGGATTGCCTCCGCAGAGGGCTTATGTGAATGGATTGCCTCCGGAGAGGGCTTATGTGAATGGATTGCCTCCGGAGAGGGCTTGTGCCTGTAGAAAGGACTTGTGAGTGATGTTTTACCTGTACAAAGGGCTTATGTGAATGGATTGCCTCCGGAAAGGACTTTCGCCTAAAAAGGGCTTAGTGATTGGATTGCCTCCGCAGAGGGCTTATGTGAATAGATTGCCTCGGGAGAGGGCTTGTGCCGGTAGAAAGGACTTGTGAGTAATGTTTTGCCTGTACAAAGGGCTTATGTGAATGGATTGCCTCCGGAAAGGACTTTCGCCTAAAAAGGGCTTAGTGATTGGTTTGCCTCCGCAGAGGGCTTATGTGAATGGATTGCCTCCGGAGAGGGCTTGTGCCTGTGGAAAGGACTTGTGAGTGATGTTTTGCCTATACAAAGGGCTTATGTGAATGGATGCCTCCGGAAAGGACTTTCGCCTAAAAAGGGCTTAATGATTGGTTTGCCTCCGCAGAGGGCTTATGTGAATGGATTGCCTCCGGAGAGGGCTTGTGCCTGTCTGAGGGTGAATTCGGTTCTTTATAGTATTAACCGACGAGAAGCTAAAGAGAGAGGTCTCTAAAGGAGAAAAGAGCTCATTTGGGAGTTTATATACCCATTCTAAAAGTTTTGCTTTCTCTGAAAACTTTGTTTTGTAAGTCATTTTCTTCTGAAAGAGGAGTTTTCACGATGGATTTCTCAATTCTTGTACTTCGTGCGTAATGATGACTAAATCTTTTGCTTGTTTCTAAGTCGTTTCTGATTTTATCAAGCTGAGAAGGAGATCTGTTTTGAAGGAGTCTCTGATCTCTTTAATATTCATTGGCCATCTTTGAGGCATTTTCGCAGGCCCACATCGTTTTCTGTTTTTCGATGTCCTTATTTCTCCCTCGTTCGGGGAAGCTTTTCCTGCCTTTTCTGTTTTTGGCCAGGAGCTTCTTTTCCCGTTTTGGCGTGATCAGGAGCCTTACTCACCCAAGACGAAGCCCTGAGCCGGTTTGGCCTAGCTGTCACTCTTGGTGTGCCTCTCCCTGCCACTCTATACAATTCTGTTTCTCTCGCTCGCTCTGGGCGCTCATGCGGGATTTTTCTCTTTTCTACTCTTTCAATTTTTTCTATTCTCGTCTTATCTGATATTTTCTCATTCTCATTGCTAGATTTCAGTCTTCTAGAGATCAGGGATTTCTTTTGTAGGCTGTTTGCTCTCGCGATTTGAAGAAACGACTTAGAATATGGCATTCGATATTATCGTGCGAGTGTGTGTTTTTTCTGCACAAAAGTCAAGAAAAAACACCTTGAAGTTCCCCTACCGAAAAATGCCAAGTTTGAGATATGATTGGTCATGCGACAGTTCAATGGAGTAGGTTTTGTCCCCCAAGCGGGCTCTTTTCTTCTCATTCTCTTATTCTCTCTCTAGCTTCTCATTTCTCGAGTTTTCCCGTATCTGGATGCTCAGGGTGTTCGTTGATGCAGTTCCCATGCTATTGACCAGGGATGGCAGGGTAGATCGTGACCGCGGTGTGATCTACTAGGATGTGGAGTGCACTAAAAATGTGCATGCTCGTGTTTGGTGATCTATTGAAAGATAATGTATGTTATGCATGTACTAGTGAAGTGGTGTTTGAACATGTTCGATAACTTGATATGTAAAAGTATTGCTTGCAGGCTGCGGATACTTTCCATGCTGTTTTGTTGATCCTGATTCGCAATTTCCTGCATGTTTAAACAAACATTAATTAATTCACATAATTATCTCAATAGTAACATCCGATTTTTAGAACTTACATACTTTTACCTTTCAAACCTTAAGGACTCTCATAATTTACTCTAAAAATCATATAACTCTTATAACTACCCAAAGTATCCTCAGGTTTTGAAAACCACATAATTTTTCCCTATAGGCCCACAACTCTCGTAATTACCCTAAAGTACCCTCAGGTTTTAAAAATTACATAATTTTACCCTCATTATTATATAACTCACATAATTACACAAAAGAACCCTCATAATTTTACCTTTATAACCCTATATCTCCCGTAATTACACCAAAGTACCCTCAGGTTTGGAAAATTACAGAATTTACCCTTATAACCCTATATCTCTCGTAATTACACCAAAGTACCCTCAGGTTTTAAAAATTACACAATTTACCCTTATAACCCTATATCTCTCGTAATTACACCAAAGTACCATCAGGTTTGGAAAATTACATAATTTTACCCTTATAATCCTATATCTCTCATAATTACACCAAAGTACCCTCAGGTTTGAAAAATTACATAATTTACCCTTATAACCCTATATCTCTCGTAATTACACCAAAGTACCCTCAGGTTTGGAAAATTACATAATTTTACCCTTATAATCCTATATCTCTCATAATTACACCAAAGTACCCTCAGGTTTGAAAAATTACATAATTTACCCTTATAACCCTATATCTCTCGTAATTACACCAAAGTACCCTCAGGTTTGGAAAATTACATAATTTTACCCTTATAACCCTATATCTCTCGTAATTACACCAAAGTACCCTCAGGTTTGGAAAATTACATAATTTTACCCTTATAACCCTATATCTCTCGTAATTACACCAAAGTACCCTCAGGTTTGGAAAATTACATAATTTTACCCTTATAACCCTATATCTCTCGTAATTACACCAAAGTACCCTCAGGTTTCTTACACATATTTACATAAAAGTACCCTCGGGTTTTATTATTTCACAGAAATTTACATAAAAGTACCCTCGGGTGCAATATAAAGAAAAACATGCTGGTGTAAAATAGGCCTATAATGACATAATAAAAATGACCACCAGGCCCCTGCAAAAGTGAAAGGAACTAAATGAGAAGCAAAAAAGTGGTTTATTTGGCAGCAATGAACCTTGTCTGTTGGAGAAATGTATTTGTAACAAGGTTTGTTACATGACAAACGATGAGTACATGTGTATGATTTCTCCGATAAATACACCTCTCTTCCTTCCTTCATCCCCACACTTACTCTTTTATCTCTGTAGTCCTCTTTACTGTACAAATGTTGACTTTTCTTCTATCAAAGCTCGAGATGCCCTGGTACCCTCGGGATTCAAGTTTATCATTCCTCATACCTCTCTATCTGTGGAGTGTATGTGGCATGGCTGACTCGTTATTTTAACTATGCACGGTTTAGCTTTTCTTAGCCCCTCCGGGCTGACATCATTCATTCAATCTGGCGATTGGTGGAGGAAGATCTGGTTGTCGTCCCTTATTAAATGCAATGGTTTCAGTTCGTGGGCTCAGAGTCCTCTGAGGCATGAATGAAGCTCGAGTTGCACCAGTGGCTGAGGATACAATGTGGCTTATTCCCAAGGCTAAAATGGGGTGTTTAGATAGCAAATGTACTAACTGTTTATGAACCACTGCTTATGAAGTTTGAAAAACTGCTCTTTTTATGAAACAAAAAAGTTTTTATAATAATTAAACCGGGCCTGAAGTAACTTCTCAGGTTGCCTACGTTCCCCGTGGTATTTCCTCCATAAACAAAAGTGAGTTGGGGCTCAGGTTTACGTAGTTCTGGATTATACATGCTATTGCTTTAATAATAATATTTCTTGAATGTAGCGTCTGACCATCTACATCTGCGACTATTTACGGCTCTCCTTGTGTTGATTTCTTTAACGATGTACGGCCCAGTTCTGAACTTTTCTCTCGGATCTCTTATCGGCTTCTCTACATTGTTCTCACAAATACCCCAAGTCTTCACTTTTTGATTTTAAAGGCCCCATAATGACGATACACGGCCTTCTACCGTTTCTCATTTAGCGATGCTAACTCACTTTAGTGGGTTGTTGGCCATATTTGGTCCGCCTGGTGCGGGGATTTTTCCTTCTTCGATTAGATCTTGGATGCGATGTCGGAGGGCTAAACATCTATCTGTGTCATGGCCCACAGCTTGGTGGTATAAACAGTTCTCGTTCATCCTCCAAGAAGAAGGGATGGGATTTGGTGGAGGACGAGGGTTGAGTGGGGTAACCAGACCCGCATTCTGTAGCAATTCAAGACTTTTGGTAAGGGTTGTGGGGAGGTTGCTGAATTTTCTATTTTTATTGGGTTGATATGTATTGGAGGCTTCAGCTAGTATAGGCCACGTTAATTGGGGTTGTTGCTGCTGAAAGGGGTTTTGTTGGTACGGATAGGAGCTTAGCTGGTTTACAACGGGGGTGGCCGTGTTCTTTTCGGTATACGAGGCTTTCTTTGTTTCGGTTTCTGCCTTCTTGGCCAACTCTTCTTCTACTTGGGATCCCATGCTTAATAGTGCTCGAAAATGTGGGAATACGTGCTTTCCCATACAAGTCAATACAGCCGGAGTGAAGTTTTTCTGAATTATCTCCAACTGCTCCTCTTCGTCTGGTCGTTTGGACATCTGGGATGCCATTTCTCTCCAACGAGTAACAAAATCACTGAAGCTCTCTTTCTCACTTTGTTTGGCCATCTCTAAGTGTTTACGGGTGATTTCTAACTCTTCATTGGACCCGTATTTAGCCATGAATTCCTTGACGATATCCCCCCAAGTTTTTGTGTGGTGCCTCTCTAAATCAAAAAACCATCTCAGGGCCGCCCCCTTGAGAGTCATATGAAATGCTTGGGCCAACTCGGGTTCTCCACAGCCAGATACTTGCATGGATCGAATATATAATTGCAGGTGTGTTTTTGGGGGCGTGGTTCCAGTAAACTTAGTGATAGATGGGAGCTTGAACCCCTGTGGTAGTCTTGCCTCGAGGTAGATGGAGAACGCATTCATATCAGTAACCTCGTCTGCTCATTTCATTAGGGAAACTCCCTTTTGCAGGACCCTCATCTGTTCCTTCAGTTTCTTCATTTCTTCACTCTCTTTAGATATCTCGTTGGGCTGTTCCCGAGCTATGACTGATTCTGCATATACTGTCCGGAGTCGGTTTATATCTGGGTATTCATTGGGAGGGGCTACCGGGGCTGGTGGTAGGACAGGTCGTGCAGGGATTCGTGGCCATTGTGGGTGCTGAATGTCGAAACACGATTGGACTTGGGGTTACGGCCAGATGATGGGTGGCTCTTGTTGCTGATAAGTGGGGCCGGAGTCCGGGGCCCATTGGTTCTGGTTATTGGGGTCAGTTTGAATGGGGCCGGGTGGGATAGGACCCGTTTGCTGTGGGTTGGTGCCTTGGACTGGGGGGAGTACTTGTGATGATTGCCCTTGATTTGGATCTTGATTCAGTGGTAGTCGTTCAAACCCCGGTGGTGCAGTTCGTTCGGCTGACAATTCTTCTATTCGAATTCGAGTGTTCTGTTGCTCAGTAGTGATGCTGGCTAGGCTCTGACTAACGGTTATCAATAGGCGATGCATTTCTTCTAGGGTGGGCGGAGCCCTTGGTACCTCTGCTAGATTCGGATCAACTGCTCGGATCTCTGAGTCATTCAGATTTGAAGTCGACATAGTCGGAGTGCTCGGTCGAACTAATCTACCGGTGTAGTCTCTTCCTGCCCAACCTTCCAGACTGTAGTCGTAGGGCTGTAGATATAGCGGAGATGAAGGAAGACTAAAGTGTGATTCATTTCTGCCAAGAAAAACCACGGAGAAAGAAAAACAACGAAAACCAAGTTTCGGGTGTTCATAAAGACACGTCAACAACAACTTGAGTGAATTCCCGGTGGGAGTTTAGGGTAGGCAGCAAAGTGCTCCTTGGGTTACCCTACTTATCCCGAATTTTAAAAACTCATCTTTTGATTTTATGAAAATTGGGAATATCTCTCCTCTTGAGTTGCTTTTCATGGGAGATGTACCGGGGAAAGTCACAACGAGCTGATCTCGTTGTAAATTTCTACGACGGAGGTTGGTTAGCCTCCGGCCGTACTCGCCAATATCTGGGGGAGATATACATGACAAGGCCCTATGCGGTACAAACTCCTCACGGTTGATAAAAAAAGATAAGAGTGTTCTATCTTGACTCTTCCTATATGCAACGCAGGTGTAATGCAAGGTGAAGGCTTCAGGCTCCCTCCTTTTTGGCAAGACCTCGCGATATACCCCAGGGGCGGGTACGTGCAAGAATCTTTTGATATACTTCCCGGGTACGTGAGTGTTCTCGTCACTCGATATACCTCGGGGGCGTACTTGGCCAAGGAGAGTGGAAGTAAATGCTTTCGGTTTATGTTGGCCCAAGCAAGCTAACTCCCTACTCACTTATAATACTTCCGAGGGTTTGGGGTAAAAATCACACTCGTAAGATCTATGCATGAATAGTGATGTGCGTGAAAACAAGAGTTTTCAAAAGATTTAATTTACAGATATCTTATTTTTGAGGTGTATTTTGAAAACGCCATTTTTATTTGAAAAGATATTTCTTTACAATCAAATATAACAGAAAGGGGAAATCTTAAACATATGTCTATGTCAATGAATGGAGTCTATTGCGCCTCTAGGTCAGGTCAACAATAAAATCCAGGCGCCACGTCAGGGGGCAAGTAGGGAAAGCAGTAAAAACATGCATATCAACATATTTATAAACAAAAAAACCACACATAAGAGCCTAGTTCTCTCAGTCCCCAGCGGAGTCGCCACTGTGAGAATCCGCAAATGCGACCCCCGGGTCTCGTCCCCGTTCGGTGGGAGTCTGAAACATCGGAAAGGATTCCGTTGTTCCATTTGCTTCTATGTGTTGATAATTCATATCGGGTGTCCCTCTATCCTATTTCTAGATGCAAGAGGGTTTGTTCAGAGTCGCCAGTTTGTTTTACGAGAAAACGGATAAAATAGTTGTGTAAGAGGAAAGGCTATAGATAAGCATTTCTTTACACGTTTGTCTACGAAACCAGGATTCTATAGGGTTCGGAAACTATATTACGGTTTGGGAAGGTGTTAAGCACCCATTCCGCCCTTTCGGTCTCTAGTGGTCTTATATGTTTATTCTATGTTGGAAAACTTGGATGCTTTTACTGATATTCTACTGCTTTCTGGAAATAACTAATGAAAACCTGTTTTTCGAGCGCGTTAGGAATCTACCACAACTATGTCGCCACTTCGCTTACTAGGACGGGGATCGACCTGCCCGGTCAGGTCGCGGGGTGTGGGGCAGCGCCCCGTTAGAAGGTGGCACTCTGAGAGACTTTCGTTACCTTCCCGGCGATGATAATAAGAATAAAAGAAAAAATATAATACAGCAGAGAAGACCTCTGACGGATATCAGCTTTCCTCTTAGAGATATTTCCGGCGGTCTGACTCTAGAAGGTGGCACTCTGAGTGCCAAGATTAGATCCGAGACTCTTGCGGAAATAAATGTTATCACAGATGCTTTCGGAGAAGGCTTAAAGATTAGAAAATATGAGCGAGAATAAGGCGTTTTGGTGTAGAAACCGTGGCGAGAAGTTTCCGTCTAGAACCCATGGGGGTATTGCCTTATTTATAGTGCTCGGGAGAGATTGTCGCGCGACATTCCCCCAGAAAGGGCAAGTGTCGCGCGACATTTCTCTTTATCGCGCGACAATCCATTTCACTATACCTGTTTGTCGCGCGACATATCTGTTTGTCGCGCGACAAACAGCTGAAGTGATGGGTTCTGACACTGTGATGTGTCAGAAAGTGGTTGGTCGGGTGCAGAGGGGTTTGTCGTGCGACATAAGAATGATTGTCGCGCGACAAACGGCTGAAGTGATGGTTCTGACACTGTGATGTGTCAGAAAGTGGTTGGTCGGGTGCAGAGGGGTTTGTCGCGCGACATAGGAGTGATTGTCGCGCGACAATGTGATATGTCGTGTGACAATCTCTCTAAAAAACATGTTTGTTGCCCAACAAACCCTCCTAGGATAGTTTCGGGTGCTCGGGTGGGTCCCAGACCCCAAAATCAGTAGTTCTCGAAGATCGTTAGGGTTCTTGCGGGGGTCACGGATCGGGGTGTCTACAGGGGGGTTGATGTTGGTATTAACTGGAAGACGGATGTTAGGTGGAGCTACTAGACCTCGGGTTTGGTTGTCTTTGGTTGGGTATGGATTTGGATTGGGTTAGTTTGGTTCAGCTTGTGTTCTGATAGCGATTAAGGTGTCCAGAAGAGCTTGGGTGGCAGCTTGGTGATTTTTCATGATGGCCATAGACTAGGTCAGATCCTAGATTAAATGGTAGAGGTGTTCAAGGGTTAAGGTGCCACCCTCGGTTTGTGGGAGAACAGGACCAGGTAGCGGATCCGCTGCACGAGAGGCTTCATCATGGTTACTCTCAATATTGTTGACCCCGGTTAGATCGATCGATAGCTCGGTGATGTGACAAGAAGGCATAATTGGTGGTAAGTCTGATCTTGTGAATCGTCTGGTACGATAGATAATCTGAGCGTGGTGAAGAATGGGGGGAAAAATTGGGGATTGACCGAAAAAATCAATATTTTGCCATAGGTAGCATAATTCTCGAAAAACTATGACTCGACAGGAAAATAAAATCGAAAACCACTTTTTGGTGTTTAAGCAAAAACAGATCGACATCAACAACTTAAGAGCCTCGTGGACAGGTTTCGAATAGGAATATACATTCCTGGGGTGCCCTTATAACCTTCCGATTTTGAAAATTCATATTTTTTAAAAAAAAATATTTTAGAAAATAACTTACTTTTTTGAAAAATATTTTGAAAAATCGGGAAGTTCTCTCATCTTAGAGTTGCTTTTCATGGAAATAGTGACAGAAAAATTCTCACTAATGGGTTTTAGTGAGGGATTTCTACGGACGGGGTTGGACAGCCACCGGCCGTACTTGCCAAACCAAGAGTTGGTATATATGACAAGGCCTTTTGTTCACTGATCTCACAAATGACGGTTAAGAAAACATGCAGAAATTCATATGTACTAAGCTGACGCATCCTATATGCAAGCGTGGTTTGATGGGTATGGTTTAGGCTCCCTCCTATTTGGCTAGGTCTTGCTACATACCCCAAGGGCAAGTATGTGCAAGGACCTTTTGATATATGTCCCAGGTATGTGAGTGTTCTCGTCACTCGATATACATCGGTTGGTACTTGGCCAAGGAGAGTGGAAATAAGAGCTTTCGGTTTATGTTGACCTAGACGAGCCAACTCCGTACTCACTAAGCAGTATTTTTGGGTTAAATGGGGTAATTTCAAACTCGCGATAATGCATTGTGATAGTGCATGCATGCAAAATAACAATTATGGAGGTATATTATGATGAGCGCTTTAAGATTTGTTCGAGTACTTTCAAATTTTAATTATGAAAAGATTTCCCTCAAACAATAATTAGCAAGTAAAAGGGAATCAGGGTATCCACCCAGATCGCATCTATGTTATCCTAAAACTAAGGCCAAATAAGAAAGCACACAAACATGAACGTTTATTCACACATATTCTACTCTTGTTTAGAGTCTAATCCTCTTAAAAAAATCCCTAGCGGAGTCGCCACTGTGAGAACCCGCGCATTCGACGACGGCCCTCGTAGCGGCGATTCCTCCGGTTTCCTTGGTTTAATTTTGAAAAACGGTTTATTTTATTATAGAGAAAATGTGACGATTTGCAAAGGAATCAGAGTCGCCAGTTTGTTTTAATAAACAAACAAAAGTATGTGTAAAAGATGAACATTTATGAATTAAATGACCTCTTAAACACAATTAATACGAAACCATTTGATTTGAAGGTTCGAGGATTAAGTTATGAATCGGGAAGGTGTTAGGCACCCAATTCACGCTTTCGGCCTCTAAGTAGGATATGCATGGAATTATAATTGAACTTTTGCATGTTAATTGATGTAATCGCGTATCGGTCCATAATTTTAGGAAAACGGGATTTTGGGGTAGGGATGAAAACCATGTACTTCGTAATTCACCCTTTAATTTTAGAAATTAGTGTGTGTGTGATTTGAAAAATGATTTTTGATAATAATAAATAGAAAACAAGTGTTTTTGGAAAGATTGAGGGCTTTTCGGAAGCTAATTCGATTTGGAATCAGATATCCGGCAATTCTCAAGATTCGTTCGTCAATAGTATACCACAGTTTAATAATTTAAACTGGCATTAACGAATCCAGTACTCTTATATTGGATATTTAAGTAAGTGCCACAATTTATAGATTAAATCGGGTACAAACATGTATTGATCCACTCGTAAACCGAGACTGATAAAACCGAGATTTTATGAAATTAACTAATAAAAATATATTTAATATGGTTTACAACTCGTTCTACGCCTTTGATTTTGAAAATAGGGTTTAAATATGAAATCTGAATTGATTTTGAGATAAATAACAATTTTTACATGCAAATGATTAATTATAACTGATAAAATAAAGATAGATAAAAAATTAAAGCCGAATTAAAATAAAAAATACCTGAGAGCCTGAAAAATAGTAGAATACTATTTTATAACACTGTTCCCGAAGTCCCAGAGATGACTGTTGCTTCAAATAGGGTCAGTGTAGGTGTATTTATAGCTGTAGAATAATTAATGGGCTGGGTCTAGAAGTGTTTGTCAGGGGACATGGGGTGCTGATTTTTTAACATGTTATTACTCATGTTAAGACCTACCTACTGTCCAAATTTTAGAATTTTTGGACATCGAGAAGGCATCTGTTTGATTTTTGAAACTGAATTCCCAGTTTTTCAAATTTTCGAAGATCCAACAGTCGGATCGAGCTAATTTTTTAATATGTTATTTCCAGTAACATTTCCTAGCTCTCCACAAAATTTCATGATTTTTGGAGGTTGAAAAGTATCAAAAGGATAAAAAATAAAAAATTAGTTAAAAGGGGTTTGTCCGGGGACACCAGCTCAAAAGCTCGTGTCCCCATGACACACACCTCAGGGGGTGTATCTGGACGACACACACATTTTGTGTCGCCCGGACATGCCCTTTGGGGTGTTTGTCCGTGGGCAGTTTTTCCTATTTCTGTCAAATGGCTTATCGGATCAAACTGATTTTTTAATATGTTGTTCCCCATTATATACCTTGTCTATTGACCAAATTTGAGCTCATTTGGACTTCGGGAATATTTTCTTTTGATTACCCGAAGTAAGCTCTCAGTTTTTTGAATTCTTGGGGATCTGGTTGTCGGATTGAGCTGAATTTTGAGTATGTTGCTCCTTATGGAAATTTCTAACAAACCTAAAAGTTTGAGGATGATCAGAAATGGGTAACTCTCCTTTCACAAGTTTCTAGGAGTTTTGACGGTTTTCGGTTCTAGCGGCTTTTGGTAATTCTCATAACTTTTTGTCCGGGTGTCCTTTTGGCTTCCTTCTTTGACCTGTATCACATGTATATGGTATGTATGTATCTAGGAATGCTTTTTCATGCATGTGTGCTCATTTTCCTAGAGTTCGGGATTCTTGCGGCGGTCGCAAAATAAGATGTTCACAGCACCATGTAATTAGTTATCCTGTTCTGGACAATTTGTGCTAAATTTATTTTAGCACCTTAAATTTAGTTGTTCTTTGTTTAGCCATTAGTGTTAAGACTTTTTTAGCACCATCCCAGTATTGGACAATTGGTGCTAAATCTATTTTAGTATTTTGAATTTAATTTTTCTCTGTTGGATTGTTGGTGCTAAAACCCCTTTAGCACCATTCCAATGTTGGAGAATTGGTGTTAATACTATTTTAACAGCACATTATAGAATAAATTTAACAAATTGATTGTGGAATCATAGTAGGAAAAAAGGAGCAACCAGAAGGTGCTAAAACAAATTAGCACCTCGTATCATAAACAGAGTTTGAAATTACTGAATCCAAAACGTTTAAAACACAATTACATAATCAATATTTAAATAGATTTAGATGAGAAATATGGACAATCGAAGAAATATATATGTAATTTTCACGCTAGAAGAAATATATTAAGGATTGAGAGTAATCGAAATGGCTAAAACATGATCAAAAGTACTTCTATGAATCAATAAGTAGATAATGAATCAAAGTTGATAATCGGAATGATTTCTTGCATCATCTCTAGCGTTGATGATCGACCGTTGTGAGCTTTATGAAAGAGAAGGTTGTTTGGATTTAGAAGTTTTTGATCGGGATTGGTGCCAAGTGTTTTTTGGAAATATGTTATATTAGGGTTATTGTGTTATTAGGTAAATAAGGAAGGGGCATTTGTGTCTTTTTTGTATAGTGCCCTTTATTTACTGTGCACATTTATAATTGTCCTCTACAATTATGTTACTATTGGAATGAGCTCTTATACCTAATTACCTCATAATTGAACTATATAGATAATTAGAGAATAAATTACAATTATTCCTCTATCGTAAATGAATAGTTCAATTTTTTTATATAAGACTCAAATTACTAATCCCATTTTTTAGAGGACATAATTACTCTTATAAGAAATCTCACAATTATACTCTTTTAGATTACAATTTTTAATTTTTTGTGAAAAAAAGTATCAAAGTCAAAGTAAACTATTTTTTTTTATTTTTTTATTTTGAAATGGAGGTATTATAACACATCACCCATATTTGAATTTGCGGTTGGCAATAAAACATAGTAAAAACTAGTAATAGTGTATCAACAAAACGAAAAATAATAATATACAATAACGATATATTGATATTATTATATATATATATATAAAAGACTAAGCTATCAAAAAAATCACAATTAATTTTATTTTTTTTGTTCAAAAATCGAGATCAAATCCAACAACTCTATAAGCATAAGCCTCCTTTTTTCTTCCACCGTGGTTCATCTATGAGTCTGCTAGTAAATATTTTGATGCAATTTAACTTGGTTTTGACAACCCCAATTCTATGCCATGTAATTGGAATTGGACCTTGATTTTGGAAGTCCATTGTTTGGATAGCTAAAAAGGTCATTGAAGAACTCTTGTTCTAGGTCAAAGGATTCTACCCCGGCTTAAAACTCCATTTTGGATCTTTAATAGAGAAATCTCACATCAAGGATAGAAAAATAACCAATTTGCAACATATCTGAGGGATCCCTTAGTTCAGGCCGTAGAAGCAATGCCACTTGATCATTGTCAAACGGACTACAATTCTATTATATCCGTGAGTCTTCTACCAAAGCACCTTCTACTAGTAATAGGCTATGAACTATATTAGAATCCTTCGCAGCGGGTCTATAAGAAGCGATCCCAAATTTTCATTGGGGCTGGTTATATATTCCATATGATTGAATTATATTTGGAGAGTAAAGTTTTCTGATTCTAATTCTCATTGAATTCTAAAAAATATTAATCACCACCACTCACTCCACCTCCACCTTTGCTTTGCTTTGATAAAATAAGTTTTATTATTTGAGCTAATTAATACTTGCACACACATCCGGTGTGCTTCATTGCGTAACAAATTAAATTTGAGACAAAATTACTCCAAATCCAATCAATTAAGTACAAAATTAATAAAATAATAAGAAGGTAATTATGATGAACAAAACAATTTATTTTGAAATCTTAAGAGAAAAAATGCGTCGAAAATATAAGGTAGAGTATTAAAAAACAATAACTAATTTGTTTTTTCTTGTGCCAAATCTACATAAAAAGGAAAATCAATGGATAAGTACATAATTAATAAATCATTAACAAGACAATTAGGAAATTATAAACAACTAAATAATTTATTTAGAAATTAAAAGAGTAAAAAGTCATAAAAAATATAAGTTATAGTAAGGAAAAATAATACATACGTGGAGTTCTTGTGCCAAATCTACACAAAAACGAAAATCAATGGTTAATTAAGTACATAATTGATGACTCATAAAAAAAATGTACGTAAATTAATTAATCAATGAGAAATCAATTGTGAAAAACTAAACAATTTATTTTAAAATCTTAGCAAAAAGTCAACAAACATATAAGTACATGTTATAGTACTAATAAAAAAACAGTATTGAAGTTCTTGTGCCAAACCTACTCCAAAACCAAAGCCAATGCTTAAATACACAATTAATAAATCAATAAGCAGACCATTTATTAATAAATAAACAGTATTGAAGCTCTGATACTTTCTTATTTCAAAGTTGTTCAAAAGTCCGTTTCATATATTATTTGATTTTCGAAGAAAATTGAGTTTAGTCTCGACACTCAAAATGCTATCTTCTAGAATCAAATCGTCGAAAATATCTGAAGAAGAAAAAATAAGTATCCGCCGGAGGTTTCTTTGCCGTACTTTATTTTCTTTCTTCTTCTTCTTCTTCTTCTTCTTATTATTATTATTATTATTATTATTGTTGTTGTTGTTGTTGTTGTTGTTGTTGTTGTTGTTGTTGTTGTTGTTGTTGTTGTTGTTGTTGTTATTGTTGGGGAGGTAATGAAATATCTCTCTCTCTCTTTGAATTAAATTATATAACTACATATATGTTTTAATAATGTAGACTTATTATATATGTTGTTTTGTCCACTATCTAGTCTAGGTGGATAAACTTGTTAAGGATGAATTTTAGTGATACGAAGTCAACAGGTCGATGACAAACGTGGAAGCCCACTATGAGAATCCCAACAGAACCCCCGTCGCTCCTCTTTAGGGCGTTGAGCCTTTTGTTCATTCCTCTCTTTCTATGTTCAAAGTCACCAATACGTTTGCAAAAAAAATGGACAAAAGGTGTATTTTGTATCCCTTTTGGGTACAGATGAGTTCTACGTAACCAGAGTGAAACCGGGGACTATGTTGCAATGATGGAAAGATATTAGGCACCAACATCGCCTTTTCAGCTTCTAAATGAACATACTTTATTTCATTTTTTACGCTATTTCCTCACTATTTTTAGGCCAAATACATGCACATGAGTTGCTATTTTAGCATGCAAGTGTTTAATAGGTTTCATCACTGAAAAACACCAAAAAATGCACAAAGCCTGATCAATCTAAATGAAAGGCCAATCGGCCGAAGGGTAAACCAATCGGTCTTGGCCAAATTACAAGAGGACCGATTGATCCAAAGGCTCTACTGTCATGATTTTATCCGATTTTCCCGAGGCACAATTTATGCAAATAGGGGGTAGAAAAAAGCAGTAAACAAGTCTCAAGGCAGTTTATGCATTTTAGGCACAGTTTAAGCATGCTCTAAGTTTGATCCAACTTATTTAGACATGCATTGTGGTATTTCCATTCTTTTTACATAATATAAACATAAATATACACATATGAGTTATTGTAGAATGACTATATCGCATTAAAATTGAGATTATTCCTTCGCAAACACAGAGTTTTATTAATATATATATATATATATATATGTGTGTGTGTGTGTGTTACAATCTTTGACTAGTCTAGAAATGAAAATACAGTCACTATAAACAAGTTATAGAATCTTTACTCTTGTACTATTCTATTACAATTTGTTTCTTTCTCTAGAAGACAAGCATTTTTGCCCAATTATGCTTTAGTAGTGTGTGTTTTTTTGTGTCAAATTGCGAATTACATAATGTTTTCTACCTAAAAATCCTTTTTTTAACTCAAAATTTCGAACCTTTGTCTTGAAGATGGCTTTGGCTTATATAGCAGTGGATTTTAGCCTCGTAGCGCGAATGACTAATTCGGATGCACAAAAGACTATTTCGATTGCGCGAAAGACCATTCCGCATGCTCCAAAGTCCATGCTATGTACGTAAAGACCGATCGGTCTTGGGTTTTTTCAGGAAGCCCGATCGGTCATGCATACAAGCTGATAGATCTTGGGTGTTTTCCTAGCTATTTTTGTCCCATTTGGAATCCAGGCCCAATTGCATTTGTCTTATTTTTGGATCCTCGAATTCTTGTAATGATTTGTACTGGTTAAATCTATTTGAGTCATTTAACCGAATACACTTGCTTATGATCTAGAAAAAACACGGAATTGGGTATATGCACCTACATCATAATGTACCAAGAAATTTGTATAATTTATCCAGATAATTTATACTTTGGAACACATATATTATTACTTTTTTTTTCTATTTTTAGTGCTTCTCAAGTGTTAGAAAAGAAATGGAGAAAATTGAAAAAAATAAAGAAATTAAAGCAAGTGAAAATACCTAAAGTGGTTCAATACTTTTGGGCACATAACTTTTTACTCAGAACCCCAAATTATGCAATTCTTAAGACTATTTTGAAGAAAATTTTGAGAGTTACAACTTTGCAATTCAGCACTTTTCTAAAGTTAGGCATCTCGGGATCTGAAATTGCAATACAAAATGTAACAGTTTAAAGGATGAAAATTCAAATTGCAATCTAATGTGGGCCCAAAACTATTTACCAAAGCAACCATTAGCCCAATTAACGTGAAGCCTCATGCCCAGCACCAACCCATCCATGATGTAGCATATAAGCCCATTCACCAAGGTTGGCACACCCCTTAGCCCAGGCCTATGTTTTGATTTAAATTAAATCCCTAAAGCTATCCTCATCAACTATTTAAGAAGGAACTGCAGCAAATCATCACCATAGGGCACTGAGCATTTTCTCTTAGGGCTGGCATATTTTACCCAAAAGAACTGAACTGGTTTTATTTGGTAACCGAAATTCGGTTACCGAACGCAAACCGGTACGAAAACGGTATGGGATGTAGTATATTTCGGTATTACCGAACCGAGTTTAAAAAAAATTAATTTTGAAGTTTTAAATTTTATGTTTTAAACTTAATATTTTATGCCCACATGCCACATATGTTTTAAACTTAATATTTTATAGTATTATACTATTATACCCACCTTCTAGAGGGGGTAGTTTAAGAGGAAGGGGTCAGGGTTGATCTAGCATGGACGTAGTACCTCATCTTCTACATTATCATCATGAATGTGTTCTTCCACCCCGACCACTGTGCTCTAATTAATTCAAAGTAATACTAATTAATTGATTAATTCAAAGTAAGTCCCCTCCCTCATTGTAGACATTAATATATATATATATATATATCAATATATATAGCCTAATAGCCTTATAGGTGTTTATTACTAATTAGTATTGTTTTTTTGTTATCTTTGAATTGCATATAAATAATAAAATATGAAGAAGCAGTTGCCACTAAATTACAATTTGTGCTCCTCCTTTGCCTCTATTGTTGGTTCTTTATAATATATTTTGGCCTTCTACATATCAAGTCATACTCTTTTTCCTTTCCACTTTCAATTTTTCAAACGCAG
This sequence comes from Lonicera japonica, assembly GCA_021464415.1. Lineage (NCBI taxonomy): Eukaryota > Viridiplantae > Streptophyta > Magnoliopsida > Dipsacales > Caprifoliaceae > Lonicera > Lonicera japonica. The sequence continues at coordinate 35,826,732 of CM038470.1, read as the reverse complement.
AATATGTTGTGGGAGTGTGGGACTGTGCTGTACTGCTGTGTGCAATGAAGTAAGAAGATGAAGTTTTGGAATGTGGGACTGTGATGTATTGATGTATTATGGCTAGTCATTTTGGTTATTTTTGGTGATTTGATAATGGATATATAATTATATAGTCATAGATAACTTAGTAATTTGGTAGAAGTGAAGAACTTTGGACTTTGGGCTGTGTTGCGTGTGCACTGTGCTATACTACAGTGTTGTATGGCTGCTCATTTTGGGTATTTTTGCTGATTTGATAATGCTTATATATTATATGTCATAGAAAACTTGGTAATTTGGTAGTTTGATTTGGAACCTTGGACTTTAAAGATGTAATTTTTTGGATTTTGGTGCATATATTTGAAGTAATGTGCTGCTTTATAGCTTATAGTTATTAATTGATTTTGGTGCTTGTATTTGACTATTTGAACTTTGAAGTATTGAAGAACCCGTTTTTATTTTGTATTTTGTAGAATTTCGGTAAAACCAAATATAAGGTAATACCATACTGATATTTCGGTTCGAAATTGGTTTGGGATTTAATAATACCGAAATATTCAGTTCGGTTACCGAACCGATTCCACCCCTACTTTCTCTTCATATTTTCAATTTTTTTGTTTTCTTATATTTTTACTTGGAAGATTGAAAATTTGTTTTAGTTAATTAATTACAAGCTAAATAAATTTATTTTTATTTTATTATTTTATGTTCATTTAATTTTGTTCATGTTAGCCAAAATTTGTGTTAGGGTTAGGATGAATATATTTAATTAGCGTATTCATGCAAATTGATTATACTAATTTAATGTTTCAATGCTAAATAACTTTTTATTTCTTAAATGCCTATATATATATATTTTTTTCGGGGGGGGTGGGGGGGGGGGGGGGGGGGGGGGGGGGGACAATCGCCCCTTTTTTAATTTGATATATTTTCTTTTTACTATATATGTAGTATTTTTTTATCTCCCCGCACCTGTGAAAAACAATTAGAATATATTAGAGAATACACAAAGGTGGAATAATAGTTAAAGACATCTCTGGCCTGCAAATTAGAAGTTCATTTGAGGATTATTAAAGTTTTTTTTTTTTTATTAAGAGGATTATTAAAGTTTGATTAAGTGAGAAAGTACAAATTATGGATTTACTGAGAGATAGTAATAGGGATGCTGTAGAATTCTGTTTTAGATTGCCAATCAATATGTATATATATATATATATATAAGAACTGTGGATCTTGTTAAATTACCCTCGATCCGACTCCTCTAGCGTGATTTGGTGAGAGAAAGTAAAATTTTTGTGAACCATGGTTTAAATCTTGTAATTAGCAATTTTTGCATTTTTTTTAAGAAGGCCATAGACTTTAATAATAAAAACTTTACCGCAAGTATGAGTACCAAATTTGATACTAAGATTTATTTCGTGAATTATCAAATATTGATTTCAAGAATTGTTTTGAATTTGTTAATTTTTTTTTAATTAATATGTATTTGTAAAATACGCATTTTTTTATTTTAGTTATTTTTATTTTCGTTAAAATTTCTTTTAAAAAATGTCACTCATTCCTGGTGAGACTCGAATCCAATCCGATTGATACATTTATAACGAGACTAACCAAATTGCTCATAAAGTTAAATTAAATTTAAAAAAAAAAAAAAAAAAAAAGGAAAAAGAAAAAGAAGAAGAAGACCCTTAAGAAATAAATATTACTGCCCGGTTGCCAAAGCAATCTTTTGATGTAACGTGCACAAAAGCATTAATTAGATCTTCTAGCCGGGACAAAGTTTAGTTTGAGCATTCTCACCTAGTACGTTAAATCACATAAATGATTAAATTTAGCATACCTTAATTTACAGATGAGAAATTTGTATGATAAATATTACTCTATTTCTAAATTTTATTAATACGATTTTCTTTCATTAATATCAACCATACGAGTTTAGCTCACTTATATGGAAATAAAAAAAAAAATTATACTGGTGTGGGACACTCGTATGAGTTATATATGACCCATACGAGTGAAGCATACTAGCATGACATTATATATATATAATAATTTTTATTTTTTATTCTATCTCACAAAAAAAAAAGAAAAAATAAAAGAGAGAAGCAGCACACTTATATGAGTTCATGCAAGTGTGCTCACTGAAGCATTTCTTCATATGAATTTAGCATCTTTCTTTCTTCCACACTTTCCGTTGCTCAAACAACCAAAAAAAGATACAGAACGCGGGAGTGAGTTTGTTCCGGTCGATGTCCACTATTTTCAATCTAAGTCAAAATTTATAAAAATATTATGTCATTTGCCTTTAATATTAGAATTATTTGTTTCACCAAGAATAAAATTGAATGGTTTTGTCAGCGTAGGTGAAAAATATTCACTCTGCTTTAAATTAGGAATGATACTTTCTTTTTCAAAATATCTCAAATTAAAAGTCTTTTTCTCATTTAGTAGATAATAATGGATCAATAAAAACAAATAAGTTATAATTGTGAGCACTAAATTATATTGTAATCAACTTTCCCGTTACTCTTAGGCCTCGTTTGGTTCACGGAAGGGAAATCAATTCCCTTATCTTTCCCATGGATGTGGGAAACTAAATTTCCTATCAAATTTCCTTTCTTGTGTTTGTTAAAGCATGAAAAGTATTTAGGTAAGGGTATTATTGTCTAAAATTTTTGTAATAAATGCTTGGAAATCACATGAAAAAATCAATCATGTGTGTTTTGAGAGGAATGGTTTTACCCCCTACTTTCCCCTCTCTCGGGAAAGTGTTTCCGGAATTTGTGCTTACCAAACAAAGAAAATAAATGACTTTCCTTTCTCAAGTACTAAAATCCATGAACCAAACGAGGCCTTAATTTAAAGTGGATAGAGTAATATATTTAATGAATGGTTAAATGCATCATACTATTTAGGAAATGATTATGTGTCGGTATGTAAGTTTTAGTAAAACTTACAGACCATTCTCAACCGCATGTTAATGTTAACACGTTTCAACTAAAATGTTTTCTAACTTATAATTGCTTAATTTCGTTCCAATCTTTGATTATTAACATTTTAACCCTTGTAAGAATACTTAGCACACAACATACAATGCGTGTACATGCTCTTTATTTAGAGCATCTCCATCGGGTAGGGTAAATTGATAAACTTACCCTACGCATCTTCATAGCGAAATAAGTAAAGAGATAAAAATTAGGAAGGTAGGGTAGATAATGGATAAACTTACCATTTCCTTAAATTTTAGTCATACAAGTAAAGGGCATTCGTATAAAAAAAAATAAAAAACCATACAAAGCTGGCTCACTCGTAAGGATCATTTCCTTTTTTTAAAAAAAAATGCCACATACGAAGCTGGGACACTCGTATGGGAATTTCCCATACCAAGCTTGACATTTTGGCAAATTTTCCACCCAAACAAGGTGGCCACCCTCGTATGGTTATTTAATTAAAAAAAAAATTTGCTACTCATATGAGTGTAGGACGCTCGTATGGGTATATTTTTACCATTTTCGCTATGAAAAACTTTGAAATTTAGTAACCAAAAGATAAATTTGCCCTAAATTTTACCACTTCCGCTGTAGATGCTCTTATGTATGTTGATATTTAAGTTAAAATAAAAATATTTAATAAATAAAGAATTAGCCAAATGAAAATGTGCTTTCTATTTTACAAAGACTTGTGGGTTTAGTCCTGCCAAATAATTTTTCATTAAAAAAATAAATGCATGAGTAAAATAGGAAAAACACTAATAATTTGGTGTCATAACTGAATTCAATTTAAGTAACTATTTTGTATTTTTTCATTTATCTATTAAATTAATTACCTTTTATCAAAAAATTAAACTAAAACATAACATATTTATAGCGTATTTTTTTTTCAAAATTAATAATCTAGATTTTTTTCATGTCCTAAATTAAAAATATTTAAGTTTCCTTTTTAGGCATAATCTATGCACCAAATATTATAATAAAACAAGTTTTATTTTTAGCAATTTATGAAGTTAAAATTAGATGATTACGTATGCATAATATTAAGAATGAGCGAAAGTCAAACCTTACTTTGAATTTGGGATAAAGGAGTACAATTTACATTAGGAAAAGGCCTCTCCAAAAGAAAGAAACTTCTAGATTGTGAATATTTTGTACCTTATATTTACAAAAAGAAGTATTTTAAACCCCAACTATCAAACTATTGTAGAAGAATGAATTACCTTTACGTGAAAGAGCCAAAGACGCATTTACCCGCCCTCTATTTTAAACAAAATTGTAAAAGGCTCTATTATCAAAGTTAAAAATTATATTATCAATTAAAAAAAAATTGTGTTCAAATCGACATGATAATATGGCACGAAATAAAACAAAAGTGACACAAAAATGAAATTCTAATCTCTAAGACATCAAAAAATGATAATGGATTCTTAATTTAAGATATCCAAAAGAAATATCATAAATATATCACGTTCAGTTAGTTTTTTGATAAAAATAAATAATTAATATGATAAATTAAAGAAGAAGACATAATTACTTAAAATATGTTTTAAAGTATAATGGCCTAAAATGTTAGTAATACAAGGATGAGGTGAACTTTGGCAATTATAGAAACTTATATAAGTTGAATACTTGTTTAGCCGGCTTGAAAAAATACGTGGTTGAGAATTGTTCAAAATTTTTATTAAACTTACGGACGGACGGTTATGATAGTAGTGTCCTACTATTTATTATATATATATGGAGAGAGAGAGAGAGAGAGGGAGTTTTAGTATTAAATTTGTGTTAGCTACTTTTGCCCGCTTTAATTTTTTTAAAAAAAAGTTATTAGTAATATAATTTTTTGTCCCTTCACTAAAAATAAATATAGTAACTAACGGTGGAGCCATGAATTTATATTAGCCCGGATTAGTGTAAAGCTAAAAATTCATAACATCGAGGTCATCTATTTAATATACATTTTTTATACAAACATAGCAATATTTGATTAAGTCTGTGATTCAAATTGAGGAAAACGAAAAAATGATAAGATTCAAAAGATTACTAAAACTTGTCGTTATTTGCCAACTCCCTTCAAATTAACCCCCGGCACAAACAAGTCTTTCTAATCAAAATCTATAATTTTTTGTTTAAGGGTGTGTTTGTTTTTTTTTAACCTTTGATTGCTGAATGCTAAGTGCTAATGTTGAATCTAAGTTCTGAAAATGCTATTTGTTTTTTATTTTGAATAAGGTTCTAAATTTTAAGTTTTTGTATAAAACAATAGTTTAAATTCAGCATTAAGCATTCAGCGGGACTAATGACTCTTAATGTTGAATGCTTAATCATTAAAAAAAATAGCCGTCGACCTCTTAATGATTGAAAAAAACAAACACCATATGGTACATTTAGATGCTTAAAACTCTCTCATTAAGCATTCAGATGTAAAAACAATCACCTTCTAAATGTTGATAAGAAGAAGTTGGTCCAACCGTATAAGATTAGCATCGGGACAATCATGAGATCAACGTGAATTTTTTCCCCACATCAATTCTTAGAACTATTAAAATAATACTTGATTAACGTCAGTCATGAACTACAAGCAAAATTAGTTGAAGTGCACAAAAACTGACTCGAATATCTCATAGGTAAGAAAAAAAGAAGTTCAATTAGCAAATTCTTCCGAAGTGATGGCATAGCCAATATTACTCATTGGATCCAAAAAAAAAAAAAAGGTAAACCAAGAATGAAATTAATGATTGATGAAGTCCCGAAAATACCCTTTGGGCCTGCAATCCACGAGCAACACTCTCGGTCTCATTCTTCATCTTTTTGACAACCCATCAGACCACTGAAAGACAATTTTGTACTTTGGGTTTTCCATGACATGTTATTGTCACTTCATTTATGTTCCCATCTACTTTTAAAATAAAATGAAATTTAAAGAAAAATATTATCAAAATTAATTTATATACATACACATATACGAGGATTTGGTATTGTCCGGTCTTGGTAACAATTTTTTGTCGCTAAAAAATATATTCCCATGTTTTACAAACAAAAAATTATCGCTAAAAATTGGTCTGTACCAGATCTTTTTGGAGCCACCTTCGTCATGTACGGGATGCAGCTGAAAAGCCAGTATGCGAATGATGCATAATTTTTTCCGTATCGGAGGCGTAGCTGCTGATTTACCAACTATATATATATACGTCTCAAAATATAGAATGACATATATTTTATACATTGCATTCTTCTGTAAACTTAAAATCAAGTTTCTTTTACATGTTCAATTGAAGAAACGTTAAAAGTTCCTATATATTTTTTAACACTGTAAGTAATTTAATTTATTCTGAGGTTTAACCTATATTGATGGATTATTTGAAGGGAAAAAATTTACATCTTTGTATACTCTATACTATATAATATATAATTTTTTTAGGAGAAATTAAACAAGAAGAATATAAAATATAGCTTGCTAAGTAATCAAGTACAAATATATATATTACACACACAAATACTAGTTAACATATGTAATAGTAGAGGAAGTTGGAGGAATTATAGGAATAGAGAAATACACATCAACCAAAGAGGCTTCATTTCCAACCATTTGATTCTCAACAACACCAAAGCAAGACTTGTTATAAATGGCGGCTTTCGCCTTCTTTAACATGTAGCCAAAAGAAGACGCGAAAATCCAAACGTTTGTTCGGCCATTGTATCGCGCATTATGACCCCTTTGTACCTTTCCCGTCTCGGCCCTTTCTTTTTCTTGACCATCATTTTTGCAAATGGCACGGTTTCTGGCTCGTTTATACGGTAAATTTTCCGAACGAGAGAGGGGCATATTGGCAATTTTTGATTCGCTAGATGGGACTAACATGTATTTTTGGTTTGAGGAGTTGTGGAATCCGCCAAGGGTTGGAAGTTGGAAGGCCATGGAAGTGTAGTTTGAGGGTTTAGGGGAGAGGAGTGTTTTGAGGGGGTTTTAGGGGAGAGGAGTGTTTTGAGCAACATGAGAAACTGGAGGACTTGTGGCTTTTATGGAGAGTATTGGGGGGAAGGTGTGTGATAAAGTTAACAAGTGTGGGCAAAATTTGAATGTGAATGACCAATCAATAGCTGGCATATAAGCAATTTGATTAAGGTGTAAAACTGATTTTACTCGGAGTAAAGTGACCAAAGATCTTATTTGATTGGTTAGCGTAGTATTTTATATTTTTATTTAAAAAACTCTAATAAACAATTAGAACGAAAATTTTATTAAGAATTTATACTAAGTTATACAAATGGGGGTAACCCCTCCCCAATTAAATAGTTTCTTAAAGAGATTTAAAGTGTATCTACTAGGGCTAATTTGAGCTTGCATCACTATCACCGTTGAGCTCTTTCCTCCGAAAACTTACTTGTACCGTAGCTTTATCACCGTCATCCTATTGCTCTCGAACTCTTCTTCGAAAACTTACTTTATCTTTGGATTTGTCATACCTACATCACCATGCCCAAAAGGATTAATCAACTGCACCATCAAATTGTCATTGACATAATTTAAACCCTGCCCACTCATGTTAAAAGTGGTGGAGAGTCCTACCATCTAAGCTAGAGCTCATTAGTATTAAAATTAATAATAGAATATTTGCATTAACCGATCACGTGATAGGTCATGTTAATTTCATATATATGAGGATGATGAACAAATCAAAATTCGAACAAAATTAATGTATTACATGTTTGGAAACTAAAAACTTAATTGGACCACAGTGTACAAGGTACATGATGGGGCGTATTTACAAGAATCCGTGACACGTTTGATGCGTGTATAATAAATATACCTCATAATTACTATTACCATTATTATTCTCCAAAGACAAAATCTAAATACATATTTTTTAAGATATACTAATATGTGAAATATGTTAGGCGGTTGTAGAGGAGAACAAATGGTTTGAGTTTTTTGATAAAATTTTGCGGAAATGATTTATTTATCATAAACATTATTTTTAACAAGCTTCATAAAAAAATTCATCCGTTTAATTCTCGAACTAGAGCCACTTGGATAGAATTAGACCGAAAGAGTAATAGAAAGAAGCTAAGTCCGAATTTCATAATGACTATTGTAAGTATTAAATGCTAACTAGGTCTCTCTAAAATAAATTTTACAAGTAATAATATAATCATTTTGAAGTCATTTTAGAAATCACAGGCGAAGACTTTTTTTACTCCTAAGCTAAAAAAATTATTATTTACAGGCGAAGACTTTTTTTACTACTAAGCTAAAAAATTTATTATCTGAATAGAATTTATACGTGATAGATTCGTTTATTTATTTAATGGGTCGGTGTCCGCTTACTATATTTAGTAAAATTTAATTGTTGCTCAAATTGAATTGGCCCAAATTAAAATGTTTATGTGTCCCTACTAACAACCATAAGTATTATGCAAGCAAAAGAAAAAAACTAAACTAAATATCGAGGAAAAAAGAAAGAGATTAGGATTTCGTCTTTGCGTTTGAAATTTTTTAGGATACAATTTCGTACTTTTTTTTTAAAAGAATGCAGTTTTTGTAGATACTATTTTTTAAAAATTGTGGTTCTTGAAAATTTATCTCTTGCACAGAGATATTATTTTTTTATTATACACCAAAAACAGATTTTTGTCACGCAATTATGCTACATTTTGTCACGGTCATGGACCGTGACAATTGATGTTACTGTATTTTGCAATTTTGTCACGGTCTTTGACCGTGACTAACGTTCCCACGGTCATTGGCCATAAAAAATGCACAATTAATTTTTGATAATTAATAGTACTACATCATTTTATTTTTGTTCCTGGTTTCTAACCTAAAACCCTAGCCCTGTTCTTATCGCCGCACTCCCCACTCTTTCACGCTTTGCTTTCTTCCTCTTATCTCTCTCATGGCATTGTCCTTTTCTAACTACCACTACCACCTTGAACGGCCACCACAAACCCTAACCGCCTTCTCATTTACAGATAATTTTTGCCTCTTTTTGCCATTTTTTTTTTGCAGATTAGTTTGTCCCTTTTTTCTCCGTATTTTTTGATTTGTAGACATACATATTTGTTTTTATATGCTTATTTTCTTCAATTTTTTTACCTTTAAGTTGGTTTTAAAGTGATTTCAATATTTTTCATTACTTTATTGTTATTTATCAAGGCAAGCACAACATGTACAAGGAGAAAATATTTTCTACTGGAATAAATGCTTTTGTCATCATAGGGTAATTTTCCCATCTTTTACTTCTAATAACGGATTGAATTACTTGGGTTTACCTTCTAATTATTTTCTTTTATTATTCAAAAGCTTGACACTTGGAGGTAGAGTAGTGGACACAAAATTGAAATATAAGGTTACAAAATTATGTTGCCAATTCATCATTGCAAAAGCTCTTTTTTTTGACAAAAATAATACCCATAATTAGAACTCTGAAGTAAAGAAAAACCCATTATATCCCATGTCCATTCCTTCTTCTATTACTTTTCAAATTTATATATTAGTTAAGCCTTAAATTTACGTAGAATAGTATACATGCATTGTCTCCTTGGCTTTCAACTTTGTCTCTATTGTTGAATGCAAAGTTGTTGTTCCATATGCTCTGCAATTTTTGTCTTAAATTGAGTGTATCCTATTTCAATTTTTGTTAATACTAATATCAACCTAATATTGTAGAATTGGTACATTCGTTAAAGGACTTTTTCTTAATATATCCATTTAATATTAGGCAATAGAGTAAAAAATTAAAGATTAAATTTGTAAAGTTACAAATCAAACTTTAAATGCTGAAGGTAGATGAGCTAGGCTAAAGCTTGTTAGACCATATAACCATTTTATGTTACTTTAATGGTGTGGAATTGACATGGATATATTAACCAATCATAGATTATAAAGGAATGTGGTACTGCTGGCATGAGGGAATAAAATAAGTCAAGTGAGGTTTATGAGGAAATTGCGCCTTGTTTCATTCACTAAGGTTTCTAAAAATCTTGTACTATAAAAAATATGTTTTGGGGAATCTATTATATTTTTATTTCCTTTAAAATTGTGTGATGGATGGTTACCACTGTGGATTTTTTACCCTTTAATTGCATGGAACTATGATTTGTCCCTTGGAATTTAACACTTAACAGAGATGGTTACTAATTTATGAAGAGAATAGAGAATTCGAGTACGTATATGTTTCTAGGTATATCGAAATTGAATATTTTACTGCCATACAAGTTTAGTGGGGTGATTTTTAGAGGCCTGGAGGCCCTGAGTTATCAAAAGAAAAAGAAAGTTTGTATCTAAGTATGTTTTTGAATAGAAATTTGATCAAGTAAAAACCCTTTAAGCCCAATAAGAAGATGTTTAGCTCATTTTCTGTTGGTCCCGTATTCAACTTTGTAATAAATAATAAGGACATGGATATCAAATTCTCTCGTGAAGGACAAGAAGGGACGGACTCGTGGTGTAGGTCCAGTATCAAAAACCAAAGTGAAAGCCATCACTTATATTCGGTTAGAAATGCAAAACATGGAGAAGAATGTGATGAATGAAATTTCAAAAAAATTCGAAGAGGTAAACTCAAATATGCAACTTATCTTAAAAGAAGTTTCTTCAACAGGTCAAGTGTTTTCGCCTCCACAATTTTCTCCAAATTGTACACTTTCAACAAGGCCTTTACAAACTCCAAGTCCCTCCCCTTCTACAAATCCGTACACAACTCTAAATCTAACATCTTCAACTCCTCAACTTGTCAAATTAAAAGATATTAGTAACAAGAGGATAATTGCAGAGGGTTTCATAAAACAGATGGAAGCGGGAACGATTGTCCATCATCGTCGAATACTCGAATTTGAAAGAAAAGTGAATGTTGTCCGTATTTTGGGGGATGATAGTGGATTTTTGTATCTTGATGTACAAGGGTGTGCCACCACTACCGGAGAAGTTTTAGGTGGTTTTGTGGTGTGCCCAATATATTTTATTCAGTTCTAGTTCTAATTGTATGGTTTGGATATGTTAAACTTGTAGTATATCATTTGAACACCTTTTGCTCTAGTTAGTTATTTATTCTTTAGCCAACTTCATATAGTGATATGTACAGTTTTGTTTTATTATATGTATTTTGGCTTTAATGTTGGTAGATATTAGTATTATTAGAATGCGATTGAAGCTTAATCTTAAAATACATTGTTTTATATTTATTTTTAAACAGGAAAAAAAATCTGGAATTCAATTTTTTTTAAAATATTTTTTTAAAATTTAATTTAATAATTGCCACAATCAACAATCGTGACAAATAACTATGACAAAAGTGAGCAATAAATAATTAAACTTGCCACGGTCAATGACCACCGTATCAAATATTTATCTTTGCCACGGTCAATGACCGTGACAAATAGGCACAGTATTGACCATGGCAATATATATTAATTTGTTACAAATCAAATTCACACTTTGCTATTAAATTTGTCACGGTTGAAAACCGTGACAAACGAGTTTGTCCCGGTGGTGTTTGCCATAGTTAATGACTGTGACAAAAGGCCTTTGTCACCGTCAATGACCGTGACAAATTTCTGTTTTGGTATAGTGATGCTCAAAAAAGAAAGAAAGAAAAGTAGTATATATATGTCACTGGAAAAAATTAGTATCTCTGAAACTTAGTCCTAAAATTATTATATGTGGTTCATTACTCTATTTTTTTTAAAGGAAAAGCGGTTTCTATAGATACTCGTTTTTAAAAAATGTGGTTCTTGGAAATATATCTCTTGCACATAGATATATACTATTTTTTAATATACGTTTCCAAGCAAAGTAATATATATTTGTTGCTGGAAAAAAAATTACTTAGTCCTCCTCCAAAATTAGTATCTATGTTGATTAAATTAATATCTTCCATCAACAAAATTAGTGTCTTTAGATTTTAGTACGAGTTCTCACCTGAGGAAGATACTAAAATTCAAAAATCATATCGTTTAGGAAGAGAAGGAGAGAAAGAGAGAGAGAGTGTGCATTCTAAAATTTATTAAACTTAGGGACCCAATCTTAAAAGTAGCGAGAAAAAAAATAAGGTGAACATGGCTCTATTTGATAGTGACATAGAAAATAATTAAAAAAAAAGTTGATTTGTATAAGAAAGTTGAAAAATAAGTTTAGACATGTGATGAGATACTTTCCATCTTATACTCATTTTTACGAATAGATGTCCTTTATTATTCATTGTTTTCGGTGGAAAAAATTTATTTCCCATCCACCAAAGAAAAATTTTACATTGAAAAAGCTTATATCCCAATTTATTTTCAACTGCTCTTAAAAATCAACTATTTTTATTTTTCTTATCCATCTTTTTATCAAACGGACCTTTACATTTATATTTTCATTTTGTGCCCAAGCATGCATGTAATGTATCCCATTTTCCCTATATGTTCCTTCATTGAATATGTAGCTTTGCATAACTAATTATTTGGTAACCGGCTGGCTAATTTTATGATGCATAAAAAGATTGGGCTGCATGAAAACTTGCTTAAAAGAAAATTGTACATTTCGTTAGCGTTGTAAATAACTGATCGAATTGTGATATATTTTCAAATTATTTTTGTAATACCCTGTAATGTAATTATTGTAAATTAGACACGTATTTCTTGGTTAAGCATGGACCAAATTGTAAAGTTGCAAAAGTTCAGGCTTAAAATAATAAAGTTATGAAACTTCAGGATTAAATGTTGTAATTTAGCAAAAGTTAGACTTTTTTTCCTTTAAGACCACCGACCTCCACCACCTAAATTGCTCCACTTTCTTCATTCCTTTTATTTTTCATTTTCGTTGCCGAGAGACAGTAAGGAAAAAGAAAATAGGTACGAAAACTTTCTTTCTATAAATTGGTCATCAAAACTCCGCCGAATCAAGTCGAGCCTTAAGGGAAAGTTGTTCTATAAGTCGAGGGTTACGCAACGGTATAAGAATTTTAGAGTTGTGCTGCCGAGGTTCAGGTATCAACTCAAATTTTATTTTTTGAGGCTAAATATTTTGAAGTAGGGGTTTAACTATTTTTAAAATCTGATAGTATGATTTTCTTATATATGAATCATCATATTTTAATTGTCTTTATTTTAAGAATTATTATATGATGAGGATGATGATGTTTTATGATTTATTAAGCCATGAGCATGTGATTTGAAGCAAGATATGCCATTATACTTGATATAGTTGTGTTATTTGATATACATGAGATATCCATTGGATGTATAAATATTGTATATTTATGAAATTAATTAATTGATGAATTATATACATTAAAGGACATGTATAGAGATTTGTTGTGGTTATATGGCATAAGTTGTTTCAAATATTCATTTATTAGCATGTTATGCATACTGTGCATCGTTATTATCTCAACCAGATTCTTGGAGATCTTTCGGCAAGTTCGGACTATTCTTATGACCTATCATATGAGCATATATCTTGTATTTATGGTGCTAAAAGCTTCTTATATCTGCTGAATTATTCTGGAACGTGATATGGTTCTGTGATGGGTTCGATATGATTGTTATTTTGGCTCTTCGATGATGAAGGGAATATGTATTGACTAGTGTTTGCCGATGTGAAAATAAGTAGGGCTCGGTGCCCTTGGGTTGAAAATCCCTAAACCCCTGGGAAACAGCAATGAGGTCGGCTATCTAGAGCTAGCGGTGAGTAGCCCGAAAATCTAGACCTCGGCAAAACACTAGTGATTCTGTGATATGATATGGGTGGACTTGTAGTCCAATTCTATTATGATATGATGATGATCTTTTATGGGCTGGATGATGTTATATTGTGATTATGTTCGACTTATTCTCTGGGGAGGTCAGGCTCGTTCTTCTTCTTATGCTTATGGTTCAGCCCACCTTCAGTATCTCTTGGGGGCGGTCAGGCCCATTGTTATTATTATTATTATGATTCGATTCGGCCTCAATATTTTCTCGGTATAATGGTTGACACAAGGGGGTGACCTGCATATGCACATGCATGCATTGTTTTATCGGTTGAGTCATGATTTATGATTAAATAGTTAATTACGTTTTATACGTAATATTGCCTGTTATATCCCCTTACTGATCTGTGAGCTTACCCATTTTTATGTAAACAAATTCAAGTATCCATGAGACCGATACGACAGAAGAAGCGATTGGGTCGGGAACGAAGTAGAGAACCTTTGATACCGACTCATTTTTGTTGTGTAAGTGTGTACATGGCAAGCCATGGCTAGCTTAAGTTGTTGTTTACTTTGTAATGCATGTTAACATAATGTGTATATCTCTCGAATTCTATGTATGTGTATGGCTGTATATTACACTCATGTTTTATATTATTGTCCACGGCATGAGTATTAGGATTGTTTATTCCATGCGATGTGATTTTCTTGGATTTATTGTTTTATTATTTATTTTAGACCTACTTTTGCTCGTCTAAGGTGTGTTAGTAACGCTCCAGGTCTTAATTACAGGTGTTATCCTACTAATTAAGGCGGGGGCGTTACAAATTGGTATCAGAGAATAGGTTTGCGATTTAGTTGGGTTGTGGGACGAAATCTGTGGAATATGAGATGAACTGTATTTTTATGAATATGTTTATATCAGGTTATCATGATATTTTTCTTGTTTGCGTATAGTGAATGGCGACTCCACCAAATGAAAGGGAGAACCATGCCACTCACGAGAGTTCTACCTCGGGAGGGGAGTCTGTAGATGCTATTCATGCAATAGCTCGGGAGTTGGCCAATGTATTGGCTCATACTGAACAACCTCGAGAGAGAGTTCAGGAGAACTGGACTATGGTGGCCCTCGAGAAGTTCAAAAAGTTATCTCCTCCTACTTTCAATGGGATGTTCGGTTCTGATACAGCGAAGTCGTGGCTCGATCAGATAAAGAGAGCCTTTGATATCATGCATTTACCGGATGATTTGAGACTCAGCCTTAGTACATATCAGTTAATTGATCAGGCGGGTGTTTGGTGGAGGAACGTGTCGAGGAGGGCGGATGCTCCTACTACCTAGGAGCAATTCACCTAGTTATTTTTAGAGCGTTATTTCTCACCGGTCCATCGTAGTATCAAGAGGGATGAGTTCCGTTCCCTTATTCAAGGGAATATGTCTGTGACGGAGTGTGAGGCAAAGTTCGAAAGTCTAAGCTGTTTTGAGAAAGGTTTAGACAGCGATCTTGAGGAGAAGATACGTTTGTTTCTGAAAGGGTTGAAGCCTTCTATCAGAGAAAAGGTGTATGACTTAAGCTATAGCAGTGTGACTGAAGCTGTGAGAGTGGCCATGAAAGTAGAGCAAGAGAGAGCAGACGCCAGTAGATTCCTAGAAAGGAAAAGGGGTATCAAGGGGAAGAAATCGAGTAATCAAGGGAAGAAGCATACAGGTGATTTAGGGTCTTCTAGTGGCAGGGTTAGTAGAGACCGTTTTTCGGGGAGCAGTAGCGAGCACCAGGGATAGAGAGAGAGGATTTGTTATGCGTGCAGTCAACCGAGGCATATTCGTAGGGATTGTCCAAATGTGAGTCGGGAGTAGCAGCCGTCTCAAACTTAGGGCTCGAGCCGTGGTAGCCGAATGGGCCAATCTTTATCTAGTGGTCAAGGTCGGGGTCAGAGTCAATCCCATGAGGGTGAAAGTTCGTATGCTCAGGGAAGCGATAGGACTTCGGGTCGAGTGTATACCCTGAATCAGGTGGAGCAATCTGAAGCTAAAGTTATGGAAGTACTATTCTATTCTTTAGCTCTTGGGTTGAAGTTTCGTTTGATACCGGTGCTTCTCATTCATTTATCTCGTTGGCTTTAGTCACTAGATTGGGATTGAATGTTGAATGTTTGGATATACTGATATGTGTTGGTTCGCCTTTGGGGAGTGATGTACGGTTGAATTCTATTTGTAGAAATTGTTCCTTGAGTGTTGGAGAATCCTCGATAGAGTTTGATCTTATTGTGATGGATATGGAAGTCTATGATCTTATTTTAGGAATGGATTGGTTGACTACTTTTCATGTGATAATTGATTGTTCTAAACGTTGAGTATCAATTCCATTTCCTAATAGTGAGATGTTGATCTTCCATTGTAAATCTGAGTCACATATTCCAAGTATATATTTGAGGCCCAAGGAACAACGGGATTTCTTTGGGTGGTTGGCTAGTATGGTGGCACGAGAGGAGGGTGGTTCGTCTCCTTCTAATCTTCCTATGGTTAGAAAATTTTCAGATGTGTTTCCTAATGATCTTTCGGGTCTTCCCCCTCATCGGGTGGTAGACTTTTCTATTGACCTTATTCCGGGTACTGCTCCGATATCGTTAGCACCGTATCGAATGGTTCCTGCTGAGTTGATGGAACTGAAAGTTCAAATTGATGAGTTGTTGCAAAAAGGGTTTGTCAGACCTAGTGTGTCTGCTTGGGGCGTACCTGTACTGTTTGCTAAGAAGTAAGATGGGTCGTCATGGTTGTGTATAGACTATCGTCAGTTGAACCGTGTCACTGTCAAGAATAAGTATTTGTTGCCCCGAATAGATGATCTATTTGATCAGTTACAAGGTGATGTTAGATTTTCCAAGATAGATCTTCGATCGGGCTATCATCAGATGTTGGTTCGTGAAAAAGATATTTTGAAGATGGCGTTTCGTACTCGATATGGTCATTACGAGTTTCTAGTGATGCCATTCGGGTTGACGAATGCGCCAACGGCATTTATGGACTTGATGAATCACTTGTATCGTCCTTATCTTGATCAGTGTGTGGTGGTTTTTATAGATGATATTCTTATATACTCCAAGTCTGTTGAGGAGCATGAGAATCATCTCCGTCTAGCTCTTCAAGTCCTCCAAGATCACCAGCTCTATGCTAAGCTTAGCAAATGTGACTTTTGAATGTCGGAAGTTAAATTCTTGGGACATGTAGTCTCGAGTAATGGAATTTCGACAGATCCAACGAAAATATAAGTCGTTCTAAAGTGGGAAAGGCCTCGAAATGTTACGGATGTTAGAAGTTTTCTGAGTTTAGCAGGCTATTATCGTCGGTTTGTGAAAGACTTTTCTCGTATAGCATTGCCATTGACTTACCTCACTCATAAAGGTGTCCAATTCATTTGGAGTGACGATTGTGAGAAAGCCTTCCTAGAGTTGAAGGGTAAGCTTATTTCAGCTCTAGTTCTTGTTTTACCCGAGCGGGGAAAGGATTATACGATTTATTGTGATGCTTCTAGATTTGGTTTGGGTTGTGTTCTTATGCAAGTAGAGCATGTTGTGGCTTATGCCTTCCGTCAGCTCAAGCAACACGAGAAAAACTACTCTACCCATGATCTAGAATTGGCTGCGGTTGTATTTGCTCTTAAGATTTGGTGTCATTATTTGTATGGTGAGACATTTGAAGTCTATTATGATCACAAGAGCCTGAAATATATCTTTACCCAGAAAGATTTGAATTTTAGATAGCGACGGTGGATAGAATACTTGGAAGATTATGATTTTACTTTGCAGTATCACCCGGGCAAAGCTAATTTTTAGTCGATGCCTTAAGTCAAAAATCCCAAGGGTCTTTAGCTACTCTACGATGTCGAGAGTGGAAGTTAAGACAAGAATTGCAACTTTACAATCTTATGGTGAGTCGGAATGATAACCAGGCATATCTTTATAATATGGTTGTTCAACCAGCAATCTAATAGCACATGATTGGTGCCCAACATGTAAACGAAGAACTTCGAGTGATAGGTGATCGTTTGGCTACGAAAGCCGAACACGGTGAATACAAACTTGGGACCAATGGAGGAATTCGGGTTCGAGATAGATTGGTAGTGCCGAAAGATCCAGAACTTAGAAATGAAATTCTAAGTGAAGCCCATCATTCTAAATTTTTTATTCACCCGAGAGGTACAAAGATGTATTGAGACTTGTGCCAAAATTTTTAGTGGAGTGGTATGAAACGTGATGTCGCAAATTATGTAAGCAAATGTATGACCTGTAAGTTAGTGAAGGCCGAACATCAAAGACCCGCAGGGCAACTTCAACCATTGCCCATTCCCGAGTAGAAGTGGGAACATGTTACTATGGATTTTCATTTCCTTCCCTCGTTTCACATCTCGATTTTGGGGGAGTTTGCAGAAAGCTCTAGGTACTCAATTGAATTTTAGTATGACATTCCATCCACAGACAGACGGGCAATCCGAACGAGTTATTCAGATCCTCGAGGATATGTTAAGAGCTTGTGTTTTGGATTTTCGAGGAAATTGGATAGAGCATTTGCCTTTAGTGGAATTTGCCTACAATAACAGTTTTTAGGCTAGTATAGGCATGACGCCTTAAGAAGAATTGTATGGTCATCCGTGTAGATCACCAATTTGTTGGTATGAAGTCGGGGAAAGAACCTTGTTGGGTCCGGAATTGGTAGAACAAACCACTGAGAAGGTTAAGATTATCCGACAACATCTCCTTACTGCTCAAAGTCGGCAGAAGAGTTATGCCGATAAGCTTCGTCGTTCTTTGGAGTTTGAAGTCGGTAGTCATGTATTTTTGAAAACCAAACCTTGTTTTGGTATCACACGTTTTGGTGGCAGAAGGAAATTAGCTCATCGTTACATTGGGCCGTTTGAAATCTTGGAGCGTGTTGGAAATGTTTCGTATCGTTTAGCTTTGCCTCCACAGATGTCGCTTGTTCATAATGCCTTTCATGTGTCGATGCTTTGACGGTATGTTTACGATCCATCCTATATTGTTCAATAGGAAGATTTGGAAATCCTTGATGATGGGACGTATGAAATTCGATCGAATTAAATCCTAGACCGTCGAGATCGAGTGCTGAGAAACAAAGTCATACCACTAGTCAAAGTCTTGTGGTTGCACCACGAAGCCGAGGAGGTAACATAGGAAATGGAAACTGAGATCCGCCACAAATATCCTGACTTATTCACTGAAGGTACGATATTTAAATTTCGAGGACAAAATTTTTATTAGTGGGGAAGATTGTAATACCCCGTAATGTAATTAGTGTAAATTAGACACATATTTCTTGGTTGAGCATGGACCAAATTGTAAAGTTGCAAAAGTTCAGGGTTAAAATAATAAAGTTATGAAACTTCAGGGTTAAAGGTCGTAATTTAGCAAAAGTTAGATTTTTTTTCTTTTAAGACCACTAACCTCCACCACCTAAATTGCTCCACTTTCTTCATTCCTTTTATTTTTCATTTTCGTTGCCGAGAGACAATAAGAAAAAAGAAAATAGGTACGAAAACTTTCTTTTTATAAATTGGTTATCAAAACTCCGTCGAATCGAATCGAGTCGAGTCGTAAGGAAAAGTTGTCTATACGTCAAGGGCTACGTAATGGTATAAGAATTTTAGAGTTATGCTGGTCGGGGTTCGGGTATCAACTCAAATTTTATTCTTTGGGGCTAAATATTTTGAGGTAGGGGTTTAATTATTTTTAAAATATGATAGTATGATTTTCTTATATATGAATCATCATATTTTAATTGTCTTAATTTTAAGAATTATTATATGATGAGGATGATGATGTTTTATGATTTATTAAGCCATGAGCATGTGATTTGAAGTAAGATATGCCATTATACTTGATATAGTTGTGTTATTTGATATACATGAGATATCCCTTGGATGTATAAATATTGTATATTTATGAAATTAATTAATTGATGAATTATATACATTAAGGGACATGTATAGAGATTTGTTGTGGTTATATAGCATAAGTTGTTTCAAATATTCATTTATTAGCATGTTATACATACTGTGCATCGTTATTGTTTCAATCGGATTCTTGGAGACCTTTTGGCAAGTTTGGTCTATTCTTATGGCCTATCATATGAGCATATATCTTGTATTTATGGTGCTGAAAGCTTCTTATATTTGCTAAATTATTCTGAGACGTGATATGGTTATGTGATGGGTTCGATATGATTGTTATTGTAGCCCTTCGATGATGAAGGGAATATGTATTAACTAGTGCTTGCCGCTGTGAAAATAAGTAGGGCTCGGTGCCCTTGGGTTGAAAATCCCTAAACCCCCGGGGGATAGCAATGAGGTCGGCTTTCTGGAGCTAGCGGTGAGTAGCCTGGAAATTTAGATCTCGGCAAAGCACTGGTGATTCTGTGATATGATATGGGTGGACATGTGTTCCGATTCTATTATGATACAATGATGATCTTTTATGGGTTGGATGATGTTATATTGTGATTATGTTCGACTTATTCTCTGGGGAGGTCAAGCTCGTTCTTCTTCTTATACTTATGATTTAGCCAAGCTTCGGTATCTCTTAGGGGCGGTCAGGCCCATTGTTATTATTATTATTATTATGATTCAGTTCGGCCTCAGTATTCTCTCGGTATAATGGTTGACACAAGGGGGTAACCTGCATATGCACATGCATGCATTGTTTTATCGGTTGAGTCATGATTTATGATTAAATAGTTAATTACGTTTTATACGTAATATTGCCTGTTATATCCCCCTACTGAGCTGTGAGCTTACCCCTTTTTATGTAAACAAATTCAGGTATCCAGGAGACCGATACGACAGAAGAAGCAACTGGGTCGGGAACGAAGTAGAGAACCTCTGATACCAAATCATTTTTGTTGTGTAGGTGTGTACATGGCAAGCCATGGCTAGCCTGAGTTGTTGTTTACTTTGTAATACATGTTAACATAATGTGTATGTCTCTCGAATTCTATGTATATGTATGGCTGTATATTACACTCATGTTTTATATTATTGTCCACGGCATGAGTATTAGGATTTTTTATTCCATGCAATGTGATTTTCTTGGATTTATTGTTTCATTATTTATTTTAGACCTACTTTAGCTCGTCTAAGGTGTGTTAGTAACGCTCCAGGTCTTAATTACAGGTGTTATCCTACTAATTAAGGCGGGGGCGTTACAATTTTTCTTCATATGATACAAACTAATTGCACTAAGGATTTTTAGTTATCGACTGTATTGTGACGAAATTCTTTTTGTTACAAATGTAATATATGATGAAAAACATAATTTCAGTAACACAAATTTTGTTTACCGAAAAATTATTTCATTGTAACGCACTAACATGCAGTACTTTAAGTTAATGATGAAGCTATATAAATGTGACTCTCAACCCACCATATAGAGAACAAATGAATGCAACGACGCTTATGTGACGCTTTACTATTAACCGAAAATACTCTCACTTAGTACTCTTACTGCATATTTTTCCCACTAATACGTACTTTAGCAATTACTCCCAAGACCTCAAGATAAGAGCGAATGTTTGACAGTTACGTATTTTACAAAAACATTAATTTTAACATAATCAATAGATATAATTAAATATTATTTTTTCTATTTGTGAGATTTTGTAAAGTGCATGTTCATGTCCTAGAGAATGACAGATTCGGCCTCATCACAATACACAGACAAGTTTCTCAAAAAACATAAATGAAACATCTTTTATCTATTATTATACCTATTACCAACTTATTGGAATACAATCCTTAAGATAATTTCACTTATCTATTACACATTAAATTATTTTCAAGAACCAAAATTTCAACTAATATGTTTCACAAATCTTTATCTATTATTCACTTTCACAAATCACTTTTTATAAACTTTATTTACGGTTCTTGCAAAAACTTTACTGTTGTATATTTTGATGTGATTTGAATCTGCCCTAATTTAAAAAAAATTAGAGTGTATTTAGTTAAGATATATAATTAGGCAACATTTAATTAAAATAATTACGGACAAATATATTGGTCAACTTTCCTTTAGTTTCTTTAAATTTAAAATATTAAGAATCAACATAATTGATTAAAAAGGGTGTATTAGTCTAGATGTATTATCAAATTTTGGAAACTTAAACAAGAAAGACCAATTCTTGCTCCAACTCTAGATTTTTTGAATTAGTTAATGATTACATAGTCTCTCTTAACTGATGAAAATACTTATTTAAATTATGATGCTATTTGCAGCTCATATTCCAATATTGATTTACCGGAGGATCTTCATACTCCAGAATTTTTGAATAACATCAAATATTCTAAGGTGCCTAATCATGAGCTGAAGTTGAAGGTTGGCATTCCTGTTATATTACTAAGAAACATTGATCATTCTCCTGGGTTGTGCAATGGTACTAGAATGGTTATTACAAGGCTTGGAAATCATGTTATAGAAGCCAAAGTTATTACGGAAAGCAATGTAGGACATAAAGTTTTGATTCCAAGAATGACTTTAACTCCATCAGACCCAAGGTTGCCTTTTAAGTTTCAAAGAAGGCAATATCCTTTGATTGTTTCATATGCTATGACTATAAATAAAGTCAAGGCCAATCACTTTCGCATGCTGGACTATACCTAGAAAGACCTATTTTTAGTAATGGGCAACTTTATGTTGTACGTGGTCTCTAGAGTTACAAACCGTGCAGGATTAAAGATATTTATTTGTGATACAGATGGAGAACCAACAAATTCAACCACAAATGTAGTTTTTAAAGAAGTTTTCCAGAATTTGGATTAGTTATGTTATACTTATTACTTAAAACTTTTAAATTTGATAACAGTGTTTGTTTGGTAGGTTGTAATTTATATATGATGCATTTTGATTAATTTGATTATAGCTAATTAATTTTATGTATTATTATCGACATTACGATTACAAACGCCAATCCGTTAATCGCACGGGTGAAAATACTAGTTACAATAATTACGGACAAATATATTGGTGAACTTTCCTTTAGTTTCTTTAAATTCGTAATACTAAGAATCATCATAATTGATTGAAAATGGTATATTAGTCTAGATGTATTATCAAATTTTGGAAACTTATACATATTTAATGTAATAGGGACTAATTACTAATTTCAAATTCTTGGTATGCATAACTATTAATTAAGATGGATTTAAGGGGTGTAAAACTAAATCCCCCTAGAAAAATATGACTTTGTTTAGAATTAACATTATACGACATTCATCCATCCAAAATTTATAAGGGTGAATTTGTTTCTATTTACCATATCTTGCAGTTAATACACCCTTAAATTATGAATTTTTTTAACAAAGTTTTATAATATTACCCTTTTCAAAATTAATAAGTATATCCACCAATTAAAATTAAATTATAATTGTATCAATTTAAATTCTATTTTAATTAAGATTCATAATCCAAATATAATTCCTTTTTAAATTATAATACATATAGACTTTTATTATTTCATTTTCGGTGATTTGCTTTTGGATCATAAGCAGACTCCTTGAAGTTCCGAATTTAGCAGAATAGATACTTATTGTTCTGGAGGGTAAAATGAATAGGACAAAAAACTTCACACTATGGATTTTCATAGCAAATAATTTGAGCAACTTTATAATCATCGGCGGACAAAATTATAATCAAATCCATAACTGATAAAAACAGGTTCAAAATTGTGAAGGCAATTTCTTGTAAAATCAGTCTCTCTTTATTTTGCCAAGCAAGGTGTTTTTGTCGAAGTGGAGGTCTGATATTAGAGTGCGCCATGGCTTAGATATACACACATATGAATTGGCAAAGAAACTTTACAGGGAGTCTAGATAGTATGCGTATAGCAACTTGGTGGGGAAATTTGGCACTAAGGGACATTGTGTTACAAGCAATACAGAAACCCACAGTGGGTAAAGGCTTTCCCAAGGCAGCGAAGAGTGAGGAGCATGTTGTCGATGAGGAAGGAGATGGCGCTAGTGTAGAGAAGACACGGCAAGAGCAGTGGAGATTGAGTTGTGAGAAAGATGGAGGCTCGGTTAATTTACTTTAAAGTTAATTAAGATTCACCTATTATTTAATATTAGAATCTAAATTTATAAAGTGGTTGAACTTATTAATTTAGTGAATATTTTAGTATTAAATTATTATTTAAAATAATATTTATAAATTTAAATTAATAATATTTTTTTGCCAATCTATTCACGCTCGTGGATTAACTTAATAGGTAATGCGAATTAACTGCAAAATTTTGTGGATAAAAACAAAATCTCCCATTTATAATCAATGATTGACAATTTTACACGTTTTAAGAGTAAAGAACAATTTTAGCATGATTACTTAATGTTTCAAGACTGTATTTGTATACTTAACAAAATTAGGTACATTGGTTATATTCAAAAAAATATCTAAAGTGTTGTTAAAAATTACTCAACTCTTAATTTTTTAAAACTTTTTTTTTTATTTTTTTTTAAGAATCAAAATTGCAACAACTTAAATTAAATCAGCATAACCTCATATATGATCTAATTAGGTAGGGGCAGTGGCGGAGCCATTATTCTGCTTCAGGTGGGGCCAAACTACAACACAACAAGAATTTTTTGCATATACAATAATAAAGCCAAAATTAAAATATTATATTAAAATACTTAACGTCTTATACATCAAAAATCAAAATAGCATATATTTAGTTACAACATTCCCCTTTCGAGACTTCATATTTTGAAAGCGCTGAATGATATCTTCATTGTCGATAGTTTCAAAAACATCTTTCTCGATATATGCGACCAAGCAATCATTCATCAAATCATCTCCCAACCGATTTCGTAATTGAGTCTTGATTAGTTTCATTGCCGAGAAAACTCTTTCAACCGTTGCAGTTGCAACAGGTAAAAGTAGAGCCAACTTGATGAGCATATATACTAATGGAAATGTGTGATGCTTTTTCAATTGAAGCATTTTCTTAGCAAGCCCACTAACTCCCGTCACTTCTAAAAATTGGTCATTCGACCGCACATCCAAAATATAGTTATCAAGTTGATATTGAAGTGCATTTAAATCTATTATTGAGAAGTCGGATGGATAAAACTCGGCAAATCGAAGAACTTTTCCTTGTCAAAAGCGGAGAATGAATCTTTTGGATCAAAACAAGCCATGCACAACAACAACTCCATATTTACCTCATTGAAATGTGTATTCAACTCTTGAAGTAACATATCTATCACAGTGTAAAACAATTCAACACGATAATAATGCATATTTGTGCTTCCTTCCACATTACGACGCAATCTTCCTTGCTTTATAAACGAATCCTCCATATATACGATGATTATATTATGCTTAATGCAAAATAAAGACACCGTATTTAGTAAAGATTCCCATCCATCATCTCTTAACTCTTGGAGGCGTAACTTTGTTATTCTTACGAGAGCCATGGCATTTACAATCTCTTGGTCTTTCTTTTGTAATGCTAGATTCAAATCATTTGTAATTCCTAACAAATTTTTCATGAAGTGTAAGATAAATGCAAATTCAAAAACCTGAATGTATTCTGATAGAGTGTCTGCTTTTGCTCTTTGCTTTGGCTCCTGTCCATCACCGCCAATAATTATGAGAACATCAATTACCGAAGAGAACAAATCAATTAAGCTAACAAGTGTGCCAAAATGCGAACCCCAATGTGTGCTTCCAGCCCTTTTCAATGTTTTCTCTTAATTCAATCCGGAACCTGTCAAAATCTCCCCAATATAAATTCCTTCGATCAATTTTTCATATTATTTTTCTTGAAGGATATCTTTGCGCTTGCACGAGGCTCCAACAATATTTGACAACATTGTAACAACATCAAAGAATGTAGAAATCTTTGAGTGATTTTTGGCAACAGCAACAAGTGTTAATTGAACTTGGTGAGCAAAACAATGTACGTAATAAGCAGAACTATTCTCCATTAATATCAAACTCTTAAGACCATTAAATTCTCCTCGCATATTGCTTGCTCCATCATAGCCTTGCCCTCGTAAACTTGATAAACTATACCCATGTTTTGAAAGAAGAGACTCAATAACTGCTTTAAGTAATAAAGCAATTGTATCTGTAACATGTACAATGCCTAAAAATCACTCTATTAGACACCCCCTTTCGTCAACAAAACATAAAACAACAACCATTTTCTTTTTTATAGATACATCACGAGCCTCGTCAACTAAGATAGAAAAAATCTGATCACCAATTTCTCTAATTATTGCATTTGTAGTCTCAATTGCTATGGAATTAACAATATCACATTGAATTTGATGCGATGTCAATTTGAGATTTTCGGGAGCATTCTTCAAGACAACTTTCTTAACCTCCTCATTATGCTTGGCAAGAAATTCAAGAAGCTCAAGAAAGTTTCCACTGTTACTTGAGGCCTCGTATTCATCATGCCCACGAAAAGGTAATCCTTGCTTCAAAAGAAACCTAATGCAAACAACTGAGGCAGTCAATCGAATATGATAATCAATTCGAGCTTGATCAGAATGATTAGACAAACTTCTATGTGTTCTTGTTGTTTCATTAGATCTTCGGCAGCCTTCATGCATTTGTTATGCAAACTATTGTGCTCTCCGGCATCTTTGTCTAAGTGAATTTTCTTTTTCCAATTACTAAACCCTTCACCAACAAATGAATCACCACCCCCTTGCTCGCCAATTGACTTTGGTCTAAACAAATAGCAATACAAGCAAAATGCAGCATCCTTTGAAATACGATATTCCAACCAACCACTGTAATCATTAAACCACAATGAAACAAATCTACGTTTGTGAGAGCTAGAACCACTCCAAGGAAAATCATGACTCTTTGGTTGACAAGAGCCTTTTTGCAAGTATGCTCGCCTCACATTCTCTTTAATATTAGCATCATAATCGTGTATACTTTTTCTTAACCCAAGATCGCTTTCAAGCTCTAAATTGGAAAAAGTTGTGGAATCGAAATTTGGAGCGAAGGAACCTATATTTGACGGAGTGGAATCGAAATTTGGAGTAGAACTCGAACCAACATTTCGAGAAGTAGAACCCACTTCTACTTTACTAAAATATTTCTCCATTCTATTTCTGAAAAATAAAAAATGATATACTAAAATTAATTATATATTTTTAAATATTTTTATCAACTCAGTATTCAACCTACTATAACCAACAAACACATATATTAATCTAAATATTAATTTATTAAATAACAATCTAATAAGCAAATTAACCTCAATAATCAAATTTAATATCAATATTTAACAATTTAATAAGCAAATCAACATCAATAATCAAATTTAATATTCAAAATTTTAACATCAATAATCAAATATATACCAGAATAATCAACAGCAAAAAACAAATAATCAACATCAATAAACAAATTCTTAATATTCAAAATTTTAAAACAATATGTATAAGATTATAAAAAAATCTAACCTAAAATACCGGAGTAAATGAAGAATGAAGACGGAGAGAAGAGCTTTGAAGTACTGCTTGGCTGCTTGCTGCTTGAAAAAAAAAACTGAACGGAAGAACTAAGAAGCTCCCACAGAGATTGAATAAAAAGGAGAAAAATGGGAGAATAAAAAAACAGCTGACTGCTAGTCTTCTGCTGCTACTGCTGCTGCTGCTTGTTTAAAATGTTATAACCTAACCTAACCTAATATATTACAAACTAAAACCTTAAACTTATACCGTTTATTGCACATACCCCCCCGCCCATAATTTTCCAACTTCACAAAAAAAAAACCCGCCCCAAACTTTCGATCGCACATTAAACTCCCACCCCATATTACAACGCCGCCCCTTCATCTTATAAGCTTAATTTCACAAACCACCCTCCCCTATAATTACACATTGGCCCCTCGTCTTTTCCTTCTCGCACAAAACCCCCCATACTCTTAAATTTTTTTTCAAAAGTCCAGGTGGGGCCATGGCCCCACCTGGCCCCTTGGTGCCTCCGCCCCTGGGTAGGTGAATCCCCACTCAAAAGAACAATCAATCTTTACAGCTTTCCAAGCTAATACATGAGTTACACGATTCGCTGATTTAAAATAGAACGAGATATCCGAGAGCACGTTTCAATCAAGTTCTAAATTTATATCTTCAATCAGAAGGTCTTCATCCAAAAAAACTTAAGTGCCATACTTGCCGTGCGGGGCCTAATTTTACCCTAGGTTAAGTTAAAATTTATTATGTTTGAATCGACACAATCCGTCTCAAGTATAATATTTTTTTAAGATACCATATAATTTAAATTAGTCGAGCAGTTCGTGTATACAATAAACAAACCGGTTCAAAATTGTCAAACTAAACTCACTTCAAGGCAAGTTCTTCGGATTGGAGTTCTTCGGATTGGAGTTAATCATATATTTTGCGATTCCGCTATTTTAAAATGACGAAATTCATTTAACATTAAAATTATGCAATCTCGATCATTAATTTTAAATTAAACAGTTTAAATTTTGAGCTCTCGTCAAATAAAATATATCCCTCAGGCGAGAATTCTACGAATTAAATAATAATTAATAAGAAGCATTATGATGTTGCACGTGTGAAGTCAAGTTTAATTTTTTATTCTTTTAATTATTTTAGGGCAATATTTTTCTTATTTTAGTTATTAGGGTTTTGGTAAAGTCTAGAGTATTAGTATTAGTATTATTTTTTTTAGGTAATCCAGGTTTCCATATATGTAAAGGATTTGATTTGGCGTAACCTCCAAACAATTTAATTATTTTAGGTTTAGGATTTAAGTAGTATAAATAAATTATGTCCCATATGTAATAGATTATTCAATTTTTCATCAATATATCAATTATCAAATAATTCGAGAACTTTCTCTCTTTTCTTGTGAATTCAAGAAGTCAGGTCGAAGACATGCAACTATCATTCCTTTAAACTCGCTTCCATCTTTTAGAAATACAATTATACATATTTGCAATTCTTGAATTTGCAAAACTATAGAGTTATAATACCAATGTTTGAATTATATGTAATTCTAGATTTGTTTGTTTAGCCAATTTGTAGAATTATTTGAAATTCTAATGAATAGTGGGTTTAAGAACCTTTGCGACCACCGCTGGAGCTTCGACTGTATTCATCATAAGTATAGCAGTAGGTGATGCCAGTGGACGGTGGTGACAAAAGTTATTTAATATATATATACACAAAGCTGGCCTTGGGGTAGTGCTAGTAGGGCGACCGCCCCGGGCCCAAAATTTTAGAAGGGCACAAATATTGGTTTATATATATTAAAAAAATAAAAGTTGTTAATTAATAACAAAACTTAATAAGAAAAAACTTAGGCTTCCAAAGTTCTAATTGTGTGTCAAAAAACAGTTCTTTAACTCTTCTTCGATCTTTCTTCCCATATACAATCTCAATCTTCTTATTCTACTAGATAGAATTATCATCAATATTTTTTCTTTCATTCATATTGATTTTAAAATAATAAGAGAGAATTTGATATTTAATTGTAAGGTATTTTGCACGATTTTTTGCAATTTTAATGTATTTTTTGTGTCATGTAAATTCTTATCATTGAAATAAAATTATTTTTTTAATACATAAAAAAATAATTTATCTACCTATACCATATACGTACTAATAATGTAAAATACATGCCATGTGTTATAAGAGGTAGGAAGGGGTATAGTACTACTGTATGCGTGTGGTGGGGGTGGGGTGGGGATGTCGTAAAACAGAGGGTGGGAAAGGAGTTGTTTATTCTCTATGTGTATGGAGGTGGTGGGGCTGAGGTGGGGTGGTGTGTTGGTTACTGTGGTGTGTAGCTGGAAGACAGGGTGTGGGATAATGGGGCAGGGCCATGGGGTGGATTGTGGTAATTGATGGTGAATTTTTTTTATATACAATTCAGTGACAATTAAAATCGGAAAACTTGACTCTTCGTATAGAATTTAATCATATAGTTTTGGAATGAAAAATACTTTTCTTGTTTACGATTCTTATCACTTATTCTTACGGGTGCATTATATGGGTTCTACATTTGTTTAATATACATTTTTATACAAGCGTTGCTGTGAGAATCTGTAAATGCGACCCCCGGGTCTCGATCCCTTCTTTGGGTGTCTAAAACGTCGGAACGGATTCTGTCGTTCTATTTGCTTCTATAGGGTTGGTGTTTCCTACTATCTATCTCTAAATGTAAAGGGGTTCGTTTCAGAGTCGCCAGTACGTTTTATGAGAAAACCGACAAAAGGGTTTGTGTAAGAGGAAAGGCTACAAATTAGCCTTTCTTAACACGTTTATCTACAAAGCCAGGTTTCTACAGGGTTCAAGAACTACGTTACGGATTGGGAAGGTGTTAAGCACCCGTTCCGCCCTTTCGGTCTCTAGTGGTCTTATGTGTTTTTTCTATGTTGAAAAACTTGGATGCTTTTATTAACAGTCTACTACTTCCCAAATAAGAAACCCTAATTTGAGGAAAAACGGGGAAAGGGATAAAAACCTTTGTGTTCTGTGATCCAATTTATTTTGGTTTTGAAAATATAATACAAATGACAAAGCTTATGTTTTGAAAGGGGGATTCCAGTATTATTTCCTCAGATAATAATGTCAGTTTTTCTCGTATCTGATTTACTTGAAAAAAGTTCGGATCTTTATTGGAACTAATTCAATATGGAATTTGAACTCTTTGAGGAGAGTTTTATCCGAAATATCGTTGTCTATGGGGAAGACGAGATAAGTCTGAATTTAATTCCTAAGTAAGTTATATTGATCCGGGTTTTGAAAACCTAATTTTATCCGGACGATAATGTTCTTACTTTTTTGGTTTTGCAGATGATTTTATCAGGGTTTTTGTTTTGAAAACAGTAGACTATTTTATAATTTGGCAATAAGTTTATTCAAATAAAATGTGGACGGAACAACAAAAATAAAACAAGTACACGTATATCTTATTTTAAATACTAAAAGAGACTTTATTTACCCTCCCGACGAGAATAATAATAATAATAATAAGAGAGAAAATATAATACAGCAGAGAGATCTCCGGCTATAATAAGCTTTTCCCTCTTCAGATATTTCTGAGAATTCAATTCCAGAAGTGAGACACACCGATTGTGAGAATAGATTCGATAATTCTTCAGAAATAAGACGATCGTAGAATATACTTGATAGAAGATCAGAAAATCAGATAAAATAATATAATTCTTTAGATCCCAAAAATAATGTCCTTGAACCCTTGGGGGTGTTGGCCTATTTATAGTGCTGGGGAGGGATTGTCGCCTGATATTTCTTCAAAAAAGGCAATGTCGCGAGACATTTGGATCAATGTCACGCGACAAACGGCTAAAGTGACTCTTCTGACAGACTGATTTGTTAGAAAGTGGTTGGTTTGTGTTCGAAAAACTTGTCGGGCGATATAAGGGAAATTGTCACGCGACATACTGGTTTGTCGAGCGATAAATTACCTTAAAAAAATGTTTGTTTGGCCAACAAACCCCTCGGGAGCAGTTTCGGGTGGGCCCACGGACTCCAAAAACCGTGCTTTTCGATAGTCGTTAGGGTTCTTGCAGGGGTCACAGATTGGGGTGTCTATAAACCCTCTCAACTCAAGCTTCTTATCGGCAAGAAATTGAGGCGACTAGAAGAGACCATGGTCCATGACTCCTGCAAGAACTCTAAGAGAGTGTGCATATGTAGGAGTGTTTGTGAGTGCCTCCGGAGAGGGTTTGTGACCGGTTTGCCTCCGAAGAGGGCTTTGTTACCTCGTTGCCTCTTTCGAAGGCAATGCTTGCTCCACTTGTCTCAGATGGGAGGATTACCTTTGCTCCACTTGCCTCTCTGGGAGGCTTTAATCTTCTTGCCTCAATGGGAGGACTACCATTGCTCCACTAGCCTCAGGTGGGAGGACTACCATTGCTCCACTGCCTCTCTGGGAGGACTTTGATCTTCTCGCCTCAGATGAGAGGACTACCATTGATCCACTTGCTTCTCTGGGAGCACTTTGATCTTCTCGCCTCAGATTGGAGGATTACCATTACTCCACTTGCCTCTTTGGGAGGACTTTGATCTGTAAAAGAACGCCTCCGGGGAGGGCTTTTTAAGGGTTTTGCCTCTGGTGAAGGCTTGTGTTTGTGATTTGCCTCGAATGAGGGCTTAGTGTTTGTTCCTTTAGAAAGGACTTACACTGCCTTCGAATAGGGCTTTTCCCTCAAGCGTGTGACAAAATCGCTGAAACTTTCCTTCTCGCCCTACTTGGCTATTTCTAAATGCTTACGGGTAATTTCTAAATCCTCGTTGGACCCGTACTTAGTCATGAATTCCTTGACAATGTCCCCCCAGGTCTTTGTGTGGTGTCTCTCCAGATCAAAAAATCATCTCAGGGCGGCCCCCGTAAGAGTCATGTGAAAAGCCTGAGCCGACTCGAGTTCTCCGCAATCGGACACTTGCATGGATTGGATGTAAGATTAGAGGTGAGTTTTTTGGGGCATGGTTCCAGTAAACTTGGTGATAGAGGGGAACTTGAATCCCTGGGGCAATCTTTAGACACCCGATCCGTGACCCCTATAAGAACCCTAACGACTATCGAGAAGTACAATTTTTAGAGTGTAGGACCCACCCGAGCATCCGAAACTGCCCCAAAAGGGTTTGTTGGCCAAAAAAACCTGTTTTAAAGAGGGATTATTGCGCGACAAACCAGTATGTCGCGCGACAATCTCTCTTATATCGCGCGACAAGTTCCCCCAACATAGACCAACCACTTCCTGACAAATCAGTCTATCAGAAGGGTCACTTCAACCGTTTGTCACGCGATATTGTCCAACATGTCGCGCGACACTTGCCTCTTCTGGAGAAATATCGCGCGACAATCTCTCCCCAGCACTATAAATAGGCCAACACTCCCAAAGGTTAAAAGACAGCAACTTGGGATCTAAGAATTCTGAATTTATATCTAATTTTCTGGTCTTTTATTAAGTATTTTATACGATCATCTTATTTCTGAAGAATTATCTAATCCATTCTCTACACTCGACGTGTCCCGCTTCTGGAATCGAATTCTCGAAAATATCTGAAGAATGAAAAGATTATTATCACCGGAGATCTCTCTACCATATTATATTTTCTTTTTTATTATTCTCGTCGAGAAGGTAAAGAAAGTCTCTTCTAGTATTTAAAATTAGATATCTATATACTTGTTTTACTTCTGTTGTTCTGTCCACGTTTTATTTGAATAAACTTATTGCCAAGTTATAAAATAGTCTACTGTTTTCAAAATAAAAACCATGATAAAATTATTTGCAAAACTAGAAAAAGTAAGAACATTGTCGCCCGGATAAACTAGGTTTTCAAAACTCGGACTGATAAAACTTACTTAGGAATTAAAATCTAGCATATCCCATCTTTTCCATAGACTGCAACGTGTCTGATAAAACTCTCCTCAAAGAGTTCTAATTCCATATTAAATTAGTCCCGATACAAGATCTGGACTTTTGCTAAGTAATCAAAGTACGAGAAAACCGACATTATTATCTAAGGAAATAATACAGGAAACTCTCTCTTAAAATAAAAAAAGCTTTGTCATTTGTATTTACATCTTTCAAAACAAAAGATCGGATCTCGGAACACAAAGGTTTTCATCCATTTCCCCTATTTTCCAAGATTAGGATTTTTCATTCGGGAAGTAGTAAACTATCAGTAAAAGCGTCCAAATTTTTCAACATAGAATAAACATATAAAGACCACTAGAGACCGAAACGGCGGAACGGGTGCTTAACACTTTCCCAATACGTAACATATTTTCCAAACCCTATAAAATCATGGTTTCGCAGACAAACGTGTTAAGAAAGGCTTATATGTAGCATTTCCTCTTACACAACTATTTTGTCCATTTTCTCGTAAAACGTACTGGCGACTCTAAACGGACCCTCTTGCATCTAGAAATAGGATAGAGAGATACCCGATATGAATTATCAACACATAAAAGCAAATGGAACAACGGAATCTTTTCCGACGTTTCAAACCCCCACCCACGGGAACGAGACCCATGAGGTTGCATTTGCGGATTCTCACAGTGACGACTCTGATGGGGACACTAGAAAACTAGGCTCTTATATGTGGACTTTTGTTTATTTGTTGAATATCTACTTTTTTGCTTTCCCTACTTCTTTTTATGTTAATTGATTGCGAAGAAACATTTTTCTAAAAATCAAAGTTTTCCAAAATACGTAATAAAGATAATGATATTTGTAAAACCAACCTTTCGAACTTTGCACGCACTTCACAAATCATGCATTGGTTCTATGAGTGTGAAATTACCCCAAACCCTCGGAAGTATTATAAGTGAGTCGGGAGTTGTCTTGCTTGGGCCAACATAAACCGAAAGCATTTACTTCCACTCTCCTTGGCCAAGTACACCCCCAAGGTATATCGAGTGACGAAAACACTCACGTACCCGGGAAGTATATCAAAAGATTCTTGCACGTACCCGCCCCTGGGGTATATCGCAAGGTCTTGCCAAATAGGAGGGAGCCTGAAGCCTTAACCGTTCTTACACCTGCGCTACATATAAGATCGAGTCGACTAAAACACTTATCAACCAGCCATAGGGGATGTACCACCTTACGGCTTCCTTTACACTACTTCTTTTAAACCCCAGTCTTTTCTCGGTGATATTATTTTTAGGGCTTCTTTTGGCAAAAATCAAGTCGCACCGTAGTTTTCCTTCATCTCCGCCATGTGGTTTCGTCTACAGCCATAAACTATGATAGTCTGGAAGGTTGGGCCAGTCGAGATCATACCGAAAGATTAGTAAGACCAAGCATATCTAAAATGACCGTTGGACGTGAGAATCAAGAAATAGAGCAGGGCCTAGCCGAGGCATCAGCAGTCCATCCAACTCTAGCCGAGATGCATCGTTTACTAATGACCGTTAGCAAGAATCTAGAAAGCCTCACGACCAAGCAACAGGGTACCCGAATTCGAATAGAAGAGTTGTCCACTGAAAGAACTGCACCACCGGAGTTTGAATGACTACTACCGAATCGAGATCCAAATCAAGGGCAGTCATCACAAGTACTCCCCCCAGTCCAAGGAACCAACCCACAACAAACGGGTCCCATCCCAGCCGGTCCTATCCAAACAATCAAAATTAGTGGGCCCCAAATTCAAGCCCTACCTATCAACAACAAGAACCACCCATCGTCCGGCCGTATCCCTAAATCCAGTCGGATTTTGATCCTCAGTATCAGCAATGGCCGCAAGTTCCAGTGAGACCTGTCCCGCCACCAGCCCTGGTAGCCCCTCCTAATGAGTACCCAGATATCAACCGACTCTGGGCAGTATATGCAGAATCAATTATAGCTCGGGAACAACTCGTTGAAGTGTCGAGAGAGAGCGAAGAAATGAAGAAATTGAAGGAATAGATAAGGGTCTTGCAAAAGGGAGTTTCCCTAATGAAAGGAGCAGATGAGATTATAGACATGAATGCCTTCTCCTTCTACCTAGAAGCAAGGTTGCCCCAGGGGTTCAAACTCCCCTCTACCACCAAATTTACTGGAACCACACCCCTGAAGACTCACCTCCAATCTTACATCAGATCCATGTAAGTATTTGGTTGTGGGAAACCCGAGTTGGCTCAAGCCTTTCACATGACTCTCACGGTGGCTGCCCTGAGATGGTTTTTTGATCTAAAAAGGCATCACACGAAGACTTGAGGAGATATCGTCAAGGAGTTTATGACTAAGTACGAGTCCAACGAAGATTTAGAGATTACGCGTAAGCACTTAGAGATGGCCAAGCAAGGCAAGAAAGGAAGCTTCAGCGATTTTGTCACGCGCTGGAGAGAAATGGCCTCCCAAATGTCCAAACGGCCCGATAAAGAAGAACAGTTGGAGATCATACAAAAGAATTTCACTACAGCTGTATTGAGCTGCATGGGAAAACATGTCTTCCCACACTTCAGGGATCTGTTAAGCATGGGATCGCAAGTAGAGGGAGAACTGACCAAGAAGGCAAAGATCGATACCAAGAAAGCCTCGTATGCCGAGAAGAAGACAGCCACCCCAGTCGTGAACCAATTGAGCTCATACCCATATCAATAAAACCCATTTCAGCAGTCGCAACAAACTCCTCCGATGAGTTAGCCTACACAAGGAAACTCCTCAAACACCAAAGTCAAGAAGTGGAGGAATTTATGCACCCTTCCCACTACCCTGGTCAAAAGTCTGGAATTACTCCGAAACGCATGATTAATCACCCCGCTCAACCCACGCCCCCCACCAAACACTATTCCTAGCACCTGGAGAATGAATAAAAATTGTGCATATCATCAAGCTGCCGGCCATGATGCAGAATGTTGTCTGGCACTCCGTCACCGTATCCAGGACCTGATCGAGACTGGAACCATCCCCGCACCCAGCGGGCCCAATGTTACTAGCAACCCCTTTCCCAACCACGCTCCATCTACGGGAATTAATGCCTTAACTATTGATGAAGAAGGTTTTGATCCCGTAGGACTCATCCGAGATGACCCAGCTTGCAAATCACCAGCTTGCCGTCTAAGAAAATTCAAGTTGCCCCAGGCCTCAATCCGATAATCGATCAGTGGATGGCTAAGATGAACTTTCTACCCGGGCAGGGTTTAGGAAAGACAAACCAAGGGATCTCCCACCTGCTTAAAATCAAGATCAATCCCGAAAAATCTGGGATATGATGGATCCAAGATAAGAAGAAACAGCCATGGAAGCCCTGAGGCCCTCCAAATGAGACAATATGTATGACAGAGACCTCCCCTAAGACTTTCAGTTGGTCGGCCGAACCAGATCTACTAGAAGCCTCAGAAAGATCAAACCCAGCATCCCTTTGGATATAGCAGATCACCCGTTCGGGAAGGATATATCAGCCACCAACAATAAATGTCGAGAAATAGCTCCCCCTAAGGAAATAGGGGATGACCGAGTACTGGAACAATTGAAGAAAACCCAGGCACACATCACCATTTGGGGCCTCCTAGTTGCCTCCAAACCTCACAGAACTGCCTTCATCAAACTCCTGGATGAGGCCGTCATACCACCAGATTCTACACCCAAACAGCTGCCAAGTATGATTGGGTCGCTTACAGTGCAAAGAAGTCTGTCATTCTCAGATGAAGACCTGTTGTGAGAATCCGCAAATGCGACCCCCCGGGTCTCGTCCCCATTTAGTTGGGCGTCTGAAACGTCGGAACGGATTCCGTCGTTCCATTTGCTGAAGCGTCTTTCGTTGATTCATATCAGGTGTCCCTATGTCTATTCTAGATGCAAAGGAGTTCGTTCAGAGTCGCCAGTACGTTTTACGAGAAAACGTACAAAACAGTTGTGTAAGAGAAAAAGCTACAGATAAGCCTTTCTATACACGTTTGTTTACGAAACCAGGATTCTATAGGGCTCGGAAACTATATTACAGTTTGGGAAGGTGTTAAGCACCCATTCCGCCCTTTCGATCTCTATTGGTCTTTTATGTGTTTATTCTATGTTGAAAAACTTGGATGCTTTTACCGACAGTCTACTACTTTCTAAGTAAAAACCCTAATTCTTGGGAAAAACGAGAAAATAGATGAAAACCTTTGTGTTCCGAGATCCAATGTTGAGTTTTGAGAAATGAAAATACAAGTGATAAAAGTTATTTTCTTTAGAGAGGGAGTTTCCCGTATTATTTCTCGGATAATGACGGTTTTCCCGGGTTTTGACTTGTTTTGGAAAAGTTTGGATCTTTTAGTGGAACTAATTCAATATGGAATTGGAACTCTTGAGAGGAGTTCTACCAGATGTATCACAATCTATGAAACAGATAGGATTTACTGGGTTTTTAATTCCTAAGTAAGTTTTACCGGTCCGAGTTTTGAAAACAGGATTTTATCCGGATGGTAATATACTTACTCTTCTGGTTTTGTAAATAGTTTTATCAGGGTCTTTTGTTTTGAAAACGGTAGACTATTTGTAACTTGGCAATAAGTTTATTCAAATAAAAGTGGACAGAATAACAGAAAAGAAACAAGTACATAGATATTTAATGTTAAATACTAGAAGAGACTTTCTTTACCTTCCCGACGAGAATAATAGTAAGAAAGAAAATATAATACGGCAGAGAGATCTCTGGTGATAATGATCTTTTCCTTCTTCAGATATTTCCGGGAATTCGATTCCAGAGACAGGACACGTCGAGTGTCGAGAATAGATTCGATAATTCTTCGGAAATAAGACTATAATAGAGAATGCTTGATAAAAGACTAAAAAATTAGATTTAAAGCTTAGAATTCTCCAATCCCAAGTCGCTGCCCCTGAACCTTTGGGGGTGTTGGCCTATTTATACTGCTCGGGAGAGTATGTCGCGCGACATTTCCCCAAAAGGGGCATATGTCGCGCGATAAACGGCTGAAGTGATGTTTCTGACAGACTGATGTGTCAGAGAGTGGATGGTCGGGTGTCAGGAGGGATTGTCGCGCGACATAGTGTGATTGTCGCTCGACATATCAGTGATTGTCGCGCGACAATGTGATATGTCGTGCGACAATCTCTCTTAAAAATGGGTTTGCTGGCCAACAAACCCCTTAGGGGTAGTTTCGGGTGCTCGGGTGGGTCCCGGTCCCCAAAACAGTAGTTCTTGAAGGTCGTTAGGGTTCTTGCGGGGGTCACGGATCGGGGTGTCTACAGACCCTCTCGACTCAAACTCCTTGCTTGCAAGGAATTGAGGCGACTGGGAGAGACCATGATCCATGGCTCCCGCATGAACTCTAAAGGAGTCTGTGTATGCAAAAAGTGCTTGTGAGTGCCTCCGGAGAGGGCTTTGTGTTTGGCTCTGCCTCCGGAGAGGGCTTTTGTTACCTCATTGCCTCTTTCAAGGACTTTCGTTTGCTCTACTCGCCTCAAATGGGAGGACTACCATTGCGCCTCAGATGGGAGGACTACTGTGTGCCTCTCTGGGAGGGCTTCGCCTCAGGTGGGAGGACTACCATTGCTACAATGTGCCTCTCTGGGAGGGCTTTTGATCTTCTGGTCTCAGGTGGGAGGACTACCGTGTGCCTCTTTGGGAGGGCTTCGCCTCAGGTGGGAGGACTACCGTGTGCCTCTCTGGGAGGGCTTCGCCTCAGGTGGGAGGACTACCGTGTGCCTCTCTGGGATGGCTTTTTGATCTGTAAATAAGAAAGAAAATTTTGCCTCTGGGAAGGCATTGTGAGTATCTCGCCTCTAGCGAGGGCTTGTGTTTGTGATTTGCCTCCGAAAAGGGCTTGTGTTTGTGATTTGCCTTCGAAAAGGGCTTGTGTTTGTGTTTTCTTTTCAATCGTTATCTTAGACTGCTAGAGTGAGCGAGAGAAATCTCAGTGAGGGTGAAAAGAGCTTCTCGGGGTCTAATCCGGATGTCCGTTTCCTTGTATCTTTCTGAATTTTAACTCTCATGTTTTCCTCGAGTGAAGATACTTATCTCAAAAGGCAGTTTTCGGATTTCTTTTGCTCTCCGCAGAGTGATGGTCCGAGGATTTCCAAACCATCTCTTCTGTATCGTGCTGAAAAGAAAATTTGTTGAAAGTTCAATCTCTGATCCCTGTTCTCTTCTTGGTTTTCTCTTTTGGTGGGCCCACATCGTATTCTGTTTTTCGATGCCCTTATTTCTCCCTCTTTTGGGGAAGACTTTTCCTGGCCTTCTCTGGTTTTGACCCGGAGTCTTTTCATCCCTTTGTCGTGATCAGGAGCCTTACTTACCCAAAACGAAACCCTGAGCCGGTTTTGGCTTAGCTGTCACTTTTGGTGTGGCTCTCCCTGTCACTCTGCATTTCTGTTTCTCTCGCTTACTTTGGGCGCTCATGCGGGTTTTTCTCTTTTCTACTATTTCAATTTTTTCTATCCCCGTCTTATTTTTGATATCCTGCTTTTTCTCATTGATGGTCTCGGTCCTTTTTGGGAGATCAGAGACTACTTTATCCGTTTGTGTTTTGTTTTCGCACTTTCGGAAAGATGATTTGGAAGTCCTCTATGTGCGGTTTTTTAGCAATTTTCTCGAAAAACTGCTTATCTGGAGTACCCTTGCAAGAGATAAAATGAGACAAAGGTCAAAAAAATCAGGGGTGGGATGGGTTTGTCGCGCGACACTTCGGTGTCTGGCTCTTTGTCGCGCGATAATGTGGCCATTTGTTGCGCGACAAACTGCCCCACTATATAAGTCCTTTGCTGAGCTCATTCCACCTCATTCTCTCATTTCTCTCTCTCTCTCTAGCTTTCTTTCTCTCCTCTCTCAAGCGCGGAAGCTCTGCAGCTTTTTTGACTTTTCCGATTTCTCTCATATATTCCATATACACGGATGGACCCTGCACATCCTGATAGACTGGAGGGTGACCAGGAGGAGGTCACTTTTACAGACGCTCAGGGCGTTCTTCGCTGCAGCCCTCACCACGATGACTTAGCCGACCTTGATTGGTACGGTGAGGATGGGGTAGACCGCAGTCGGGCGGTGGTCTACCACGACGTTACCCGGGCTGCTCCGATCCCGGACATT
Source organism: Lonicera japonica (assembly GCA_021464415.1). Lineage (NCBI taxonomy): Eukaryota > Viridiplantae > Streptophyta > Magnoliopsida > Dipsacales > Caprifoliaceae > Lonicera > Lonicera japonica. The sequence continues at coordinate 35,786,503 of CM038470.1, read as the reverse complement.
CCGTGGCTCTTGATGGAGCCCGTTTCCCACAAGATTCGTCGTCGATCTCTGGTATGTCTTCTTTTATTCGTTTGTTTATTTCTGTCGTTTCCTGTATGTTTATTTAAATCAACGTTAATATACATGTCCGCTTAGAGATAACATCCGATTTAGTGAACACATACTTTTACTTGCGATATCTTTTATGCCTGCTTTAGAAAATTACATAATGTACCCCCATAACTCTATATCTCTCATAATTACACCAAAGTACCCTTAGGTTTGGAAAATTATATAATTTACCCCTATAACCCTACATCTCTCATAATTACACCAAAGTACCCTCAGGTTTGGAAAATTACATAATTTACCCTTATAACCCCATATCTCTCATAATTACACCAAAGTACCCTTAGGTTAGGAAAATTACATAATTTACCCCTATAACCCCATATCTCTCATAATTACACCAAAGTACCCTCAGGTTTTGGAAAATTACATAATTTACCCCTATAACCCCATATCTCTCATAATTACACCAAAGTACCCTTTTAGAAAATTACATAATTTACCCTTATAACTCCATATCTCTCATAATTACACCAAAGTACCCTCAGGTTTGGAAAATTACGTAATTTACCCCTATAACTCCATATCTCTCATAATTACACCAAAGTACCCTCAGGTTTGGAAAATTACATAATTTACCCCTATAACCCCATATCTCTCATAATTACACCAAAGTACCCTCAGGTTTGAAAAATTACATAATTTACCCTTATAACCCCATATTTCTCATAATTACACCAAAACATCCTTTTAATCCTGTACTCGTTCTTTTTGTCTGCAGTGGGTTGGCCGTGGTTGGGGTTCTCCCAACACCATTTCTTTAGAGTGGCGACAGGCACCGGCCCCTGTCCATGAGTTGCTTCTCGCGACTCCTTTTGGCTCTCTCTTTGATGCCTTCCCAGAGCGGGTATCTAGGGCAGCTGTGTTGGTGTCAGCTCTGGCCTGTCACTGGTGGGACACCACTCATACTTTTCACTGGAGCTGGGGGAGATGACAATGACCCCCCTCGACTTGTTTGCTCCGACCGGGATTCTTTCAGGGGGTCCTTATACAGATCGATGTCCCCTTGTGTCTGACAGCCGAGGGCATCGTTGGTGCATTAGGATGGTTTCCGGAGCGACAGAGTTCCGATGATACGATTCCTTGGGCCGTCTTGGTTACTCGGCTAGCCACGGAGAGAGCCCAATTAATTGCCTCAGGGGCGCCGATGACCCGTCAGAAGGCGCGCCAGTATGCCCGCGTCCTTCTTCTACTGACACTCCACGATCTGTTCGAAGCCCGTGGGGGAGACACGGCCCATCTCTGGTGGCTGACCTATCTCCGGGATTTCAGCATCATATTCGATTACTACTGGGGAGGCTTCATCCTTGCAGTCCTATATGATGCTATGGACCAGGTTTCTCTCCATTTAGCCCTGAACCTCAAGGGCTTCTCATTGTTGTGGGAGGTACATACTTTTATCCTTTTGACTTCTACTTCAGTTCTTTACGTCCTTCCTGTTTGATTATTGCTGATATTCTTTATGTTTCTTCTTCAGAGTTGGTTTGTGGCGTATACCCGTTTGGGGCGCGCCCAGGTGGATCTCCTCGTCGAGAACAAGGATCAGTTTCCCTTTCTCCACCGATTCATCGCGGGGAACTACAGGGCCCCTTATGTATACCGGACTCGAGAGACCGGTGCTGCTGTTGTCCATGACCTGCTGGAGGAGCAGGTAAATATTTTAGTACTTTTTTCTTTCAATAAATAAATTGTAAATAGAATATAAATAACTGAAATAAAAATTTCGTTCTCTTTGCAGATTGAGTGGGCCCCCTAGGGTGATCTGGGTCTCCATTTTGGGTATGGTCGTGCTCTGACCGCCTCGAGGACTAGGCGGCTTATCTGGGACGAGTACGGCCTTCACTTCTATTTGGGCGAGAGGGTTATTCGCCAGCACACACCGGCCCAGTGGCCTCGAGTTCCACTATTTCCCCCGGTTCTGATGAGGCGGACGGGCGAGATTGATCCGGTGATGGTGCAGGCCTTGGTGGACGAACTTGATTTTCAGAAGTTCACCGAGGAGGGAGACTACGCTGCTTTTGCTTCCCGTTATTTGATGAGGGAGCCGAAGGGGACTCGGGGACGGGTCTTCTACGAGAGATACTGGGCATTGGGAGGTGATCCCCATTACATACGAGGACAGGCTCACCTAGCCAGAGCGGTTCCGGGTCACCTGCCACCTGTCCCTGATCAGAGGGACAACATCTTGGATTCCGAGGATGAGGACCTCGAGGGGGAGAGGGACATCCCTGCTGCTGCTGAGGGTGGCGATAGGTCAGGGGGTGAGGGTGGTGATACGACAGCGGCTCCGGAGCAGCCACCTCAGACGACACCCGTGGAGGAGCGGCGTGCTGAGGGTTTTAAGTTCCTTACCGGCCCTTCTGTATCTCCGGAGGTCCTCTTTACTGCTGCTGAGGCTGCCGAGGGGAGAGCAGGGTTTTCTGAGAGGTCCTGGGAGCCTGCAGACCTTGGGACGGATTACGAGCAGTTCGGGCGGACCCCTCTTGCTGCGGCGACTACTCCTTCTAGTGGGGTCCCGCCTTTGAGGGCGACGGCTATGGTGGATCCTCCAGGGGTCCGTACTTACGCCACGTTGACTCCTCTCCCAACGACTGCTATGGGGCCTCCAGCCCGATCTCCAGGTCTCGGCGGCTCATCTTTTCGTCCTCTTTTGTTTCCTATTCGTGAGGAGGGAGGGTCCATTTCTGCGGCTGTCCTGGCGGGGTCGTCCATTCCGTGGGTAGATCTACCCCCACTCCCCAGAGACATCTCTTATGTCGGCGCTGGTCTATGTCGATATACCGTCCCTGAGTACCCTCTTCTTGAGGATACTTTTGACTACTTGGGGGGTCGCCCTGGTGATGAGGTACCTTCTTTACCTTCTCTTGATTTTAATTGTGCTTATTTATTCTCTTGACTGTGCTGATTCTCTTGTCTTTATGTCTTTTTTCAGCGGGTGAGCGTACGGGTGGCAGATCTGTGAGCTTGGCACGCCCAGTACCTCTACAGCTGGAACTTGCTCCAGTACGTCGGTCGAGACCCTCCAGCTTATATGCGTGACTACCAGCGGGCCATCGACGTTTCCTTGCGGCCGGACGATCCCCTAACTTCTTCTCGTGCCCGGACGGAGTCTCGGAGGAGTAGCAGTCGGACTTCTAGGCGTTCTCGATCATCAGTGATCCGTCCTACGGCTCCTGTCCAGTCGACAGGGCCTTCCCAGGCGGCAGTTCCTCCTATTCCAGGCGTCCCAATAATTGATCTTACTCCCGAGGAGGGCTCGGGTGATAATAGGAGCGTGTCAAAATGCTCTCGAGTATATTAGTTTTTTCTCTTTCTGCATTTTTGTTAGTTCGGACAGATATGTATTTATTTTTAGATGTGCTTTAGACAGATCATGTAGTTTTTTTTTAAAAACTATTCTTTTATTGGACTTTTATGAAAATCTTTATTTGTGTCTGATGATATATATTATTATTCTCTGTCTGTGAAAGATATATATATATATATGTATATATGAGTCAGTGATTTAGAAGCCATACCTTGTAGTGTAGTGACATTTAGGTTTTCTGTAAAAAGAACAAAGTGAGAACAAGAATGCATTCAGAAATGATTCTTTTGGCAATAATGACTCTTATGTGAAAAGAAAACAAAAATAGGGTGGCCCTAAGTGTTTGTCGCGCGACAAACAGGTACAGGACCCTCTTTTTTGCTATAAATACACCCATCTTCCTTCCTTCATCCCCACACCCTTCCAAAATGTCTTCTTATCACACAAAATCTAATTTTTCTTACGTTAATGCCCGAGATGCTTTGATATCTTCTAAAAATAGTTTGAACTTCGGTGCTTTTAGTCCTTTAGCGGGCTGGTGCCATCGTCCCGTCGATTTTTCTTTTTTGTTAGGTGCCCTGTATTTCTGGAGTCCTGCGGACCATCTCTTCCGCTTTGGACTAGATGAGCTCTGCCCAACTTATGAGGAGTTCTCCTAGCTGTTGCGTTCTGACGTTCGTCTCCCAATGGCAGTTCCCATAGAAGAAATCGGTCCCCGCGACATGCTAATTGCTCTGTTAGACATTCCCCAGGCGGCCTGTGATGGTTTCATTACCGACGGACTTCTTGACCTCCATAAAATGGTGAGGTTCTTTCATTGTTACGAAGATAGTGCTTCTTACGGCGTGGGGCGTACTGCGGCGGCCTTGATATGCCTTGTCTCTGATATGTTACTAGTGACGGGTTCTTCCCGTGTTGATCCGTCTATTCTGAGTTTGATCTACCATGCTAGGAATGGAGAGTCCATAGTCCCCATTGTTCTTGCAGAGACCCTGAATGGTCTGGATGATGTTCAAAGGAGGGCTTCACCCTTTTTTAGGGGGAGTCCGCGTTTACTATATATGTGGCTATTGGAGCGCTTCCGATCGGTGGGCTTCAACGGGGTTCGGCTTGACAATCCGACTCATTTCTTCCATCGTCCTCTCTTTGGTGCTTTGACCATGTCTTCCTCTGCTTGGTCGGTGTGGTTCTCGGAGAATTTTCGTGCCATTCGGTGGAACATCCCCTGGTGGAAGTTGAGGGCGATGGTGCTTAGTACTGGGGGTCAGAACTATGTTAGGCTCCGTGGGCTCTGGTTCACCTCCTTTTATCTCACAGGACGTCTTCTTCGGCAGTTCAACGTTCCTCAGGACATTCCCCTTGGTCTAAACAATTTCTCCTCCGAATCTAAGTTTGTGACCCAGCATGTTTCTTTATCGGTAGAGAGGATGTGGCATGCTCGATTGACTCGTCAATTCAACTATGCCCGTTTCGGTATTACCCGGCCCCTCCGGGTTGATGTTATCTGCTCTCGTTGGGGGTCTCTGGAAGGAGAGCTGATTGATGATCCCTTCTAAATAGAGTGGTTCTGGTTCATGGATTCTGCACCCACAGAGGAGAACATTATTTTTGCGTACCAGATCCTGGATGAGGCTCGAATCGATTTGGCTACTGAGGACCCAGTGTGGCCAATCCCTAGGGATTAGTCTCTTCTGTATGTTGTAACTCCTTTGTAACTTTCGGTGTTCTAAACCACTGTTTTAATAATATATGAAGGACTGTTTATGGAAAAATAAGTTTCTTTACAAAGTTAAAACCGGGCCTGAAGTCACTTCTCAGGTTGCCTACGTTCCCCTTTTGATTTTTACAAAGAACAAAAGTTTGAGTCGGGGCTCAGGTTTACGTAGTTCTTATCTACACATGTTTATGCCTATTGATAATACTTCTTCAGTCGGTCCATGTTGACTGGTGAATGTAGTAACTGTCCGTCTAAGTCAGTGAGTATAGCGGCACCCCCCGTATTAATTTCTTTGACGATATAAGGCCCTGTCCATTTCTGCCCAAACTTTCCCCTTGGATCTTTGGCTGGCTCTCGAATTTCTTTTAATACGACGTCGTTCTCATTGATACCCCGAATCTTTACTTTCTGGTTAAATGCTCGAGCGATTATCTTCTGATACCCTTGGTGGTGGTACGCGGCTTTCAATCTCTTCTCATTCAGTAGGGCTAGCTCGTTATGACGTGCCTAGACCCATTCCAGTTCATTGACTTAATTTTCTAGCATTACCCTGAGAGAGGGGACCTCTAACTTAACAGGAAGGACTGCTTCCATTCCGTACGTAAGGGAGAACGGGGTTGCCCCGGTGGAGACCCTCTCAGTGGTGCAGTATCCCCACAATGCATATGGTAATTTCTCTAGCTAGTCTCGGCAGATGTCGGTCATTTTGCTTAGGATATTCTTCAAATTCTTGTTGGCGGCCTCGACTGCGCCATTGGTTTGCGGTCTGTATGGCGAAGATCTGTGTCGGGTAATACCGTATTCTTCCATGACGAGATTAGCCTCCCCCTCGAAGTGAGTTCCGTTGTCCGAGATTATCTCGTGCGGGACCCCATACCAGCAGATGATGTTCCGTCGGATGAATCGGGCGACCTTTCTGGCGTCAAGGGTTTGGAAAGACTCGGCTTCTACCCATTTGGTGAAGTAGTCGATGTCCATTAATATGAATTCATGGCCGTTGCTGGCTTTGGGTGAAATCTTTTCGATGATGTCGATTCCCCAGGTTGCGAATGGCCAGGGGGTAGTCATGTTGTACAACTCTTTCGGAGGCAGTTTCTGAGATCTAGCATAAATCTGGCATTTGTGGCAATGGCGTACGTGGTTAACGCAATCGTTCTGTAGGGTAGACCAGTAATAGCCTTGCCTGATGATCTCGCGGGCAAGTGTATGGCCGCTCATGTGAGGCCCACAATCACCCCCATGTATCTGATCCATCATTTTGACAGACTCTTTTTCTACCAGACATTAGAGGTGGGTCCCGTCGTAGTTCCTTTTGTATAGCCTACCGGCACAAAGTATGAACCCTGATGCTAGTCTCCTGAGTGTGACCCGTGTCTTCTTGTCTGTTTGCTCGGGATACTGATGATTTTTCAGCAGGTTCCAAATATCGAAAAACCAAGCGGTTGAGTCCCCATTCTCTCCATTCTCTACTTTCAAGGCCATGCAGTGTGCTGGTCCTGACTTCTTTTGTACTGTAAGAGTTATTTCTTCCATCCCCTCCGGAATATCGATCATAGATGCCAGGGTTGCCAGTGCATCAGCAAAACTATTTTGTGACCTGGGGACATAGTAAAATTCCGCATGCTCGAACTTTCCCGCGACATCCTCCAGTCGGGAAAGGTAGGGGACTAGTTTCTCATCTCTGATCTTCCATTCCTTCAAAACTTGGTGAACCACTAGTGCTGAATCTCCGTATATCTGTATTCTCTTTATACCCCTTTGGAGTGCGATCTCTAACCCGATAATGCAGGCTTCATATTCGGCCATGTTGTTGGTGCAGAAGAAGTCCAGACGATATGATACCGGGGAGTGAGTTTGGTCTGGAGAGACTAACAGGATGCCTATCCCGTTTCCGTTTCGGTTGGCGGCCCCGTCGAAGTACAACTTCCAGTCCTCATCAGTATCGACATTCATGATAGTTTCGTCCGAGAATTCGGCTTTTTCTAGCATGTCCCCCAATATCGGATTGTGGGCCAGGTAATCAGCTATGATCTTGCCTTTGACTGCCTTATGGGTTACGTAGGTGATGTCAAATTTGGAGAGTAAAAAATAACCATTTTGCCATGCGATTCGAGAGAGCTGGTTTCTCGAAGAGGTATTTCAACGGATCCATTCGTGATGCTAGGATGACTGGGAAAGTCAGCATGTAATGCCGTAATTTCTGCGTTACCCAGACGAGAGCAGTGCATAATTTCTCCAAAGGCGTGTAGTTTATCTCAAATGGGGACAATTTCTTGCTAATGTAGTAGATTGCCTGCTCTTTCCTTGTATCGGTCAGGTGTTGGGCTAGCATGGCTCCTGCAGTTGAATCAATGACGGTCAGGTATAGGATTAGTGGTAGTCCGGTCTATGGCGGGGCTAAAACTGGGGGGTTGGAGAGGTAATTCTTAATTCTATCAAAAGCCTCTTGGCACTGATCGTCCCATTTTTCTGGTGAAGACTTCCTCAGGAGTTTGAAGATGGGTTCGCAAGTTTGAGTAAGCTGAGAGATGAACCTGCTGATGTATTGCAAATTACCCAAAAATCCCCGGACTTCTTTCTCGGTACGAGGCTCGGGCATGTCTTGGATAGCTCGAACTTTGGCAGGGTCTACCTCGATCCCCTTTTTACTGACGACATACCCCAGGAGTTTTCCTTTGGTTACCCCGAACACACATTTCTGCGGATTGAGTCTCATCTGATACTGGCAGAGCCAGTCAAAGAAGGCTCGCAAGGCTGGCACATGGCCTTCCCTTTCCTTCGACTTAATTATCATGTCGTCCACATACACCTCTACCTCTTTGTGAATCATGTCGTGGAAGATAGCTGTTGCTGCCCTCTGATACGTTGCTCCAGCATTCTTCAGCCCGAATGGCATAACGGTGTAGCAGTATGTCCCCCACGGTGTGATAAACGCTGTTTTCTCTTGGTGATCTGGATCCATTTTGATCTGATTATATCCGGCGAAACCATCTACGAATTACTTCAGGGCATGGTTGGCGGTGTTATCTACTATCAAATCAATGTTGGGCAATGGAAAATCGTCTTTTGGGCAGGCTTTATTGAGATCTCGGTAATCCACACACATGCGAACTTTCCCATTTGCTTTTGGGACGGGTACAATGTTGGCCAACCATGAAGGGTACTCGATCACCCGCAAGAACTCCACACTCAGTTATTTCATCACTTCTTCGTTTACTTTCAGGGACCATTCAGGCGTAAGTTTTTTCAACTTTTGCTTGATGGGCCTAAACTCCGGCTTAGTGTGTATCTCGTGCATGACCATCTGGCTGTTCAAACCTGGCATATCCGCATAGGACCAGGCGAAGACATCCACGTACTCTTTCAGAGTTTGTGTGAATTCCTCTCTTTCTGTCCTACTTAGACTTGCCCCAATACGGACCTCTTTTCTTTCCTCCTCCGTCCCGAAGTTAACCATAAGAGTGTCTCCTTCCTCGCTCTGTATACGTTGCTCCTCCCATTCGGGGTGTTCGTTTAGTTTCTCCAACTCCATATAAGCAATTACAGAATTAAAATCAACAGGATAACGCAAAATAGAGTTTTCTTCATTGATAATAGTGTTTACAGGTACAAGTTTGAAAAGTAAATCTAGGGGTGACTCCTCCCTAGCCCTACCCTCACTATTATCTCTCACCTTTACAATTTCGCTCTTTCCCCCTTTGTAATATGGATCAGTGTGTATCAAGTGTACAGGGTCGTCTCCTGGCTCATCGTCCCCTAGAGCCATGATGTCGAAGAGATCTCCGATCATTTCTTTCTCTTCCTCTTCTTTGTCCTTATCTTCTTCCCTCGACCCGATCGTTAGTTTGGTAGAGAAACTGTGCTCAATGTTTTCTTTGATATAAAGGTCCTCTTCATAGAAGATTTCCCATCCTGGAAGGTTCTCTCCGTTGCTGTTTCTCCAGGGCTCTTGAAAGTCGCAAAAGGGGAAGTCCTCTCCTTCTTTGACGAAAAACCCATTCAGAGAGCTAAAGCTCGGATACTGATGCCCTCGGCTTCTTTTCTCTTGGTCGTCTTCTTTGGTATGCTGGTACCCCAAACCCTCTTTTTCGTGCCTCGTCACTGGCTCTAAGGCTTGGAGTAATCCTGGCTGTCCCATTCTTAGACTGGCCCCGGGTAAGTACTTCATCATTCTCAGCATATTGGTGATCTTGGTGCTGAGTCCGGGGATATTGTCAGGGGGTAGATACTCGATTTTTTGGGTGGTGAGAGTTTGTACTTGAGGCTCGCAAAAAAAGCCTCCCAGCTGTATACTCTAGCTCCCGATGCCTAATACAGGTAACTCCAGATCCGCCAAGGTCCTTTTAGGATCTCCTTGGATGGTGATTACATTCTCTTCGAACGGTATCTTGATCTTCTGGTGTAAGGAGGAGGGGAGTGCTCCTATGTCGTGTAGCCATGCTCTTCCCAACAGGAGGTTAAAACTGGAGGGAATGTCTATGATTTGAAAGTCAGCCGAAAAACTTTCGGGTCCGACTATGAGATCAAGCCTTAGAGAACCCAGAACGGCCCTTCTGGTGTTGTCATAGGCTCTAACAGTCACAGCTGATGGGGAAAGTTCTGAGTCCAAGATACCCAGACATCTGGCGGTCTTCAGGGGGCAAACGTTTATGGTTAACTCATTGTCGATGAGGACTTGTGGAAGGATTTTTCCTCGGGTTCGAACGGTGATATGGAGGGCCAGGCTGTGTTTCCTCCCCAATGGAGACAAGTCTTCATCTGAAAATGACAGACTTCTTTGGACTGTAATTGACCCGATCATGTTTGGCAACTGTTCGGGTGTGGAGTCTGGTGATATGACGGCCTCGTCTAGAAGTTTGATGAAGGCGGTCCTGTGAGGTTTGGAGGCAACCAAAAGGCCCCAAATGGTGATGTGTGCCTGGGTTTTCTTCAACTGCTCAAGTACTCGATCTTCTTCTATTTCCTTAGGAGGTGGTGATTTCTCGGCATCCATCGGTGGTGGCTGGTATACCCTTCCTGAGTGGGTAATTTGTTGGATCCAAAGGGATGCTGGGTCTGATCCCTCTGAGATTTCAGATGTCTCTGGCTCTTCCGACCAACTGAAGGTCCCGGAGGAGATTTCTGTCATACAGATTGTCTCCTTAGGGGGGGCCTCGTGGTTTCCACGGCTGTTTCTTCTTTTCCTGGGTCCATCATATCCCAGATTTTCCGGGATTGGTTTTTATTGTGAGTGGTTGTGAGATTCCCTGATTTGTCCTTCCTAAACCCTGTCCGGGTAGGAAGTTCATTTTAGCCATCCATTGGTCAATTATCAGATTGAGGCCTGGTGCTACTTGAGCCTTTACTGGTAGTACTGCGGGTGCCTTGCAGGCCAGGTCATCTCGAATGAGCCCTATGGGATCGAAGCCTTCTTCATCAGTGGTCAAGGCATTAATCCCTGCAGGTGGAGCGTGGTTGGGCAGGGGGTTGTTGGTAACATTGGGTCCGCCGGGTGCGGGGATGGTTCCGGCTTCAATGAGGTCCTGGATACGATGGCGAAGAGCCAAGCAGCGTTTCGTGTCGTGGCCCGCTGCTTGATGGTATGCACAGTTCTCGTTCATTCTCCAGGTGCTGGGAATAGGGTTTGGTGGGGGGCGCGGGTTGAGTGGAGTGATCAGTCCGGCCTTTCGGAGTAGTTCCAGGCTTTTGACCAGGGTAGTGGGGAAGGTGCAGAAGTTTCTCCTCCTCTTAGCCTCGGTGTTTGAAGAGTCTCCTTGTGCAGGCCAACTCATCGGAGGGGCTTGTTGTGATTGTTGGAAAGGGTTTTGTTGGTAGGGGTATGAGCTTAGTTGATACACGGCTGGAGTGGCTGTCTTTCTCCCGATGTATGAGGCTTTCTTGGTGTCGGTTTCAGCTTTCTTGGCCAATTCCTCTTCTACTTGTGATCCCATACTCAACAGGGCTCTAAAGTGTGGGAATACATGTTTTCCCATGCAACTCAGTACGGCTGGAGTGAAGTTCTTCTGAATGATCTCCAACTGTTTTTCTTCATCAGGCCGTTTGGACATTTGGGAGGCCATCTCCCTCCAGCGCGTGACGAAATCGCTGAAGCTTTCCTTCTCGCCTTGCTTGGCCATTTCTAGGTGCTTACGGGTAATTTCCAAGCCCTCGTTGGACCCGTACTTGGTCATGAACTCCTTTACGATATCTCCCCAAGTCTTCGTGTGGTGTCTCTCCAGATCAAAAAACCATCTCAGGGCGGCCCCCGTGAAGGTCATGTGAAAGGCCTGAGCCAGCTCCGGCTCTCCACAGCCGGATACTTGTATGGATCTGATGTAGGATTGGAGATGGGTTTTAGGGGGTGTGGTTCCTGTCAATTTAGTGATGGAAGGGAGTTTGAATCCCTGGGGTAATCTTGCTTCTGGGTAGAGGGAGAAGGCATTCATATCTGCTCTTTCAGCTTCTTCATCTCTTCGCTTTCTCTTGACGCCTCATCGGGCTGTTCCCGAGCTATAACCGATTCTGCATACACTGCTCGAAGTCGGTTGATGTCTGGGTATTCATTGGGAGGGGCTACTGGGGCTGGTGGTGGAACAGGTCTTGCGGGGACTTGTGGCCATGGCTGGTATTGGGGGTCAAATCCGGGTTGTACTTGGGGTTGCGGCCAAACTATGGGTGGCTCTTGTTGCTGATAAGTGGGGCCTGAATCCGGGGCCCATTGATTCTAATTGTTGGGGTCAGTTTGAACGGGACCGGCTATGATGGGACCCGTTTGGGGTAGATTGGTTCCTTGAACTGGGGGAAGCACTTGTGAAGACTGCCCTTGGTTCAGATCTCGATTCGATGGTAGTCGTTCAAAACCCGGTGGTGCGGCTCGTTCGGCTGACAACTCCTCTATTCGGACACGGGTATTCTGTTGCTCATTTGTGAGGTTTGCCAAGTTCATGCTGACGGTCATCAACAGACGGTGCATCTCGGCTAAAGTTGGTTGAGCTGCAGACGCCTCGGCTAGGCTCTGATCTGGCCATTGGTTCTCGCGTTCATCGGCCATTTCAGGTGTGCTTGGTCTCACTAGTCTCCTGGTGTGATCTCGACCGGCCCAACCTTCCAGTCTGTCGTTGCTTCACGATTGTTAGACGAAACCATGTAGCGAAGGTGAAGGAAGACTATGATGCGACTCGATTTTTACCAAAAGAACCACTAAAAATTGCCGAGAAGAGCCTCAGATTTTTAAAAAGGTGTTGGAAAGTAAGTCGTAAGGTGGTACATCCCCTACAGCTGTTTGACAAGTGTTTTAGCCGACTCAATCTTATATGCAGCGCAGGTGTACGAACGGTTTAAGGCTTCAGGCTCCCTCCTATTTGGTAAGACCTTGCGATATACCCCAAGGGCGAGTACGTGCAAGAGCCTTTTGATATACTTCCCGGGTACGTGAGTGTTCTCGTCACTCGATATACCTCGGGGGTGTACTTGGCCAAGGAGAGTGGAAGTAAATGCTTTCGGTTTATGTTGGCCCAAGCAAGCCAACTCCCTACTCACTTATAATACTACCGAGGGTTTGGGGTAATTTCACACTCGTAGAACCAATGCATGATTTGTGATAGTGCGTGTAAAGTTCGAAAGGTTGGTTTTACAAATATCTTCATCTTGATTACGTACATTTTGAAAAACTCCCATTCTTAGAAAAAGGTTTATTCTCAATCAATTAACATAAGTAGGGAAAACAGTAAAAGCAAGTATTCAATAGATAAAACAAAAAGTCCACATATAAGAGTCTAGTTTTCTAACAGTCCCCAATAGAGTCGCCACTGTGAGAATTCGCAAATGCGACCCCCCGGGTCTCGTCCCTGTTTGGTTGGGCGTCTGAAACGTCGGAACGGATTCCGTCGTTCCATTTGCTAGAGCGTCTTTTGTTGATTCATATCAGGTGTCCCTATGTCTATTCTAGATGCAAAGGGGTTCGTTCAGAGTCGCCAGTACGTTTTACGAGAAAACGTACAAAACAATTGTGTAAGAGGAAAGGCTACAGATAAGCCTTTCTCTACACGTTTGTCTACGAAACCAGGATTCTATAGGGCTCGGAAACTATATTACGGTTTGGGAAGGTGTTAAGCACCCATTCTTCCCTTTCGGTCTCTATTGGTCTTTTATGTGTTTATTCTATGTTGAAAAACTTGGATGCTTTTACCGATAGTCTACTACTTTCTAAGTAAAAACCCTAATTCTTGGGGAAAACGGGAAAAGGGATGAAAACCTTTGTGTTCCGAGATCCAATGTTGAGTTTTGAGAAATGCAAATACAAGTGATAAAAGTTATTTTCTTTAGAGAGGGAGTTTCCCGTATTATTTCTCGGATAATGACGGTTTTCCCGGGTTTTGACTTGTTTTGGAAAAGTTTGGATCTTTTAGTGGAACTAATTCAATATGGAATTGGAACTCTTGAGAGGAGTTCTACCAGATGTATCATAATCTATGAAACAGATAGGATATACTGGGTTTTTAATTCCTAAGTAAGTTTTATCGGTCCGGGTTTTGAAAACAGGATTTTATCCGGATGGTAATATACTTACTCTTCTGGTTTTGTAAATAGTTTTATTAGGGTCTTTTGTTTTGAAAACGGTAGACTATTTGTAACTTGGCAATAAGTTTATTCAAATAAAACGTGGACAGAATAACAAAAAAGAAACAAGTACACAGATATTTAATGTTAAATACTATAAGAGACTTTCTTTACCTTCCCGACGAGAATAATAGTAAGAAAGAAAATATAATACGGCAGAGAGATCTCTGGTGATAATGATCTTTTCCTTCTTCAGATATTTCTGGGAATTCGATTCCAGAGACAGGACACGTCGAGTGTCGAGAATAGATTCGATAATTCTTCGGAAATAAGACTATAATAGAGAATGCTTGATAAAAGACTAGAAAATCAGATTTAAAGCTTAGAATTCTCCAATCCCAAGTCGCTGCCCCCTGAACCTTTGGGGGTGTTGGCCTATTTATACTGCTCGGGAGAGTATGTCGCGCGACATTTCCCCAAAAGGGGCATATGTCGCGCGACAATGTGTCCTATGTCGCGCGACAAACGGCTGAAGTGATGTTTCTAACAGACTGATGTGTCAGAGAGTGGATGGTCGGGGTCAGGAGGGATTGTCGCGCGACATAGTGTGATTGTCGCGCGACATATCAGTGATTATAGCGCGACAATGTGATATGTCGTGCGACAATCTCTCTTAAAAATGGGTTTGCTGGCCAACAAACCCCTTAGGGTTAGTTCTGGGTGCTCGGGTGGGTCCCGGTCCCAAAAATAGTAGTTCTCAAAGGTCGTTAGGGTTCTTGCGGAGGTCACAGATCAGGGTGTCTACACCTGTCCCCACTGGGAAAGAAACATAGTCTAGCACTCCATATTACAGTTTGGACCCGAGGGAAGATCCTGCCGTAAGTTCTCATCGACAACGGGTCAACTATAAATATTTGCCCTCTGAAAATCGCCAGATGTTTGTGTATTTTGGATACAGAGCTCCCTCCATTAGCTATAACCCTTAGAGCTTATGACAACACCAGAAGGGCCGTTTTGGGCTCTTTGAAACTTGATCTCATGGTCGGTCCCGGAAACTTTCCAGCTGATTTTCAAATCATAGACATCCCCTCCAGTTTTAACCTTCTGTTGGACAGAGCATGGCTACAAGACATAGGAGCGCTCCCCTCCTCCTTACACCAGAAGATTAAAATACCATTCGAAGGAAAGATAATCACCATCCAAGGAGATCCTGAAAGGACCTTGGCGAATATGGAATTGCCTGTCCTAGGAATTGGGAGCCAGAGTATACAGTTGGGAGGCTTTTCTTACGAGCCTCAAGTGCAAGCTCTTACCACCCAGAGGATCAAATATCTACCCCCTGATAATATCCCCGGTCTCAGTGCCAAGATCACAAATATGCTGAGAATGATAAAATACTTGCCCGGAGCCAGTTTGGGAATGGGTCAGCAAGGACTACTTCAAGCCTTGGAACCAGCAACAAGATTCAAGAGAGAAGGTTTAGGATACCAACATACCGAGGAAGACAACCAAGAGTAAATGGGTCGAGGGCATCGGTATTCGAGTTTTAGGTCACTAAATGGGTTTTTTGTCAAGGAAGGAGAGGACTTTCCTTTTTACGGCTTTCAGGAGCCTTGGAGAAATAGCGATGGTGAAAACCTTCTAGGATGGAAGAGCTTCTATGAAGAGGACCTTTACCTCAAAAAAAATATCAGACACACCTTCTCCACCAAATTGACGATCGGGCTGAAAGAATAAAATGAAGACAATGAAGAGGAAGAAATGATCAGAGATCTCTTTGACGTCATGGCCCTAGAGAATGATGAACCAATAGATGACCATGTGCACTTAATTCACGCCGATCCAAAATATCGGGTAGAAAGGGAAGATAGTGAAATTGTAAGGGTGAGAGATAAGAAAGAAAGTGAGGGTAAGACTAGGGAGGAGTCACTCGTATATTTACTTTTTAAACTTGTACCTGTAAACACTATTATCAATGAAGTAGATTTTATTTTGCATTATTCTAATAGTTTTGATTATGTGATTGCCTCTATGGATATGGAAAGACTAAACGAATACCCCGAGCGGGAGGAGCAGCGTATACAAAGCGACGAGGGAGACACTCTTGTGGTTAATCTCGGGATCGAAGAGGAAAAGAAAGTTGTGCGTATTGGGGCAAATTTAGATGAGACTGAGAAAGAGGAACTCACACAAACTCTGAGTGAGTACGTGGATGTCTTTGCCTGGTCCTATGCCGATATGCCGGGTTTGAATAGCCCGATAGTCATGCATGAAATACACACCAAGCCAGAATCCAGACCTGTTAAACAAAAACTGAGAAAGCTTACGCCGGAATGGTCCCTGAAAGTGAAAGAAAAAATGATGAAACAGTTGAGTGTGGGGTTCTTACGAGTAATCGAGTACCCCTCGTGGTTAGCCAACATTGTGCCTATTACAAAGTCAAATGGGAAAGTCCGCATGTGTGTGGACTACTGTAGACACCCCGATCCGTGACCCCTACAAGAACCCTAACGATTATCGAGAAGTATAATTTTTTTGAGTCCGAGACCTACCTGAGCACCAGAAACTGCCCCGAAAGGGTTTGTTGACCAAACAAACCTGCTTTTAAGGGGGATTATCGCGCGGCAAACCAGTATGTCTCGCGACAATCTCCCCTGTGTCGCTCGACAAACTCCTCTGACCCAGACCATCCACTCTCTGACACATCAGTCTGTCAGAGACATCACTTCAGCCGTTTATCGCGCGACATTGCTTAACATGTCGTGCGACACTTGCCCTTTCTGGAAATGTCGCGCGACATCCTCCCCCGAGCACTATAAATAGGGCAACACCCCCAAGGGTTCTGGGGGACATAAGAGAGGATCTAAGAATTCTGAGTTTTATATCTGATTTTCTGGTCTTTTATCAAGTATTTTCTACAATCGTCTTATTTCTCAAGAATTATTGAATCTATTCTCAACACTCGACATGTCTTGCTTCTAGAATCAAATTCTCGAAAATATCTGAAGAAGGAAAAGATTATTATTTCCGGAGATCTCTCTACCAGATTATATTTTCTTTCTTATTATTATTCTCGACGGGAAGGTAAAGAAAGTCTCTTCTAGTATTTAAAATTATATGTTTGTGTACTTGTTTTACTTTTGTTATTCTGTCCACATTTTATTTGAATAAACTTATTGTTAAGTTATAAAATAGTCTAATGTTTTTCAAAACAAAGACCCTGATAAAACCATCTGCAAAACCAGAAAAGTAAGTACATTATCATTTGGATAAAATTATGTTTACAAAACTCGGACCGATAAAACTTACTTAGGAATTAAAATCCGGCATATCCCGTCTTTTCCATAGACTACGATGTGTCTGATAAAACTCCCCTCAAAGAGTTCTAATTCCATATTAAATTAGTCCCAATACAAGATCCAAACTTTTCTAAAATAATCAAAACACGAGAAAACCGTCATTATCTGAGTAAATAATACGGGAAATTCTCTCTTAAATAAAAGGCTTTTGTCACTTGTATTTACATCTTTTAAAACAAAACATCGGATCTCGGAACACAAAGGTTTTCATCTCTTTCCCCGTTTTCCCCAAAATTAGAGTTTTTCATTTGGAAAGTAGTAGACTGTCAGTAAAAGCATCCAAGTTTTTCAATATAAAATGAACATATAAAAGACCACTAGAGACCGAAAGGGCGGAACGGGTGCTTAACATCTTCCCAATCCGTAACATAGTTTCCGAACCCTATAGAATCCTGCTTTTGCAGACGAACGTGTAAAGAAAGGCTTGTCTATAGCCTTTCCTTTTACATGACCCATTTTGTCCGTTTTCTCGTAAAATGTACTGGCGACTCTAAACGAACCCTCTTGCATCTAGAAATAGGATAGAAGGACACCCGGTATGAATTATAAACACATAAAAGCAAATGGAATAAGGGAATCCCTTCCGATGTTTCAGACACCCAAACACGGGATCGAGACCAGGGGGTCGCATTTGTGGATTCTCACAGTGGAAACTCTTCTGGGGAAATCTAAAAAACTAGGCTCTTATATGTGGACTTTTGTTTATTTGTTGAATATCTATTTTTATTGCTTTCCTTACTTCTTTTTATGTTAATTGATTGCAAAGAAACCTTTTTCTAAAAAATCAGAGTTTTCCAAAATACGTAACAAAGATAATGATATTTGTAAAACCAATCTTTCGAACTTTGCACGCACTTCACAAATCATGCATTGGTTCTACGAGTGTGAAATTACCCCAAACCCTCGGAAGTACTATAAGTGAGTAGGGAGTTGGCTTGCTTGGGCCAACATAAACCGAAAGCATTTACTTCCACTCTCCTTGGCCAAGTACGCCCCTGAGGTATATCGAGTGATGAGAACACTCACGTACCCGGAAAGTATATTAAAAGATTCTTCCACGTACCTGCCCCTGGGGTATATCGCAAGGTCTTTCCAAATAAGAGGGAGCCTGAAGCCTTAACCGTTCTTACTTTGTTCTTTTGCAGGAGGCCTAAAAATCGCCGTATCACACGGTATGATTCCTAAGCACCCTGATTTTATGTGTGTATATGTAATATGTTAATATCTTTTTTCACAACACATAAAAAGAAAAATATATATCATCATGAATAAAGAATTTATAATCCAATAAAAATAGTTTCGAAACTAAAAAACTACTAACATTTTTGTCTAAAAAACTATATGTTTGTCCAAAAACTAATAGTACAATGCAGGAAAAAAAACTAATCTACTCGAGCGCGCTTCGACACTCTCCCACTATCACCCGAGCCCTCCTCGGGAGTAAGATCCACTGCTGGGACGACCGAATGAGAAGGAACTGCAACCTGAGAAGGCCCCGTCGACTGAACAAAAGCCGTGGAATAGATCACCGAGGACCGAGAGCACCTGGAAGTCCGACTACTACTCCTCCGAGACTCCATCCGGGCGCGAGAAGAAGTGAGAGGGTCGTCCGCCCGTAGAGAAACATCAATCGCCCTCTGGTAGTCATGCATGTATGCCGTAGGGTCTCAACCGATGAACTGGAGAAGATTTCAGTTGTAGAGGTACTAGGCATGTAAGGCTCTCAGGTCCGCCGCACGAATGCTCACCCGTTATGAAAGACATAAGAAAAGAGAATTAGCACAATCAAGATAAAAACAATATAGAGGAGCATCAAGAGAAAGTAAATTTTATACCTCGTCGCCTGTACGACCACCCAAGTAATCAAAAGTGTCCTCAGGAAGGGGATACTCGGGCACCGTGTATCGACATAAATCGGCTCCAACGTAGGAGATATACTAAGGAAATGGTGGTATATCAACCGCAGGAATCGACAAAATCTCTGGGACAGCAGCCAAAATAGATCCACCCTCCTCACGGATCGGGAATAGGGGAGGCCGGGATGATGAAACGCCAACTCTTGGAGAGCGGGCCAGAGGGCCCATGACCGTCGGTGGAAGAAAAGTCAGGGTAGCGTATGTTCGAACGCCCGGAGGATCTGCAACAGCTGTCTCCCTCAAAGACGGGACCCCACTAGAAGGGGTAGCTGCTGCAGTAGGAGGGGTCCGCCCGAACTGCTCGTAGTCAGCCCCGAAGTCCTCAGGCTCCCACGACCTCTCTGAAAAGCAGTGCCCCTTCTTGCCGCATCATCAGCCTCATTGAAGATAATCCCCAGAGATATCGAAGGACCCGTGGAAACTTGAAACCCTCAGCCTCGGCGCGCTGCTCCTCCATAGGTGTCGTCTGAGGTGGCTGCTCAGGAACCACCGTCGTCCCACCCCCCCTCGAGTCTATCAACACCACCACCCTCGACAGCAACCAGAACACCCCTCTCTCCCTCGGGATCCTCGTCATCGAAGTCCAAAATATTGTCCCTCTAATCGAGGACAGGTGGCAAGTGTCCTGGGACCGTCCTAACCATGTGGGACTGCCCTGTATGTAGTTGGGGTCGTCGCCCAATGCCCGATATCTTTCATAGAAGACCTGACCCCGAGTCCCCTTTCGCTCCCTCATCAAGTAACGGGCAGAAAAAGCAGCATAATCGCCCTCCTCAACGAAGGTCTGAAAACCTAGGCCGTCCACTAGAGCCTACATCATCACCGGATCGATCTCGCCCGTCCGTCTCATCAAGACTGGTAGAAATAAAGAAACCCGAAGTCACTGGGCCGGTGTGTGCTGGCGGATAACTCTCTCGTCCAGATAAAAATGAAGACCGTACTAGTCGCCAATCAACCGCCTGGTCCTCGAGGCAGTCAAAGCACAAGCATACCCAAAATGGAGACTCAGATCACCCTAGGGGGCCCACTCAATCTGAAAAGAAAATAAATTTCATTTAGTTATTTTTATTTATTATTTATTATTATTTATCAAAGCAGAATAAACGAAGTACTAAAAAACTTAAGTGCTCCTCCAACAGGTCATGGACCGCAATAGTTCCAATCTCCCGGAGAAGGGAAAACTGATCCTCGTTCTCAACGAGAAGATCTACCTGGGCGCGACCCAGGCGTGTGTAGGCCACAAACCAACTCTGAAAAAAGAAGAAGAACATAGGTAGAGAATATTAGCAACAATCGGCGAATAAAGGTAAGAACTAAAGCAAAGATAAGGGACGGAGATATATACCTCCCACAACAAAGAAAAACCCTTAAGGTTCAGGGCCAAATGACGAGAGACCTGGTCCATAGCGTCATAGAGGACAACCAGAATAAAACCGCCCCAGTCATAATCGAACATGATACTAAAGTCTCAGATGTAAGGCAGCCACCAAAGATGGGTCGTGTCCCCCCCACGGGCCTCGAACAAATCATAGAGCGTCAATAAGAAAAGAATGCGAGCATACTGGCACGCCTCTTGTCTGGTCATCGGCACTCCCGAAGCAACCAGACGAGCTCTCTCTGTCGCCAAGCGTATAACCAAAAACACTCCAAGAGATCATATCGCCCGAACTCCATCGCTCTGGAAACCACCCCAAGGTACCTACAATACCCTCCGGAGTAAGATGTAGGGGAACATCGATCTGGATAGGGACCCCCCGAAGGTATCCCGATCAAAGCAAACAAATCTAGGGGGTCATCGTCATCTCTCCCCAGCTCCAATGAAAGGTATGGGTGGTGTCCCACCAATGAGAGGCCAGCGCCGACACCAGAACTGCTATCCTAGACACCCACTATGGAAGGGCATCGAAAAAGGAACCAAAGGGAGTTGCAAAGAGCAACTCCTGGACAGGGGCTGGCGCCTGTCGCCACTCTAGAGAAATAGTGTTAGGAGAACCCCAACCTCGGCCAACCCACTGCAGACAACAACAAAGATATATATATATATAAGTAAAATTATAGGGGTAAATTATGTAATTTTCCAAACTTGAGGGTACTTTTGTGTAATTATAAGAGTTATGGGGTTTATAAGGGTAAATTATGTAATTTTCCAAACTTGAGGGTACTTTTGTGTAATTATGAGAGTTATGGGGTTTATAGGGGTAAATTATGTAAATTTCCAAACCTGAGGGTACTTTTGTGTAATTATAAAAGTTATGAGGTTTATAGGGGTAAATTATGTAATTTTCCAAACTTTAGGGTACTTTGGTGTAATTATAAGAGTTATGGGGTTTATAGGGGTAAATTATGTAATTTTCTAAAACTTGAGGGTACTTTGGTGTAATTACAAGAGTTATAGGATTTATAGGGGTAAATTATGTAATTTTCCAAAATTGAGGGTACTTTTTTGTAATTATGATAGTTATGGGGTTTATAGAGGTAAATTATTTAAATTTCCAAAACCTGATGGTACTTTTGCGTAATTATGAGAGTTATGGGGTTTATAAGGGTAAATTATATACTTTTCCAAACATGAGGGCACTTTGGTGTAATTATAAGAGTTATGGGGTTTATAGGGGTAAATTATGTAATTTTCCAAACTTGAGGTTACTTTTGTGTAAATATGAGAATTATGGGGTTTATAGGAGTAAAATATGTAATTTTTCAAAACCTGAGGGTATTTTTGCGTAATTATGAGAGTTATAGGGTATATGAGGATAAATTATGTAATTTTTCAAAACCTGATGGTACTTTGGTATAATTATGAGAGTTATAGGGCTATAGAGGTAAGTTATGTAAATTCCTAAAAATCTAAGGGCATCACAGTAAAGTATGTGTTCTCTAAGAAATCGGATAGTATTATCAAGCAACCATGTGTACTAACATGAGAATTGTTTGAAACATGCAGGAAACGACAAAAATAATAAAATAGAAGGATGAATAGGTATAAATACACAAAAGGAAGGATTTCGAGAAAACATACCAGAGACCGTCGACGGTTCTCATACGAGATAGGCTCCATCAGGAACCAAGGAACGTCTGGGACTGGAGCAGCCTGGGAAACATCTCGGTAGACCACGGCGCGACCGCGATCCACCCCATCCTCGCCGTACCAGTCAAGGTCAGCCCAATCGTCATGGTAAGGGTTGCAGCGGAGAACTCCCTGGGCATCGATAAAGGTGACCTCCTCCTGGTCACCCTCTAGTCGATATGGCTGTGCGGGATCCATCAGTATATGAGCAGGGTAATGGAAAAAGTTGAAAAATTCGGTAAAGCGGCAGAGCTTCCGCACTAGAGAAAAGAGAGAAACAAGGCTAAAGAGAGAAAAAGAAAGGAGAGAATGAGGTGGAATGAGCTCAGCAAGGGGTTTTATACTTGACACGTTTGTCGCGCGACAAATGACCAGTTTGTCGCGCGACAAACAGCTTCCCACCGAAGTGTCGCGCGACATTTTGTCCTTTCCCCTAATTTTTTGACCTTTGTCTCATTTTTTTCTCCTACAGGAATACTCCAGAGAAACAGTTCTTCGAAACCTTTCTACATACCATACACTCGTGATGAATATTCCAAAGAGAAGACTTCCAAGTCATCTCTCCAAAAAATCGCGAGAACAAAATACATCTGTTTGAGAAATCTCTGAAAGACCGAGGCCGTCAATAAGAAAAAAGTAAATATTAGATAAAGACGGGAATAGAAAAAATTGAAAAAGTAAAAAAGAGAAAAATCCCGCATGAGCGCCCAGAGCGAGCAAGAGAAATAGAAATGTAGAGTGACGGGGAGAGCTACACCAAAAGTGACAGCTAGGTCAAAACTGGCTCAGGGCTTCGTTTTGGGTGGGTAAGGCTCCTGATCACATCAAATGGGATAAAAGACTCTTGGTCAAAAACATAGAAGGCCAGGAAAAGGATTTCCCAAAAGAGGGAGAAATAAGGACATCGAAAAACAAAAAACGATATGGGCCCACAAAGTGAAAAAATGAGAACTAAAGAGATCAGAGATTGCTTGGAAATAAACCTTCGAATCATCACTCTGCGAAGAACGGAAGAAATCCGAAAACTGCTTTCTAGAGGAGAAGTGTTCTTGCTCGAGAAAACAAATAAGAGTAAAATTTCATAAAGATACGGGGAAATAAAAGACATTTGGATAAAAATTAAACTCCTGATGAGTTCCTTTCACTCACACAAAATTTCTCTCTCTAACTCTAGTAGTCGAAGAGAGAAAATCAATCTCACCCAAGGCAAACAATAATACAAGCCCTCGCCAGAGGCAAAAACACTCACAAAAGCCCTCCCAGAGGCAATTTTTCATTCTTTTACAGATCAAAAGCCCTCCCAGAGAGGCAAAGTGGAGCAATGGTTGTCCTCCCATCTGAGGCAAGTGGAGCAAATAAAAAGCCCTCGAAAGAGGCAATGAGGTAACAAAAGCCCTATCTAGAGGCAAAACCAAACACAAGCCCTCTTCGGAGGCATTCACAAACACTTTTGCATACGCGCACTTCTCTAGAGTTCTTGCGGGAGCCATGGACTACGGTCTCTTCTAGTCGCCTCAATTCCTTGCAAGCAAGAAGCTTGAGTCGAGAGGGTCTGTAGACACCCCGATCCGTGACCCCCGCAAGAACCCTAACGACTATCGAGAAGTATAGTTTTCGGAGTCCGAGACCCACCCGAGCACCCAAAACTGCCCCGGAAGGGTTTGTTGGCCAAACAAACCTGTTTTCAAGAGGGATTATCGCGCTACAATCTCTCTTATATCGCGCGACAAATTCCCCGAATATAGACCAACCACTTCCTGACAAATCAGTCTGTCAGAAGGGTCACTTCAGCCTTTTGTCGCGTGACAATCTCTCCCCAGCACTATAAACAGGCCAACACCCCCAAGGGTTAAAAGACAGTAACTTGGGATCTAAGAATTCTGAGTTTATATCTAATTTTCTGGTCTTCTATCAAGTATTTTCTACGATCATCTTATTTCTGAAGAATTATCAAATCCATTCTCTACACTCGACGTGTCCCGCTTCTGGAATCGAATTTTCGAAAATATCTGAAGAAGAAAAAGATTATTATCACCGGAGATCTCTCTATCATATTATATTTTCTTTCTTATTATTCTCGTTGGGAAGGTAAATAAAATCTCTTCTTGTATTTAAAATTAGATATCTGTGTACTTATTTTACTTATGTTGCTCTGTCCACGTTTTATTTGAATAAACTTATTGCCAAGTTATAAAATAGTCTACTGTTTTCAAAACAAAACCCTTGATAAAATTATTTGCAAAACCAAAAAAAACAAGAACATTGTCGCCTGGATAAACTAGGTTTTTAAAACCCGGACTGATAAAACTTAGGAATTAAAATCCGGCATATCCCGTCTTTTCCATAGACTGCGACGTGTCTGATAAAACTCTCCTCAAAAAGTTCTAATTCCATATTAAATTAGTCCCGATACAAGATCCGAACTTTTGCAAAGAATCAAAGTACAAGAAAACCGACATTATTATCTAAGAAAATAATACGGGAAACTCTCTCTTAAAATAAAAAAGCTTTGTCATTTGTATTTACATCTTTCAAAACAAAAGATCGGATCTCGGAACACAAAGGTTTTCATGCCTTTCCCCCTTTTTCCAAGATTAGGATTTTTCATTCGGAAAGTAGTAGACTGTCAGTAAAAGCATCCAAGTTTTTCAACATAGAATAAACATATAAAGACCACTAGAGACCAAAAAGGTGGAACGGGTGCTTAACACCTTCCCAATCTGTAACACAGTTTTCGAACCCTATAGAATCATGGTTTCGCAGACAAACGTGTAAAGAAAGGCTTATCTGTAGCATTTCCTCTTACACAACTATTTTGTCTGTTTTCTTGTAAAACGTACTGGCAACTCTGAACGAACCCTCTTGCATCTAAAAATAGGATAGAGGGACACCCGATATGAATTATCGAGATCACCATAAAAGCAAATGGAACAACGGAATCCTTTCTGACGTTTCAGACCCCCACCCACGGGAACGAGACTCGGGAGGTCGCTTTTGCGGATTCTCACACAATCTAGCTTCAGGGTAGAGAAAAAAGGCATTCATGTCTGCAATCTCGTCTGCCCCTTTTATTAGAGAAAATCCCTTTTGCAGGATCCTCATTTGTTCTTTCAATTTCTTCATCTCCCCGCTCTCTTTCAATACCTTATTGGGCTGTTCTCGAGCTATTTTTGATTCTGCATAGACTGTCCAAAGTCGGTTTATATCAGGATATTCGTGGGGAAGGGCTACCGGGGCCGGTGGTGAAATAGGTCTTGCGGGAACCTGTGGCCATTGCTAATACTGAGGGTCAAAACCCGGTTGGACTTGGGGTTGTGGCCAGAGAATGGAAGGTTCTTGTTGCTGATAAGTGGGGCCGAAATCTGGGGCCCATTGGATTTGGTTATTAGGGTCAGTTTGAATGGGATATGCTAGAATATGACATGTTTGCTGTAGGTTGGTTCCTTGGACTAAGGGGAGTACTTGTGAGGACTGCCCTTGATTCGGATCTCGATTCGGTGGTAGTCACTCAAACCCTAGTGGTGCAGTTCGTTCGACTGGCAACTCTTCTATTCGAATTCGGGTGCTTTGTTGCTTGGTAGTGATGCTTGCTAGATTCTTACTGACGGACATTAGTAAACGGTGCATTTCGGCTAGGGTTGGCTGAACTGCTAATGCTTCCTCTAAGCTCTGTTCTATTTCCTGGTTATCACATCCATCGGTCATTGTGAGTATGCTTGGTCTTACTAATCTTCCGATATGATCTCGTTCGGCCCAACCTTTCAGACCATCGTCGTTTAGGGCTGTAGATGAAACTACATGGCGGAGATAAAGGAAGACTATGGTGCGACCCAAGTTTTTGCCAAAAGAACCACTAAAAAGGAAAATCACCGAGAAAAGACTTAGGTTTTAAAAAAGTGGTGTAAAGGAAGCAGTAAGGTGGTACATCCCCTACGGCTGTTTAACAAGTGTTTTATCTGACTCGATCTTACATGCAGCGCGGGTGTTCGAACGGTTAAGACTTCAGGCTCCCTCCTATTTGGCAAGACCTTGCGATATACCCCAGGGGCGGGTACGTGCAAGAATTTTTTGATATACTTTCCGGGTGCGTGAGTGTTCTCGTCACTCGATATACCTCAGGGGTGTACTTGGCCAAGGAGAGTGAAAGTAAATGCTTTCGGTTTATGTTGGCCCAAGCAAGCCAACTCCCTACTCACTTATAATACTTCCGAAGGTTTGGGGTAATTTCACACTCGTAGAACCAATGCATGAATGGTGATGTGTGTGAAAAGTTTTGAAAGATCGGGTTTACAAATATCATTATCTTTATCACGTATTTTGAAAAACTTCCATTTATTAGAAAAAGTTTTTTTGCAATCAATTAATTCAATATGGAATTTAAACTCTTTGAGGAGAGTTTTATCAGAAATATCGTAATCTATGGGGAAGATGAGATAGGTCTGAATTTAATTCCTAAGTAAGTTATATCGATCCGGGTTTCAAAAACCTAATTTTATCCGAATGATAATGTTCTTACTTTTCTAGTTTTGCAGATGATTTTATCAGGGTTTTTGTTTTGAAAACAGTAGATTATTTTATAATTTGGCAATAAGTTTATTCAAATAAAATGTGGACAAAATAATATAAATAAAACAAGTACACAGATATCTTATTTTAAATACTAGAAGAAACTTTCTTTACCTTCCCGATGAGAATAATAATAATAATAGAGAAAATATAATACGGCAAAGAAATCTCTGATGATAATAAGCTTTTCCCTCTTCAGATATTTCGGAGAATTCGATTCCAGAAGTGAGACACGCCGAGTGTCGAGAATATATTCGATAATGCTTTAGAAATAAGACGATCGTAGAATATACTTGATAGAAGACCAGAAAATCAGATAAAATAATATAATTCTTAAATCCCAAAAATGCTGTCCTTGAACCCTTGGGGGTGTTGGCCTATTTATAGTGCTGGGGAAGGATTGTCGCGCGATATTTCTCCAGAAAAGGCAAGTGTTGCGCGACATTTGGGTCAATGTCGCGCGATAAACGGCTGAAGTGACCCTTCTGACAAACTGATTTGTCAAAGGTTGGTCTGTGTTCGGGGAATTTGTCACGCCATATAAGAGAGATTGTAGCGCGACATACTGGTTTGTCGCGCGATAATCTACCTTAAAAACAGGTTTGTTTGGCCAACAATCCCCTCGGGAGCAGTTTCGGGTGTTCGGGTGGGCCCTGGACTCCAAATACCGTGCTTTTCGATTGTCGTTAGGGTTCTTGTGGGGGTCACGGATTGGAGTGTCTACAGTTGCAATCTTTGATAACATTTAATTATGATCTGAATTAAGAGAAACGAAAAAGCGATAAGATTCGAAAGATTACTAAAGCTCTGTTATTTGCCAACTCCCTTCAAACTAGTAGCACATACAAGTCTTCGTAATCAAAATCTTAAATTTTGTGAAAAAAATTTCTTTCTCAACCACCAAAGAAAAATTTTTCATTGAAAAACCCACATATCCCAATTTATTTTTCAACTTCTAAATCAACTATTTTTATTTTCTTTATCTATCTTTTTATCAAATGGACCCTTACTTTTACATTTTCATTTTCATTTTGTGCCCAAGCATGCATGAAATGTATCCCCTTTTCCCTATATGTTCCTTCACTGAATATGTATCTTTGCATAACTAATTAATTTAACATTAAAGTTATGCAATTTCGATCATTAATTTTAAATTTTGAGCTCTCGTCAAATAAAATATATCCCTCTGTCGAGAATTCTACGAATTAAATAAAAATTAATAAGAACCATTATGATGCGGCACGCGTGAAGTCATCTTTAATTTATTATTTATGTAACTTTTTTATTATTATTTTTGGGCAATATTTTCCTTATTTTAGTTATTAGTGTTTTGGTAAAGTCTGGAGTAATTGTTTTAGTATTTTTTTTAAGTAATTCAGATTTCCTTATATGTAAAGTATTTGATTTGGCATAACCTCTAAACGATATTAATTATTTTAGGTTTAGGATTTATTTTCTTGTGTATTCAAAAAGTTAGGTCGAAGACAGTTGTCTTTTTCCTAAACTCGCTTTTGTCTTACAACATGTTCAATTTAAAATTAATAAATATATTACGGGCGCATTTGGTTAGAAGATTTTGTAATTATATTTGAAATACAATTCTACACAATTGCAAGCCATAGAGTTATAATACCTTTTTTTATGTAGTTTTCATTTAGAATTCTAGATTTGTTTGTGTAGCCAATTTATAGAATTTATTCAAAATTCTAGAGAACAGTGAGTTTAAGAACCTCCGCAACCGTTGCCGGTGCTCCGGTTGTAATCATCATGAGTACTCTAGCAATAGGTGACGTCAGGGAATGGTAGTGACGAAAATTATTTAAAATAGATATAGCGTATGCTTACATGTATACTGATGCAAAATACATAATGGTGTTGTGTTATAGGGCTAGGAAAGAGGTACACTACTGTGTGCGTGGGGTGGGGTGGGGTGGGGTGGGGATGAGTGGGGTGGGAGCAGTTGGGTTGGGGTGCCGTGAAACAGCGGG
This sequence comes from Lonicera japonica, assembly GCA_021464415.1. Lineage (NCBI taxonomy): Eukaryota > Viridiplantae > Streptophyta > Magnoliopsida > Dipsacales > Caprifoliaceae > Lonicera > Lonicera japonica. Next base: position 35,757,937 of record CM038470.1, on the reverse strand, counting down.
TGGGAAAGGGGTTATTTACTCTGTGTGTATGGTGGTGGTGGGGCTGGAGTGGGGTGGGTTGGTTACTGTGGTGCATAGCTGGAAGGCAGGGTGTGAGAAAATGGGGTGGGCCGTCGGGTGGGGTGGGGTAGACGCGGAGTGAATGGTGGTAATTGATAGTAAATTTTTTTAATTATCATTTTTCTTATACAATTTAATGAAAAAACTCTACATTTCGCATAAAATTTAATCATATAGCATGGATAGTTTTGAAATAAAAAATATTTTTCTTATTTACGATTTTTATTACTTATTTTTATCGGATGCATTTAACAAATTATATCTTTGTTGTATTGTACGAAAACATAATCCATGTACGTACGTAATGTATACTGATAAAAATAAGCGATAAAAATATACAATAACTATGACATTACTCTTTTAAAATTTTCTTAAATTTTAAAACATGACTTTTGAACTTTTCTAAATAATAAAATTCTAAAATAATATTATAATTTTAATTTCATATCATGAAATTGAGGTGGCCAAATACATGGCCCCACATTTTTCAAAGTTTAAACGTACTAGAATGGATCCCACTCCTACTTGATTATTCCTAGTCCAATAGATGTCCTTGTAAAAAAAATTAAAAATTAAAAATTAAAAAGTAGGTCGATAGAATTTCCCATTGGATAAGGCAAAATGTGAAAGCATGTGCACTAGGAAAGGCACATATCAGTTTTAACATGGGACTCTTCTCCCCACCACATACTATTTATAGGACATAGTTGCTTCTTCTCTATTTATTTATTATTTTTTTATGAAAGAGACCAAAAACTTGAAAAAATAAAAAATTCTTAAAACGTTATATCTTTTAAAAAAAAATTAAAAAATAAAAACGGAGGGATAAAATTGAAAGCAGTAAATTTAGTGTCATAATCGTTGAAGTGGTCACTTCTGTCATTTTATATATTCATAAATAAGATAAAAGTGTTTAACCTAACTCTAATTGAGTTAGTTTGGGGAAGCTTTTTCTTCAACCATGATTGGTATTCGTACAAACAAGACTCGAATTCGGGTAATATTTAGTCTGTTTGACCTTACGTGTTTTATCTTAAATATAATATATTTTTTCTTTAAATATCATATAATTTTAATTAATCAAGCATCTCAAGGCAGGTTCGATATCATATACTACATAAACAAGACGAATTCAAAATTTTCGAACTAAACTAGCTTCAAGCTGAGTTTGGGTTGAGTTTACCATATTTTTTAATGATCTGGACTCCTTTGGAGTGACAAAAGTTACTTAGTTATACAATTTTATACCATTCATTTAAAATCGAATGGTTTAGATTTTTAAGTCTTTACCAAAAGGGAGCGTAATCATATTGGTTTAATGAAAATGAATGCTCAAACTGCATTTTTTTCAGAATCCGGCAACGCTAAAGTGATAAAAATAAATTATGTTATTTGGACCATTCATTTTAAATTGAACATTTCAAATTTTCAATTTTGCAAAAGAAAATATATCTCTTTAACAAAAAATTTAGTAAAGGAATAACAACCGTTCAATTTAAAATGAATGACGAGATTCCATATTTCCCAATTGAAAATAAAATTGGCGCCATTGCTAGTCCAATAGATGTCCCCAAAAAGAGAGTAGATGTGAGTGATGGGGCAACATGTGAACGCATGTGCACATGTAAAGGGACATATAAGCATTAACATGGGATTGTTGCCCCCACACATACTATTTATAGGACATAATTGCTTCTTCTCAATTTTATTTTTTTATTTTTATATTTTTTTTTATGAAAGAGCTAGACCAAAAACTTGAAAAAGTAAAAAAATTCTTGAAATGCTATATTTTTTTAAAAATTTAAAAACAATATAAATGGAGGGATAAAATTGAAAGCAGTAAATTTGGTGTCATAATTGTTGAAGTGGTTGTTTCTGTTTTATATATTCATATGTGGGACAAAAGCGTTCAACCTAACTCTAATTGAGTTAGCTTGGGGAAGGTTTTTCTTCAACCATGATTGGTATTGGTACAAACCAGACTCGAATTCGGGTAACATTCAGTCTTTTTGACCTTACGTGTTTTATCTCAAATATAATATCTTTTTTTTTTTAAATATCACAGAATTTTAATTAATCAAGCATATCAAGACAGGCTCAATATTATATACAAAATAAACAAGACAAATTCAAAAGTTTCAAACTAAACTAGCTTCAAGTCGAGTTTAGGTTGAGTTTACCATATTTTTTCATAATCTAGACTCCTCTAATATGACAAAAGTTACTTAGTTATAGAATTTTATACCATTCATTTAAAATCGAATGGTTTAGATTTTTAAGTCTTTGCCAAAAGAAAGCGTAATCATATTGGTTTAATGAAAATGAATGGTCAAACTGCATATTTTTCAGAATCTGGCGGCTCTAAAGTGATAAAAATAGATTATGTTATTTGGACCTTTCATTTTAAATTAAATATTTCAATTTTTTGGTTTTTGCGAAAGAAAATATATCTCTTTAACAAGAATTTTAGTAAACAAATAAGAACTGTGGGGGCATAATTTTAGTATTCTCTTATGGGCCGAATGGGCAAGGCAATGCCCATATATCGGGAAGGATAGATTGGATTATGAATAAGGTCCAACAACATGAGGAGCATTACAGGGTATGTGCCAAATAAATAATAATAGTACACCGAGTAAAAAGTAGTCAAGCGCCGAGTTAGAAATAATCAAGTTAAGTAAGATTTCGAGCTTACAGATGGAGAAAATGTCGATATGAGCGTCCTAACCATTAAGATAGTAACACCTGTGACTACATAGCATGATAAGTGTTCACTACAGAAACAAATGACGAGGTGACACGTGTAAAGTGATAAAAGTTAGTTACAACAAATACGCTTCCCTCATATAGAAGGAACAGGTTAAGATCACAAGGATCACGAGTTATATCCTTTATAATCATTTTACTTATGACCTAATAAAACTTGGGGATTACAAAAGATACCTATAAATAAGAGAGGGATACTTTTTGGTTAAGGGGAGCTTTATAGTAACACTATTAGTATTCTCTTTCTGAAAGAAGCCATTAGAGCTTAAGGATTAAATAAACAAAAACCTTTGTCCCTATAGCTGTAAATTGATCATCGAGCTTGGTTCAATTACCATCTCTATCAGTTTGAGCCGAATCTAATCTGGTTCAACTCGGTACACAAACACACTACCTACAACAACCGTTCAATTTAAAATGAAAGAGGAGATTCCATATTTTCCAATTGAAAATAAAATTGGCCCCATTGCGTCCAATTGATGTCCCCAAAAAGAGAGTAGATGTGAGTGATGTGGCAACATGTGAACGCATGTGCACATGTAAAGGGCCATATAAGCATTAACATGGGATTGTTGCCCCCACATACTATTTATAGGACATAGTGACCTTAAAAATTTTAAAAACTATTTCTTATATTTTGAAAATAATACAAATATTTAGATGAAATTGAAAATACTAAATTTAATGTTAGAATAATCAAAAGCCGCTTTTAATTTACATATAGATAGAGATTTGTGGGGATAATTGCAAAGTGTTAGTCAAGAATTGATCAACAAATTCAAGACTAACTTTAATAGAGTGGACTTGGAGAAGGAATTTTATTATTATTATTATTATTAACAGGACTAACTAGTATGGGTTTAAATCCGGCTCGAATTCCGCTAAAATATCTGTTTGACCCTACACAATTTATCTCAAATATAATGTTATTTTTTAGTAAATGATCTATTTGCATAACAAATTTTGCTCATGATTTCAATTTATACTCCAAATTTTATTTTGTTTTAGTTTGCACTCTAAATTTAAGAAGGTGTTTTTAAGTGCACACTCCGTCTACATTCCATCCAAATTTTAACGGAACATGTTTGGTTAATTATATAAAGAACTTCAAAGTTAGGCTTGTTTTCAATCTTAATTTCACAATTTTATTTTCTGTAAATTAAAACATAAAGTGGTTATTTCGTATCGATTCAAACTAAAGTCTCTAACTTATAGAATATTAATAATTCTATATCACTTCACGTAACAAGAAAATCTAAATATATTTTTTTGATTTTGTATAATGTACCTTTATAAAGTAATTAAGATTTAATTTCAACGATTTAGATACTTTAAGTTTCGAATTAACATGAAATCACTACTTTAAAGCTTAATTTGTAAAAACTAAAATTTTAACGTTAAGATTGAAAAACAAGCCTAACTTTGAAATTCTTTATGTAAATAACCAAATGGATTTGGTTAAATTTTTGACTGAATATAAACGGAATGTACATTTAAAAACACTTACTTAAGTTTTGGGTGCAAACTGGCACAAAATAAAATTTGAGATGCAACTTAAAACTATGAACAAAGTTTGGGATGCAAATGAGTAATTTACTCTTTTTTTTCTTTAAATTTCATATAATTTCAATAAACCAAGCATATCAAGTCAGGTTTGAGCTGATATACTTAATAAGCAAGACAGATTCAAAAAAAATCATATTAAACTTGAGTCGAGTGAAATTAAGTTAACAATACCTTTTTAAGATTCGGTCCTTTTAAAGTTGATGGGGTTAAATACTAATTTTATCATTGGTCATCAAAAGTGATTCAACACTTTCATTTAAATTTGGAAGAAAAATCTACATCTCACCTACCACACCTCACTTACCTCACCTCACTTACCTCCCCCAATTACCTTTTTGCCTCTCATTTTCACCAAATTTACCTTTTTGCCATTCTATATTTACTTATAAATACCTCCTCTCATTCATTCATTCATAAGACCATCCATCTCATCCAACACGAAAAAATCTCATCCAAAAGATACAAAGTCATTGGCAATACAAATACAAGCCAATTCAAGAAGAAGATAGGATGGTCTTATACTCTCTCTTCTCATACCCCAAAAAAAATACCAACAACTCTTATACACTCTCTCCCCAATATATTGTGTTATTCATTTTATTAGAATATTTGTAGTCCTAATTCTATACTTATAAATAAAATTAGTGAAGTTGTAGAGAGAAAGGTCGGTAGCTTATATTCTCACCCAAGTTGATTGCCTTTGAGCTAATATACAGTAAACACGCACAAAAGGAGGACGTACTGCTTGAATAGCATAAGCTCTACCGGGGGAACCTACCTATTAAAAAATGTCATGTGTTTTTCATTGCGTCGCATTTACTTTTTTATTCACCGATATTCGATTATAAATTGGTTAATTATCTACTTTTAGATTTGACAACATCAAAAGTGATATAAATTACTTTAAATATAACATTAAAGTGGCACTATTCTCAAAATAATTATGATTATTATCAAAGTAATGATAACATTAAAATCATAATATAACTTCTTAAAAAATAATGTTATGCAAAATACATAACTTTGGCAATATAAGTATCATAAAATTAAGGCGGTGTTATTTACATTCCATATTTGTCACAAACACCATCTTATCACAAATACCCCCCCCCCCCCCATTGATAAATTTATTGTCACTAACACCCCCTAAAACTCGCTTAATGAGAGGTGAGTAAAGTCACATACACTCGGTCCGTATGGAAAGAGTTTGTTGATAAGAACTCACCCAATATTAAGCAATGAAGTTTTGGAGTGTTTTTCAAATAAAATCCGCTTAATGAGATATAAGTGACTCGGCGAAAACAACGCGAGTCATTGCACCTAAGTGCAGGTGATTGGTCAAGTAATAAATACTCGGTAAGTCCCAGGTCGATCCACAGGGAGGAGGGTAGTTCTTTGAGTTGGGAATATTTCTTTCAAGAGGAAGATGAGAAAAATAAAGAAAAGATAAAATATGGAGAGAATAGAATGTAGATTGATAGCTAAAATAATTAATGGCAGTAAAACTAAATAGAACATACAACTAAAACTAATCCTAAAGGTAGCAAAACATTACTTTGCTAAAGGAAACTAAGCAAGCATAACAAGAATATGGAATAAAGCTAAATAAAATAAACACTAAAAATAGCTTGCTAAATTAATTAAAAAAGGTGAAAACCTTTAACTAAAATTAAGGATAAAAAGCGCAAGGAGCATTCATAAGTTCCAGATAACACAATGAGCAATTTGGTGGACCAATAATCCTTTTTTAATTAATTTTTTAAAAAAGATCAGCCTACTATTCACTAGCTAATTTACTCATAAACTCGTATTTTTCGCAATAATTCATCTTTGACATGAACTATACGTATCAATACTAATTATGGAATAAATTCGTATTACTTAATTTTACCAAAAACACTTATTTATTGAAGTGAAGTAGTGCTTGACACTACAAAATCTTTTCTTAAAAATGAGTTTAGAAAAATTAAGTGATTACCACAATTTAAATAAAATAGGTTAAACGATTATTGAAATCAAATTTGAATTAAAACGGGTGGCAGAAACACACAATTGGCAATTTCGATATCAAAAAGTAATGTTTAAAACAACTATCGAAACATCGTGTTTTAATTTGAAATTATAAAGATACTAAATCAATTAATTTAGAGAATATAAACTACTCTCTAACTCAATAGGTCAGGGTTTAGCGCAAAAACAATAATTCAAAATAATTAAGTTCTTTTGTCAAAAAAAATTATTAAATTTATTATACAAGTATGTGACTAGCATACTAGGATAATAATTTAGTAAAAATCAGATTTATAATTACATTTTAACCAATGAAAAATTAATTATCATTGAATTCGAATCCGAAAAATTCATGCGCTGGCATACTCGGTCCTTACGGACTCTTAATTAACGAATTAGCCAAACATATCTAATAAATTCATGCTCAATAAATTACATAAATAAAACAACGTATAAAAGTTCATAAATTAAAATATAATTAAAATCATAAGCATGCAAAATTTATACTAATACTTAACAAAGTATTAATTAAAATTAAAACCTGGATTTGAAGCAACATTCAAGTGCGTAAAAATGATGAAATCTAAAATTAATCCTCAAAATTAAAGTGTACTCAAACCCTTCGTCTCTAAAAATACGTAAAAATTTCAAGACATTAATAAAAAAAACGGGTACACTCAATTGAAAGAGAAATCAACGATTGGAGTTGCTCGTCCACTTTTTAGCTACAAAATAGGTTAATTTCGTAAAAAACAAGTGCAAGACACTATTTTGACTATTAAAGTGAATTAATTGACAACTAAACCAATTAAGCAACAAACAGGGGCGAACCCAAGGGGGGACGAGGTTGGCTTCAGTTCATGAGAAAATTTTGAAAAACCTACTAGTTCTTAAAAAAAAAAAATTAGTATAAATCCACTCATTTGCTAAGTTTTTGCCCACTACTCAGAAAATTCCTAAGTTCGCCCCTATCAACAAATGATATGCAATTGAGCCTTAATTACATTGAATAAAACACAATTTCTACACTCAATTAGTAAATGCACTTGTATAAATTTAACCCAAATGTAGAGAGTGTGTTACTAAATATTTATCTAACATCAAGTAATAAAATAAATATTTTTAATAAATAGAAGTGTTAAAATATATTTTTAATTAAATTTAAAAAAAAATATTTTTGTCACATTTAGTGATGTGAATAATAGCTTCCTAAAATTATGCTACTTGTACTAACGAGTATTAATTATGGGTCTCTTGTCCCCACACATACTATTTATAGGGCATAGTGCCCTTAAAGCTGAAAATGAAATGTCCTTTTCTAGATTTGTTACTTTTGGTGGATGTGAAATTCTTGTTGTCAATGCTTGGCTGTGATTGCTCGTTGAGTCACCTTCATACCTTACATTTCTCACCGACATTTCTTTGCAAGCAGTACTCTTATATTGACCCAGTTTCTTCCTGCTCTTTAGGGGTGTTCAAAATACAATTTAAATTGAGGAACTGATCCAATTCAATCTATTTTTCATGAATTTTATGGATAATTGGATTGGATCAATTGCAAAATTTGAAAACCGAAAAAATTAGATCAGGTTCGGTTTTATGTGTTCTAGAAACCGATCCAATTCATTATTAAAGTTGTAACTTTGTAATATTCATAAGTTAAGGGGTCACTTTGTAATATTTATAAGATAATGGTTTTAATTAAAATAACAAAAACTTAAACAAATAGCATCATCTCATTTATTGATATTTGTAACAAGACTCGTTCCTATCATTTATATAAAATAAGAAAAACAAAAAAATGTGAAAATAAAAAAGAGATTTTTTTTATTTTTCTCATTTAATGCATCGCATTGTGTAGGATTCTGTCATATGCATCAAACAAAGAATCGGATCGGATCGAAACCGATCCAATCCAACATTTAATTGGATTGGATTGGTAAAGTATGTTGGATTGGATGTTAAAACCTAAAACCGACATCGGATTGGATCGGATGCGGATTGTTTAAAATGACCGGATCGGATCAGATGGACACCCCTACTGCTCTATGTAAAAATTAATATTAACATAATTAAGGCCAACTTTGAGATTTTAAGTATTATTTATAGGACCCTTCATTACTTTTTTCATCTAAATTGGTTTAAGGAGATCAACTTTGCGACTTGCATTGATGAGTTTTTTAAGAGATGATCTATGAAATGAGTGTATTAATTTCACAAAATTTTATTGAAAAATTTTAAACGGAAGTAAGTAAAATAGTCATCTAAAATTTTAACAGTAAAAAATAAATATATGTATCAAATTTCTACTATACCTACTTTTGGTTGTATCAAATTTTTATTACACCTACTTTCAGTTTAAATTTTTTGATAAAATTTGTAGAGATGATCATTTTAACTTTGTTTCGTAAAAATATTCATCTATCCAAGCCTCAAATTTAGATAGGAGTAATGAAAGAGATTTAAGTTCCTATATATAGTTATTTTTAGAATTTTTTTGTGGGCAAAAGGGTTCCCCGTTGGTGGGAAAAAGGAATCTTTGATTTGCAATTAAGTTTTAAAATAAACTCAAGATTTGATTAAAAGAATATATTACAAAATTAAGTGCTTGGACTTCAAAAATAAAAAGTTTTAAAGTTATATTTAAAGATTATTGATTTTGATTTGTTTGCTATGATTTTCATGTTGATTATGAGATTTGATTTGGTAAAATTGATATTAAGATTTCTTTTGTATATAATCAAATATTGATGATTTGATTTTAATTTGTCACTTTCTTAAAGAAAAGTATAGCATTTCTAATTTTTGGACCCCTCTCAAATTTTTCTCAACTGAAATTCAGGGTACGCTCACAAATCACTTTCTCAAGGACAATATACCATTAATATGGTCCCTAAAATAAAACCACAAACATGCAAATAAGTCGCAAACATTGGAAAGCAATGTTTTAGGAGAAAAAATTGAAGGCGGTCGAGATGCAGGCTCAAATCCCTTGAGGTGCACTTCCAAATCATTTAAAAAGACAATTTGATTGGGGAAGCAAATATTAATAAAAATTTACGCTCTAAACTTCTTTAGTAATCACCATAAGATTGGGTATTTCTTTTCTCAAAACTCAATAGTTTCCCCAATTAATCAATACTCAAACTTGAAATATAATAAAAATACCTGCAACTCTATATTGAATACTAACACTGGAAATATTTAAAATCAAGTCCTGATAATTCTTATTGAATTTGATAATTCATAAAAAGAATAACATTGGAAAAATAAATAAATTGCCATGTTAATGCAAAACTTGTTGATCACATTCATTTCTTTCAGCACATTTGAGAAAAATCTACCACAAAAATGAGACCCACAAAAATAGAAATCACTCACCCTCAAACAACTACAAATTCAGCACCAATTGGAAGATGATCACTTGGGTGGTAGGAATTTGGCAATCCACCACTTACATCCGACGATTTGGAGTCCGGAAGTTCCAGGTAACTCACCGGATTTATATCACCGGAAGGGGAAAAAAGTATATAATCGAGAGTTCCGGTGAAACCCGGGGTGCAATTTGTAAATTGTGGTTCTCCCCTTGTATACGCATATACACTACATAATGGAATCGGTGCATGCTCCAAAAATTCTGGCAACGGGGCCACCGGAGAGTTGCCTGAAATAAGGTATTGATATACCTGAAACCAAAAGAGCAATATTAGAATAACTGCAACAAATCTAATGGAGTGGGAGAATTTTAATTTCATTTCTACATATAAGTTACTGGGGGTAAATAATCTTTACACTAGTTGAAACGATAACGCGGAGTAACAGATTTTAAATAGCTAGTTAGATTTGGACAGAAAGGCTTGGATTCCCCGGGAGTTTTTCCGGGTCCCCGGGGGAGGGAGGGGGGTGTTAGGTACTTACAGAAACACCACATCATATAACGTGGTGTGAACCTTTGATCTCATCATATAACGATTATTATTCAATGCGTTGTACCACATCATCGTTACAACCACTGTATCTAATAGTTTTCTCAGTTTCTTGATGACTAATAAGTGAAAGAAAAAATTAAGTTTGAAAAATGTTTTCAAATTGAACTCAAGGCCGTCAAGTTTTCTCCTTCCAACCCATGGCTAACAGTGTGTCATTCGAAGATTAAAACTCCAACCTACTTTATGCAATTTCCCATAGATCAAATCACCCCAAATTAAGATTATGTTATTCCCTTTTGATATATCTCACACATTAAGAGTTCAGTTTTCTTTTTGGAATATAATCAATGTACCAAATCTCCCTGTAATAAAGAAGTTTTGCTCTTAACCATTGATCATGTTCAAAATTAGGGCATCCTCATGAAAGTCAAACAGGAGTTCTCATTGAAAAAATTAGAATCCAGTCCCTAAGTTCGAACATTTTAAGTTGGTTAACTCTCCCACAGGTTCAGAAAACTTTTTTGCTGTTCATAGACCTCCTTCCCTAAATGTTGAGGAGGCTTTAAATTGGGGTAATATGGCAGATGAGGAGCCATTTCCTTCATGGGAAGCTAGGGCAGATTTGGCTTTTGAAACTGCCTTAGCTAAGAACAACAATAATGAGGAATGCATTCAACTTTTGCAAAATGACTTATCATCAATTCTTAACCAACACTTTCCTCCTTTGGGAGGTAATATTTCACTACCTTCTATTCAACAAAATAGCCATCTTTCAGCTTCACAAACCATACACAGCTCTCCGAGTGGGAAATTCATGAATCTCTCATCTTCACCTTCACAACCCTCATCCAATCCCACCAATAAATCAGGGGCTAATGACTCTGAGTATTTTCCATCTCCTATGAAGACCAGAACTCAAAGGAAAAAAGGTGGAACAAATGTTTTGCCTTTGCACAAAGAGAAGAAATTGTCAAAAGCAGCAAAAAGGGAAGCCAATGCTTTTTCTAGGCTTTCAAAGCCTAATTCCACCACTGCTAGACATGACCCTGATGAGTATCAATGGCATGGCAGACCAGAAGAAAAGAGAAAATGTGGACAATGCCAATGTTTCTTTGCAAATCCCTATTGAAAAAAGAGAAATTGAGGCAGACACCTCTGATGCTCCCTCTAAAACATGGAAAGTGTGTGTATGCTCAAAATCAGATGGACAAAATGACATACAACAACCAACAATCAGCAATAGTTGATGCCACAGTTCCTCAGTAGGTTTTTCCTCTTTTCTGAAGAGGGATCTTGCTGGTTTTGTGCCTCTCAGCCAGCAGCATGTGCAGCTTCAGTTCTGGCAGTTTCAGTGCACTGCTGGCAGCTATGCTTTAGCTACAGCAGTGGCAATTTTTGGTGCAGTTTGGCTCTCAGTGGTAGGCATTTCTCTGCAATTTTCTGTTCTCAGTTTACTGCTTCCTTGCTTCAGTTTTCTGCTGCCCTTCTTCCTTGTATTTTGCACAGTTTTTGCTGTTAAGTTTCTTGCTTTTTTCTGTTTTTTGGCCATCATGTTTAGGCTCTCTTTTCTTTCTTTTTGGCCTCCTGTTAGGCCCTGCCTCCCTTTTTGAATCGCCTTGTGGACTTTTTGGTTTTTTCCCCTTAGTCCATTATGCAACTTAGGCATATTTCTTTTGTGTTTTTTGGGTCTTGGGGATGGCCTTATTGTATCCCCCTCTTGTAATTCTTTTTTGGTCTTTTATGCTATTACTCTAGTGCTCATGATTGGGCATAGAGGACTCATTAAAAAAAAAAAAAAGTTGCAGTAGCTCACTTTTTTTTCTAAAGGATGCGGTCATTGGCATATAATTTGAAATTGAGAACTCAATTTCAAGCATTTACCAGATATTATGAGGCAGATACACAGTTCCTGTATCTATCCAGAACCACATCTTAAAAAAAAACTGTGGACCACATCTTTTATCCATCTCAGAGATTGGATCCTAAAATCCCCAACTTTATTGTACAAACTTTTGAACCATTGTGTATGCTCTTACGATCGAACAACTGAGTTCTAACATTTGTATTCAGCTTTACACACCAAAAGGAAGTCATATACTCAAATCAATCTTTAAGAAAAGGCAAAAAAAAATGTCTGCTACACATCCAAAATGAAAATTCGGTATCAAGTTCTTTACAGACCTAAAAGTTATCCCACATTTGTTATTATCTAATATGTGTGTTTGATGCAGAAACATTTCATACACCCGTTGTAAACATGACATGGTATGATGGATTGAACAATAACCCCAGAATGTTGTATTATATGAAGGAAAAAGAAAAACGGCAAGAAATAAGCGAGCAACAAAATTCAAAACCCTAAAACAGGAAAAAGTAAATAACAGACCTTATCTCCAGGGACAGAATTGAAGTCACCAGCAACAATTACTGAAGGCGTACATTCAAATTTTCTTGCCACCTTCTCTTTGAATTCAGCTAAGCGTGACAACAGATATTTTGCTTGTGCAAGCTTGACATCGGCCCATTCTGGATCCCTATAACGTCGAAATTCAACATTTTGTAGTTATAATCTCAACACGTTATCTTTAGAATGATTAGGGGAAAAAAAAGAGGAATGTTACACAAAACATATAAATGAATAAGAAGTATAGACCACAAACTCGTGAACAATAATTCTGGGGAGACACAATACTAGGACATGTTTTAAGGACACGGTTATGCGTCACCTGTGCATTAAACAGTGGAGTTTTTATAATGTCTACTCGTGATGGAGCCAGTTCACTGACCAATGTACTGGCAACACATCAGCATGTCCTCTGTCTGTGTCCCTAACGCGTGTTTCCATAGAATGTGCATTGGTTAACAATAGACTTTTCGTATAGCCTACTCGTGATGGACCCAGTTCACTGACCAATGTATTGGCAGCACATCGCCATGTCCTCTGTATGTGTCCCTAACGTGGGTCCCCCTAAGTTGTGCACTGGTCAACAGTAGACTTTGTCTGCAGTCAGTCTAGGACCTAATGCACTGATCAATGTCTTGGCGACACATCACCATGTCCTCTATATGTGTCCCTAACGTGTGTCTCCATAGATTGTGTATTGATTAGTAGACATTCTGTATAGTCTACTTGTGATGGATCTAGTTCACTAGTCAATATATTGACGATACATCACCATGTCCTCGGTATGTGTCCCTAACTTGTGTCTCCGTACAAGTACCCACAGGTGAAATTTGAATTAGTTTACCAGTATATATGCGTGTTTGCCACAATAACAAGATGTTGAGAAGGCCCCTTAAGTTTGAAGGCAGCCATGATGCCAACACAATCGCGTTTTAATCTTACACGAGGATCATTAGGGTCTCCTCTGTCCCCTTCACTACTGCTTTTCGCCTCCAAGTCTGAAAACAAATCATCTGAAGAAGTTAGCTACCATCACAATAGGAAGTCACACAGAAAGGAAACCTCGAGAAATCATTTGCTAGAACACTGTTAAAAAAGGTCGACGAAGTTGAAGAGTTCTTCATGAAAATAAATAAATAACAAAAGATCATTTAACGGATGGGAGAGTGATGAAATATCGAATAATTACATCAACTTATAGAGGTCCATACTATATCTAATGAGCATAACTAGGACTGAATAATTACAATACCAAATATAGCCACCTGATTTGACTAAAGTACCCCAGCCACCTAATTTTTTGCAAAGATACATTGGTGTCTGGTTAAGGATCTGTCATTAATTGTAAGTTTAAAGTTTCGCTAGTCAATCCCTATCTAGTATCAAGTAAACTAGGGTATTTACCAGGGCTTTGAGCATGAATCTTCAAGGAGACAAGGTTAAGGGTATAAAATTGAAGGAAAATTACTTCGTTTAATAGTGAAATAAAAAACGTCACAAATCAATTAAAATTTAGTCGATCAATTTTGGACCAATGAACTTTGAGTTATAAGGGTTTTCTTGACTTTGCCCCCTATTTTGTATATTAAATTAGACTTTACCCTCCTGTTTTCATAACATTGGACTTTGCCCACTACATATGGGGGAATCTCAAAAAATTAAACAAAAACGGCGGTTTGTTCAAAGAATTATGTTAAGAAAATCAGATGTTGGCCCCAATTTTATGTAATACTTTGAGATTCCCGTGCATCCAAGGGGCGGAGTCCAACGAATTTGAAAACAGGGGTAAGTCTGGCTTCAAATTAAAAATAATGGCAAGAAAAAATTATTACTACATTACACCATCCATGCTTGCTAACGTTAAACATGAGATTCTACCTTTTATAGCATTTCTTATGCAATTGGCATTGGAACTTGGAAGGAATGACATATGAAATCGAAAAGAGAAAATGAAACAACAATTTGCATAAAAGTTACATACCATTTGTTGATGCAGAATCTCCATCTCCACTAGGAATTGCTAATTTACTTTTATCCGTGCTAGATGTTGCTTCATCTTGAATCAAGTTTACGAGATCATTATAGTCTATTTTCTCCTCTAGGATCAATTCTGCTCTGAATAAAATACCCAAAAAATTGTTATGAAAATATTGAATTCTTCTCATTAAGAACTTCAAGTTCATTAACATGCATTTAGTTCAACAACAATGTTCTCAAGTAAAATATGGACGAACCAACTAAAATCCCTAGTCAATGCAAAAGGCTCGACTATAACTTATACATCCCTTTGTCCCTAATTAAGAGTCCATGTTTGACTTTCACATATTTCAAGAATGCACTAATTCATTACAATCAATGGTTTAGAACAAACTTGTTTCTTATCACATGGTTTGGTACATTGATTATGTTTTGAAAAGGAAAGTGGACACTTAACTTGGGACATCCCAAAAAGGAACAGTGGTATCAAGTAAATTGGAAAATTGGATCTAGTTGTTCAACTATAAGTGATGTGAAGAAGTGTGCCATAAGAAAAAAGCTACTTGCAGCGGGCGGATAGAAATTGTGTGCCAACAATATATATCACACTCTCCAACACTCCCCTCACGTGCGTGTGTGACCCCCACTTGCAAGTGGTGAGACAAAGGTGCGTATTGCACAAACACAAAGGGGAAACATGAACTTGGATACCATTGTTAAAAACCATCTCTCCCAAAAGCTTAAACTGCTAGGTAGTGTGGGCAAACAATGTATATCATGCTCTCGAACAACCTTAATTAAAGGAGATTTTATTCTAGAGATAACAAAAAATAACAAATTAATAAAAAGGTATAACTCCCACTCCAACAACATATCTAGCACTCCAAAAGCGTCAAATATTCCTCAACAAATGTCTTCAAAAGTTATAATAAAGTGCCATTAAAAATTATTTTGGAGTGTCCTAGAGTAATATTTTGGAGTGCCAATAGCAATGCCCTTAACGAAATGCCAAAGTCATTCTTATAATCTTGAAGTCCCCCTCAAGTTGGATGATGTTTCACAAACATCTGCAGCTTGAAACACAAACCGCTGAAGGCAGCACTAGCAACAGTAATATGAGTAGTGGTAGCGAAGTCCAAGTGAGTAGAATATCGAGTCATGTAGTCAATCATCATCTAAAACCCAATAAAAGTTAGGTGTGCATTTAAACATCTTGCGAGAAGATGTGTGATTTTAAACACCAATCCAGATGAAGAGGTATAGATAACCACCAAACAACACAATACTGTAGAGAAAATGTTTATTGTATATTCTTCTCACTGAGGAGGATCAAATATATACACGAGTGTCATAACAAATGAGGAAATGTTAAAACTCATAGACGACTATTTTACAGCAGAATGACAACCTAAATTGCAGAGAATTACACTCTATTTACGGCTAACAACAACTAAGGATAGTTTTATTTACTGCCAGAATTTAGAGCTCAACACTCACCTGCAAACTCGACTTTCTGGGACAGAGGAGGTTGGACCGAAGATGTTCAAATCAGTGCTTGTGAATTCCTATGGTGAAGATATCAACTAACTGATCAGGTGAGGGAACGAATTGACCACGATGTGACCCTCGAATATGCATTTCCAAATGAAATGGTAGTCCAACTGTCCCGGTCTATATGTTTTGTATGAGCATGAAACACCGGATTGGAGGCCATGTATGTGGCACTTAGATTGTCACATAGTAAGGAAATAGCAAAAGGTGGAGAGCTGTTACTCAATTAGAAGATTTGAAACCCATGTATTCAACATCAGCATTTGAACAAGAAACGGTGGGTTGTTTCTTAGCAGTCCAAGAGATGAGATTGGAACCCAAAAAGATGCAGAGGCCAGCAGTAGAATGCCAACAATCTGGCAGCCTGCCCAATCATCATCAGAGTAAGCTTTAATAGTGAGAGGAGTCGGAGAGCAGTGGAAAAGAAGACCAAAGTCTAAAGAGTCTTTAAGATATTGTTGAAACGTAACAGTGTAATAGTTTATAAACAGAGATTGATAGAATTATTTTCTTAGTATTATGAATGAGAGGATTACAAGCCTTATATATACAATTGTTGCACACATAAATAAGGAAGCTATTCTAAATAAGAATCCCTAAGATTGAGCTTTCCATACTTAATAACCTAGCTATTTACAACCTTAAACAATTTTAAAATGCGTCTGGCAGCAACAAGATGCAGACAGGCAGAATGATGGGCTGCGTATGCAATGTTAACACGGGTAAAGGTAAAATATTGGAGAGAGCCAACGAGTTGCTGGAACACTAAGGGTGCGTTTGGCGCGCCGGATAAGGAGGTAGGATAGGATAGGATAAATGCCGGATAGGATAAGAGTCGGAATTAGTCGGATAGAAATTATGTGGGATAGGATAGCAAAGGAATCAGTCGGATAAGGATTAAGCGGGATCGGACAGAGGATAAGGACTAGTCGAATAAAGATTTAATAAACTTTGCTATTCTTCTATTTATAAATAAGTTTCGTAAAAAACTCTTTCGGGAGAAAAGTTCTATATCACATGCAATATTTACGAATTAGGCATTAAGTACAGTTTCAAATTCTAATGTTACCCTTTTTTCTAAATTAAAATTCTTATAAATACCTTCATTTAATAAAAAAAATAAATGAATTTTATTAGTTGAGTTACTGTGATTTTGGGTGGTTGAAAATTTTTATTAATAAATTTGATTATCTAAAAGGTGTAAAGAAAAAGATTAAAAAAAATAATTTTTATATTCATTTTTTAATCCGGCAATCATGAGATAAAATAATACCACCTATAGGGGTAGTATATATTTATCCGGTTCTAAAAGGATAAAATGATAATTAATCCTGAATACAATCCAGTCCCGTGTTGCGCCAAACGCGGGATAGGATTAAAATATCATATCCACCCTTGCGCCAAACACATGATAGGATTTATTTATCCTATCCTTTCCGACAACAAACACCGGATAGGATTAATTAATCCTATCCTGCTTCTAATCCCGCGCGACAAACACACCCTAAGGGATCTCCCCTAAGAAAGTAGGAAGAGATAGTTGACCCTTACCTTCTCATTGTGGAGGATCAAATATATACGACAGTGTCAAAACAAATGAGGAGTTTTACAACTGATAGACATCTATTTCGCAGCAGATTGACAACCTAAATTGAGAGAATTACAAACTATATTTACAGCTAACAACAACTAAGGACAGCCTGTATTCAGAACCAGAATTTACAGCTCAACAGATACAAAATAAGTTATTATAAAGCTTCAACATAAAAATTGTGACCATGAAGACAGTTTCAAAGAGACAACGAACACTGGGATGTGCTATCAACAGAGAGGGAAAGAGGTATAATTTCTGTGAGGATGTAAGAACAAGATTCCATAGATAAGATGGTAAGAGTATTAACAGATTGCAAGTTCAGCATTGAAGAATAGTGAGAGAGAGAGAGAGAGAGAGAGCGCTTCCAATAGATTATCCAAAGGGCTGTCTGAGAAAAGGATACCCCTTCATATAGTATGGCTGAACCAGAATATAGCCCTTTCCAAGTGTGGAGTTACAGTTAAATACTTTAAAAGGAAACAAATTAAAGAAAAAAACACTCAAAACCCCGAAAGTGCACTATTATCATTAATTTAGGTACAATGACTCTTAGAATTGAAATTGGAAATTTTATTTCGACACGAAAACATGGTGCAAGCGTACTTGTTCTGCTTGTAAAAAATTCCACAGCCATCGCGCTTCTGCCCACTTCTCTTAACATAGATACTTGAATAGCCATCATTCTCAATATTTCCTTTGTAGAAGTCATCATACTCATCTAATTCCTAGTGAATATTGTAAACATTAGTTTAAATAAAAGAAATAAGAAAAAATTAGGATCCAGTCCCTGAGCTCAAACACTTTTTGGATGCCGTCCCTCACCTTTATTTTTAAGGATGCAGCCCCAATATAGATACTGTTTTTTAAAAGGAAGCAGCCCCTGGAGATATTCTTATTTGGTATCTGCCTCAGGCGAGGTCACAAATACATAGATACTATGTGGCAGTATATGTGTCCACGCCATAGGCAAATATTAAAATGTATCTGCGGGGAATGCGTCCTTTAAAAAAAAAGGGAGGGACCGTATTCTAAAAAATTTCAAAAGCAGGGATCCAATCCTAAAGCCCCAAGAAATAAAAGCCCAGGAAAGAGTAAAAGTGACACGCAACTATGCAACCAAGTTATTAAACCAAATCTATATTATTATATAGAAAAAAGAAAATGAAGAGTTGAAAACCTGTATGCAAAAAAAATCGGCATGGAGGTTTTTGAGGACAGTTAAAATTGCCTGGGAACGAGCCTTCCACCTGTGACAATCATACACCAACAACTCATTCGCAAGCTAACAAATAATTAGTCCAACATTGAATGATAAAACGTGATTTAGTGGGAAATGTGAGAACTGGATTTCAGTGATTATACCGTCAGTTGGAAATCATATTTTCTTTATTATTATTAGGTTATTAGGTATCTTTTGTACTTCCCATGATCTTAAAGGTTTAGTCCTAGGATTTGATCACAGACAGTATTATGTCCTTTATTGTCTTTTTATTTATCCTATTTTTTATATTATGTCCTTTATTGTCTTTTTATTTATCCTAATTTTTATATATAAAAATTTGCTCTGGCCCTCAGTTTGTGTAAGCCACTAAGCCATTACAAAATTCTTCTCCGTCAAATGATTTTTTTTTCTTTTCTATATAAGGTGGCCATACAACAACATTCATTTCGATATCATGAACCAAAAGATGAAATCAGGAAAATGCATCAACCAAACTTAAAAAGCAGAACAATAATAGAATAAAGAATATAAGAAGAATTAAAAAGGGAAGGGATATGATGCCCACAGCCAATGGCTCACAAGCCCTAAGCTAAGCACACATGCTTAATCAACTCATATTCAACTCTGAAAATAACGATGATTATGAGGTTATTTATATACACTTACCATTCTCACTGCATTACTCAGTGTAGGAAGAATGATGTGAGCCACGCTGTAATTCTCACTGTATTTCTCAGAGGACTAAGAAGCACAGATACGTCTAATAATGAGGCGTGTCCATATCAAATACCGCTATTTTGCAATGTGATTCCTTAACTTGATTCAGATATTGACACTTTCATGTTTTCATTACATATATGAACAAGAATATATACCTACTATATTATAAAGCCAAAGGCATTTCGGCGGTTATATTATAAAGCATGCCATATTTTGCTTTCCCATTTGACCTTGTGAGTTTATTAGTATTACAGCATAAGCAATGGGTATTGAACAGCAAGGGTAAATTGTTCTTAACCAATGGGTACATGTGTCGTACCCAGTACTAGTACAAACATGCGGACACTTTAAATCTTACAAAACTTAGGACACGGCAGGGGGCATGTTAAGAAGCAAATACTTTTTTTTTTAATTATTTTACACAAATCAGATAATATGCACTTCAAAAATTATAAGAATAAGCCAAAATATATTATAATAACACTTGAGCAAAAATCAAAATTCATAAATCCACACACATTTCTCTGTTTTTGCCTAAAACATATCCACTAAGTACCAGAACTGTGTCCATGAAGTACCCAAATGTCCAGAATATTACCGAACATATGTATTAGAATGCACTAAGCCCCAACAAACTAGAACATACAATGCTCAGCATGCAATATAGATTGTGACTCACAGTTTTAAGTACATTCTCTGTTAAATGATTTCCAGAGCCCCAGTAGATCCCATGGCATTCTATGTACTAGGGAAAGAAAAAAAAAGGCTTATTTGACTTTTTTTTCGTGCTTTGTAATCATTGACAAAGAGAGTCAAAATTTGCTTGACCGAAAGAAAGAATCCATATAGACCATACTGATAATAATATAAACTTGAAGTTAAAGGATTTACTTGAGACAAGATGATGGAGAGTGTGGAAACAGCGCACTCTTCACGTACACCTACAAAATTAAGATGAAATGGAGGGTTACAATTGATCGATGGAAACAATTTCCACATAAATTAGTCATCTTCATTTCTAACTAAGAAAATAACTACTAATATTCCACAAAGCATGGAGTTGGTTATGGAGTGAGAGATAGTGGAGTTTTATTGCGCACACACTAACGTAGACAACTAAGTATTTAATACAAACTTGAAAGCTTCAAAAGTGAGGTGGGGAAATTACTACTGCCCAGTGTTACCCGTACTCAAGTAGATAGAGCATGTTACAGAAGTCAACAGACAACAAAACACGACAAAGTTCAGATATGGAATCTATGCCAAATACATTGAGGGTGTGTTTGGGAACCTAATCCTTGAAATTGGGTGCTTCCATTTCAAATTTCTTGTTTGGATAGTGGATAAATGAAATAATTTGGGATTTGGGATTGGATTATGATTCCAAACCCCACAATTCCATCAAATGAATTCCGCACCAGAAGTATAGTTTTTGTGTAGAATTCAATGTTAAGACGGAAAACTGAGCGAGGAAGAATGCTGCTACATCACTTGCAATGTCAGCAACTAGCACATATGCATACATATCTCTCTCTCTCTCTCTCTTGCTATATACATATATATATATATAATATGTTTCTAAATATACTATGAAATTCCTTCGAGTTCATGCTAAGGCGCATTACTAGGGTCCGTGTGTGAGAGAGAAACTGTGCATGCCTGTGTTAGGAGAGAGAAGCATTGGTGTCTTTGGGTGTGGGAGAGAAAGATGGATTTGGAATTCAAAATGAATTCTAAAGGTGAACCACAAAATGAAATTTCAACTCAAAAAAATTCCAATTCCACAACATTTGAACTATATAGAATTCCATGCCATGTTTCCAAACCATGAGTCACCCTCATAAACCTTGCTTTCCCGTCATAAAATACATATCTTTGTGTGTGTTACCAACAGATGGACCTTTTACCGTTGGTAGAGTGAATGTATAACATTCAAAATGTAAGCTCCCTGACCATGTGCCTACAAGCAATATTTGGAGTCTTGATTTGGTAAACAGAATAGTCTGACCCTAATGCATATCATAGCGGGAGGGACACATGATGAAGGGTAAAAAAGGGGTATATCATATAATAAACAAAGTAGAATGGGAGAAAAAAAAGACATTTCGGTTTGTTCCACTTGTTGAAGCAAGACTAGAACTCATATAAGAGCATTGCCAACAAATAAGAAGAACAACGTTTCACCCATCACAAACAATAATTAACAAAGAGGCAGTGTTCTAAAAATCCCACCTAGGTCTGATTAGTCCCCGCCTAGCCGCCTAGCCTTGCGGGACGGCAATTAAGAAGGAATCATGGAGTCTTTCGCTCCTTCTTGCTTTAACAAACTCTCAATGTCATTTATGTTTAGATTATATTTGTATTATATTATTAAAAGAATTAATAAGTATAAAAATTGTTTGTCCAACTAATCCCCGAGGTGGTAGCCATCACCCCCACCCCCTTCCCCCCAACAGAAAAATAAAATAAAAAAATACCGCCCTAGGAACGCCTAGCAATTTTTAGAAAATTGCAAAGGAGTTCTCTTAAAAGCGTAAAATTTACTGCAACGTGTTTCCTAAGGTACCTAAGGTCAACAACCTAGGAGGCAAATTTCTCAGCAGAGCATAAACCAAGAAAGAGAAATGAAATAGTACGTGGGGAAAAAAAGAAGAAAGGAAATTAATCATTCAGTTCAACAACTAAGGGAGCATGAAATGGCCAACATACCTGAGCCAAAATATTGTACGAGACAAGACGGAATTTGAAGCCTGCAATATACATTTGACATAACATTCTTACAATTGATGAAAAATTTCAAAGACATTGAGCCTACAATGGAAGATCAATTAAAGGGCAATAGATGATTATAAATAATCCCTAACATTATGTTACAGCAATATACATACCATCCACTTTACTGACTGAAGTAATTTCACTTTGTTCAACAGGAATAAACTTTCGACATAGTGGCCCAGGAATCGTGCTCATTTTTTTTCTTGAACAAACTATGCTGCACATTAAAACACTCGCAATTCAATTCACGCATTACATGCTGTAAGAATACAGGACAACCACTTGTAAAGCCACTTGTTTTCTCCTTTGTTCTGTTTTCATATATTGATGAGTGTATGATGGTTATTACATGTGGCTTGGTTTAACTGGAGTTCTTTCATTATTTCAAGGTAAATCAAATTCCTACATAAGATCAACACAATAGAATTTCCATCTCTTTTTGCATTAACAAAGATAAGCAAAGTGCATGGACTAATAATGGTTTAATTTATCTGGTCCATTCGGAGTAATAGAACAGCCAACTTCTTCATATGTTTTCCATAATCTCTATAAGCATATATCGGAACAAAGCTTAATGCCTCTGAGATCTTTCTACGCAAACCACATTTTTAGAACAATTATACCATGTTATTGGTATATATATATGTGTGTATATATAGGGAAAATTTCCCATAAGGACCATTCCACACGGATTGGAGCTTTTGAGGGGATAAACGGATGAGATTTTTAATGAAACTTGATGGAGATGATCACCATGATTAGTAGATCACCTCCAAGGCCGAGCTCACCTGTATGGAACAAGCTTCGATAACGGCCAATCCGAGCTTTTATGAACAATCGCATATCCTCTATGTATTTTCTTGGGGGTTTCCATGGAATGAGCTTATAACAGCCCAGCAGTGACACAAACTACAGGTCAAACGGTATCCAAAGCCTAACTGAGCAGCAATCAGTTCTGAACTTTCACTGCTACCTCAGAACATCCAACAGCAAGGGATGCAACCGGTCGGGTTTGGGGCGGGATCTACTTTGTAAAGGCCGCGCCCCTTGCCCTATATTGACCCCCAAACCGGTTGTAATTCTGTAGTACTATAGGGGTATTTAAAGGAAAAAATCATTATATTCAAGTCAGGTCAGGGATTGGTTTATTTTATGCAAACCTGAACCTGACCAGATGCATGTTTTACTTTGAAAAACCCAAACCCACCCTGGTTCATAAAAAAAAACCATTAGGGCCGGGTCGGGCCATGTTGCCATCCCTAGCCACCTTAACAAGATTTCAGTCAATGGGATATGAGCCAACTCGCATATTCGTAGCCAAGTTTTTTAGTGTCTCTTCATCCCACAAATCATCAATTCAGGAAATCATACATCAACCAAGTTCCATAATGATTACCAAGCATCAGGTTTGGTCAAGTCTGAAATTTTCCAAGATCCAAGTCCTGATTATACATAATTAGTGAACTCGGCCATCTAGTCAACTGCTGTAATTTTATAGTTAAAAACTTTTGAGTAAATGATGCCACAAGCCCTCAAACTATGTTCAAAGTTTCAATTAAGCCCCTAAACTCAATTTTGTATCAATTGAGCCCTTAAACTATTAAAATTGAACATTAATGGCCCTTCTGTCCAAAGCTTCCGTTAAATTAAACGGATTGATGGGTTTTTTGGCCATTAATAAAATTAATTGGAAAAATGGAAGAAAATTAGAAGAAGAAAGAGAAAGAAGCAAAATAATTTAGAAAAACATATGGAACACTTAAAGGATTGTTATTGAAGTGCTAAAACAACATTAATTATTTTGTTAAAATGTCAAGCTAATTCTTTCCGTCTCCACCATCTTACTTCTTCCATCTTTAATTTATTTTTTTTTGTACAGATCACAAAAATGTATATGTCAAGCTAAATGTATTATTGAAATAAAACTCATTTAATTAATACACTTATATATGAACCATCTATTTATATATGTATATGTGTACATGAATCTCTTATTTTGGATTTTCTAAGTTATGATTTTTGTGATTCATGTACACATATACATATATAAATAGATGGTTCATATATAAATGTATTAATTAAATGAGTTTTATTTCAATAATACATTTAGCTTGACATATACATTTTTGTGATCTGTTAAAAAAAAAAATTAAAGATGGAAGAAGTAAGATGGCGGAGACGGAAAGAATTAGCTTGACATTTTAACAAAATAATTAATGTTGTTTTAGCACTTCAATAACAATCCTCAAGTGTTCCATATATTTTTCTAAATTATTTTGCTTCTTTCTCTTTCTTCTTCTAATTTTCTTCCATTTTTCCAATTAACTTTATTAATGGCCAAAAAACCCATCAATCCGTTTGATTTAACGGAAGCTTTGGATGGAAGGGCTATTAATGTTCAATTTTAATAGTTTAAGGGCTCAATTGACACAAAATTGAGTTTAAGGACTTAATTGAAACTTTGGACATAGTTTGAGGGCTTGTGGTGTCATTTACTCAAAACTTTTTCAAATTTCAAGTCTTCAACATTTAGATCCTCGGTTAAAGAAACCACTTCCCAGACATGTCTCAGTTCATGACAATCACTGCCTATAATACTACAACCTGCCCCCTAAATTTTATGAAATTGTTATTTTACCTCTAAAAATGTCTCAAATTAAAAGTGTATGCATATTAGTTATGCTTATCCCCCTTAAATTTTGGGGAAAATGGTACCAATAGTATTAAATTTGCACTCTCTGATCATGAACAAAAATAATATTAGCCTCTTTATTTTATAAAAATAACATTGGTATTAAACTTTCCCCCTCTCAAAAAAAAATTCCTGACTATCCCCCTCTATGTGAGAACTATAGAGCTAAGTCAAATTTGTTTATGTACCTAAGGCATAAAAGATCCCACAAGGTCCACCTAAGTGCAAACATGTGCGACGTGTACAATAAATTACGAGATTTGATCAACTTCCACCATTGTCAAAGCAGAGGTTTAGGGCAAGAATTATCTGGAAAGGCCACTCAAAAACGCCTATATAAACATGCAAAACATGAAGTGAGGACAAAAGAAAAACTTCATGGAAAGCTCGGGGAATGTCCATATAAAAGCACATTTGAGCAAATTGTTGCTCGAAAGGTCAGCTCCACAAGGTTGACCTTGACCGAAATGTCACCTATAAGATGTAATTGGCCTTAAACCCCTAGTTGGGTTCCCGTCATAAAGAAAGCAGATGTTGTATATTACGTGAAATTACTGCACTAGGCTTAAAGATTTGAGCAAGCAGCCACAAAAACAAAAACTCGACCAAAATGGATTGTTCCAAAGGAAATCGGAGCTTGTGATAGGTAATAAATAAATGATAAACCCATTAGACTTGGCTATTTGAGCCACCTCAACCATATCTTTCAAAATACTACAAAATATTTCCAATGTCCAATATGGAATTTACAACAACTACAAGCACTGGATTCCAGTGTCTAAAAATTCCTGCCTAGGTGCTAGGTGATGGTCTGCTGCTCAGACTAGCTAGGCGGCCGCCTACTCTCGTGGGATGGCGATTCTGCAGGAATAATGGAGTCTTTCACTCCTTTTTATTTCAAAAACTATTCTTCAAGGCTTCCATTCAACATTAACATACCATACATTGGGATTTTATTAATTGAGCCATTCCTCAATTATTTCTTTCATTTCCTATATTTGTATCTAAGGGTGCATTTGACGTATCGGATAAAGAAGGTTGAATAGGATTATTCAATCCCACTCCCAGTGGGATAAAAGGCCTCTGTATGATAAATAATCCACCTCGATATCCAATGCTAACCAACATCAAACGTTTGATAGGAGAACTTTATCCTATCTCGTCATCTTATCCTGCATGTCAAACGCAGCCTTTGGGTTTATTCTATGCCCCATTTATACCCACTTTGGGAGTCTTTGTAATCACACAATTATAACAACAACAATTATAAGTTTTACTTCAATTCTATATTCTCAAATTCCATTACCTCTTGATAGTGAAATTTACTCTGGCTTTTCACTCCAAAAACATGATAGATAAACATCCACATGCCAACAAAACGCTACCCCCAAATTCTGGATAATAACTAAGCAGTGACTTAGGTATTGGATGATAAAAATTACATTTTTTATGAAGCAATATAATTTTTGGAGAATTCAAGACAGTCAAATTAATGTAACAGAGATCCAAACAGTTGAGACTATAAATCCTACATCGCGAAATTGAATCTCACAAAGCAATACATAAGATACAAGGACTACTCCACCCATCGCCAACTTAGTTTGGATTGTACGCTCCGAACTCTAATACAAACCCATTAAAAGAATTGTTTATTTTCTTTTCTCTTTTGGAGATTATTGCACCACCAAACACTAATCTGAGGGTGTCTCTGTGGTTGAAGATTTGTGAGTTTGCAAAAATAAAAATGTTACTCCCCTCACTAATTTCTTCTATTTGGGTTAATTAAGTACCAATTGACATATTATGCTCAAATTCAAACAACCAATAGAAATTACCATTCCACTATTTTCCTTGCTATATATCATAACGAGAAATTAACTTTAACTGATTACAAGAAGCCATGTATGAATGTATAGAGAGAGAAGGAGGAGAGAGAGAGTACCTACGGAACGAGGAAACAAGAGGGAGGCGGGGAAGCTGAAGAGGCCTAAGCATGACTTTTTTAAACCAGAGGTAATTAGATTTGACAGGAGCGAACCAACAAAAAAATAGTTAAATTTAATACAATACTAGATCACGTGTACTCGCAATACATAACACACGATTGTATATATTATTTTAAGCGGTGAAAACGTGAATTAAGCCTTTTATTGAGATAATTATGATCAATGGAATTGAGAGTTTTTTATTTGCGTTCTCTAAGAACATACTGAACATGTAGAATTAAGGGTATGTTTGATTAGCAACATTTTTCATAAAAAATGAGCATTTTCCATGAAAAATGAGAATTTTCCACTTGATTTGACAACTTAAGGTGTTTGATTGGCTTTTTTTTTTAGGCAATTCA
This sequence comes from Lonicera japonica, assembly GCA_021464415.1. Lineage (NCBI taxonomy): Eukaryota > Viridiplantae > Streptophyta > Magnoliopsida > Dipsacales > Caprifoliaceae > Lonicera > Lonicera japonica. The sequence continues at coordinate 35,730,324 of CM038470.1, read as the reverse complement.
ATTCCCATTTTGGCTCACACATGTGCATTTTCAAGGCAATATGAAGAAAATTATTTTCTTTGGGGGAGGTGGTTTTTTGTTTTCCAGTTGGGCACAATTCACGACAAGGTTTTGACATTTTCTACATTAAAAATGCCATAACTTAAAATATAAAATTCAAAATAATATAAAAATTTAATATTTAAAATATACTAATTAAGATCAATTAAACAAGATCCATCATGACTATAAATTATGAAAAAAAATACCAATAATTTTTTTTACATAAAAATGACTACAACCAATAGGGTAGAAAATTTATGCAATCAAACACACTACACTATATTTTCCATGCAACTCAATTCTAGCAATTCAATTGCCGGTAACTTATTTTATTTCCATGCAAATTCCAGCTTGCAATCAAACGCACCCTAAGTAATTTAGCATATTATTTAACCATATAAAATTATAGAAGTTTGACACAATTTCAGGCAGTTAAATTGAGATTTAACTTTATAATGTAGAATAATAGATTAATAAATTAGGGTTAAATTTAGAATATGTTAAATAATTTATTAAAATCTTTTCATATTTTTCTAAATTTTCTTGATATCGGAAGGAAATAAAAAAAATAGATGGGGTTAACGATTTCACTATTTTCTTCTGCTTTTTTTTTATTTTCACTTTTGTAAATTTATCCAAACGAGTGAATTATAATTATTACGACTATTTTTCTTTATACTTTTATCTGAATCCAAAGTCTGAAAACGCTAAAGGGTGCATTTGTATCAAGGATTTTAGGGTCGATTTGAAGATAAGATTTAGATTTGGACTCCCGAATCCAAATATTGTTTTGCTTCAAAATTCAAAAAAAAATTATTCTTTTTCTAATTAGTCATCATGAAATATATCTTTTGGGGGAGTGGTGTTTTTCCCAAATCCAATTCCTAATTAGTCATCATGAAATATATGTATATAATTTCTCTGTTTGTAATAATATGTTTTTCACTTTGTAAAAAAAAATCCTATGGTTCTATATGGTTGACGACTAAAGTGTTGACTAATTACTCGTAAAGAAAACATTTTGTAATTATTGGAGTTAAATTAAAAATATGATTATAAATTATTATAATCAAATAATCATCTATTGACTAAAGGGTTATATAGTATCCAAACAATAAATTTGGATTTACAAATAAAATCCACCATATTGTATATGGTCATCCAAATAGAAGAATTATAATTTTAGATAATTCTAAATCTTGAATTTTACAAATCCCGAATTTACGATTCTCATGAGTAAATCTAATTTCACAATCCAAAAATACCTTAAAGCAAATGGTGGAGTTGAGAGGCACCCACTCTTCCAAATTCAAGTCTCACCAAGATGGAATTTGTGGTCGGTTTTCATTGTCTATAATTAAATAGACAGACTCGAACCTTCATTTTTTAGTTAATAAACACTATATATGAGATTTAAGAACATGAATTTGAAAATAAAATATCTAAATAGACATTGCATATATTATTTTGATTGTTTTATTCTTTTATCTTTTAATAATTATGAGCAAAAAGAATTAGGCTATGGACAAAAATGGTATATGTATCTGACCCAACCCGAGTCCATAAGCAATAACAAAGTGGATATGGGTCATGGCCTACGACAAATGGGCCCGCTCAGGCCACGTAAGCCCAAACTGTGGGCACTGTGAGAACTGAGAAGACTAAATTCCTTATGTAGATCTCCCAGCTTAATTTGTATACATTTTCGCAACGTACTATGAGCAATGCTACACTTACAAATTTTACAATTTATTTTTATAGGATGTATTATTTGAATTGCACAGTTATAAGATACAATAAGAGTACAACACATTTAATGCACTCGATAAGAATATGTGATAAGATTTGTAAAAATAATACATTTTTTACATACTGCATATAGGTCATTGTATATCAATTCTAAATATACAAGAAATATACATAAGAAACACTATAAGCCCCTAACCCAAAAAATAGGCAACTACAAAATACACAAAGCTTTAATAATAAAGTGACTTCGGAGTAAGACAATTGTCGAATCATATTACTTTTTGGCGTTGTAAGTTTGTTTATTTTTCGTTAATTCGCCGTCATCATCACCAAATCTGAGCAATATAATCGAATCCAATCGAATAGTGAAAAATCCACAATAGCAACCATTCAACCTTCATTTATCACAAGAGCCTCTTAATATTCCTGAGCTTGTTACGAGATTATATAACTAAATTTTTTAACCAAAACAAACACTTTAACTCAATTTTAAAGTACAAGTCTGAATTTTGAGCATCCAAAGTTAAGAAAGTCAAAACAAACATACCCTTTTTAATTAAACCTCACCATTTATTTATTTTTAATTTTTTTTAACTTAAGGTACCGAATTTAGTATTAAAGTAATTGGGGACCAAAAGAGTTAAGTAAGGGGTTGTACGTTTATTTTATTTTTTTTCTTCTAAATTTTGAAATATGATTGCTTAACATTGAATGAAATCTCTTAAAAATTAATGAATATGACTTAATTCGACTATAAATGTTGAAGACACGATATTTTATTATCCCCTTATCATATTAATATATACCTAATGATTAAAAAAAGATGTTCTTTTATTTTATTTTATTTACTTTTTTCCTGGAAAAACATGAAAAAAAATATATATATGAGCATTGAATAAGAAAAAAGTTCGAAAATTTAAAATAAAATAAAATTATGAAAGCTATCTACACATTAAAAAGGAAAAAGAAAAAGAAAAAAAAGAAACAAACATGCGATAGTGTGTTGAAATTCAATTTTCCTTACCTTATACATTTTATTATAGATCAACATATATTAGGATTTGATTGTTGAAAATTAGAAGCATAATAGTTGTCTATGTAGATGGCTTTGTCAAAGAGTTTCCTTCTTGTATTGTTAATTTTCTCTAGGTATATATATATTCATGTACATATGTAGAGAAAATATGTACAAGAAAGTAAAAACATATAGAGCACTTCTCTGGAAAAAAAACATTCCAACCTTTCTCTTCTCTCCCTTTATATATTTTTTATTTTTTTTTCATGGTATATATATATTAGAGCGAGATTCTTCAGCTCTTCCATCAATTTTTTTCTTTTAATTCCAAATCAAGATGACAACTGAGGCATCAACAAAAGGTAATGAATGCACCGAAGGAGAGGGGTTGGCCTAGTGGTAGGCAACCTCCACCCTTGTCTTAAGGTCAAGGGTTCGATTCATGGGGGTAGGTGCGGGGGTTCTTTATTTTTAGGATTAAGGGAGAGACTTAGACCTCTCTTAATTTAAAAAAAAAAAAAAAAAAAAGGTGATGAATACACTGACCCTAATTTGGACCCTTATTATTTGCATCATTTGGATCATCTTGGAATCATATTGGTTTCAAAGCGACTAAATGAAGATAACTACCACACTTAGAGTCATTCCATGGAGATAGCCTCTGAAGTTTGGTTCGATCTCGAAGAGCGGTTTGCTCAAAGCAATGCTCCAAGAATATATCAAAGTAAAAGGGACATTACATCACATTCTAAGGCACCATGTATATATGTTGCGGCTTACTACACGAAGTTGAAAGCCTTTTGGAATGAATTAACATCCTACAACCATCAAACTATACGTTCTTATGATGCTATGAATTGAAGAAGCTTGCTGAGCGCAAACAAAGTGAAAAGATCAAGCATAGTCTCCATTGGTTCCACCAAGATTGGGTCTGATATAGTATTTAATTAAGGGTGTTCTTTGTGTGCCTTGTTTCCGTGTTAACTTGCTCTCATTGAGTAAAATCACTCAATCATTGAATTGTTCAATTACATTCTTTCCCCATTTTTATGTTTTATAGGATTTGGCATCGAAGAAGACGATTGGTTGGGGAAACAGTGTAATGGCCTTTGTTGTCTGTCTTCAAGTATTGCTATCTAATCCGATTTCGTTTTTCACAATGTCAAGAAAATATTCACTACAACGTACGGTTCTAACCTCATGTTATCACAATTTAATCAGATTCCAAAATGTCTCGTCTCAACCCAACCTTTGGAACCAACGCCTTGGACATCCCTCGGCAACACCCTTGCAATAGTTGGCTGATTCAGTTACTGAAATTTCTTATTGTCCTAATAAACATTGCAATATTGTATGCATGCCCTTAGGCTAAACAAACTACACTACTTTTTGGTCTGAGCTCTATCTCTACTGTTATAATAAGGGGCAGGAGTAAGTTTTTAAATCCTACAAGTATATAAGGCATAAAAAAATTATATGATTGAAATTACAAGATACTTTTTCAAAGATGAATAATGCCTTTAGCACGGATTGCCTCTTGTAACACTAAAAGACAAACTTTTTTGCAATAACCCATTAAACAAATAATAGTCTTATATATTGAAAGGACCACAAATAAACGTAATCTTGCTAAACAACATCTTTATTAATGTAAAATGGAAGTGATAGGAAACAGTTATGACACCAAATTTCTATTGATTTTCTATTTTGTCCATCTATTTATTACTTTATTTGAGAAGATTGTTAATTAACCAGACTTGAACTCACAAGCTTTAGGTTAAAAGTGAAAATGCATTACCATTAATTCTAAATTAATTTTATATTTTATTTTTTTCATTCTATATTAAATCTCGCGTGCATGAAAATAATAGGCCCACATGCTGCATCTAGTGCCAAAAAAAATCCAACTTAAGACCGTTGTCTATTTATTTGATAGAAAGTAATTAAGATATTAAGTTGCGTGTTTGTTTAGATTCCACAGTTTAATAAGATTCTATTTTTCTTTAAAATAAATAAATAAATTATAAAAAAAAATAGTATAAGAGGTTGAATATACTTAATTTAGAGACATAATTATTGATTTTACATTTTAGACATGTAAAGAAAGAACATTTAATTTGAGACTGAATCAATGATTTAATTTTTGTTTTTTTTTAAATAAAAAAAAGGATAAGAAAAAAGAATGAATTATTTAAAAGTTGTAAAATAGGAAAGCTTTTTTTTCTCCAGTATATTAGTAAAAAAAAGTTTCCAAAGTTAGTTATAAGGTCTAATGAAACAAAAATTTAAAGGAAAAAAAAAAACAAATATTACGGTACGTAATAACAAAATGAAAAAGAAATTCCTATAATAAAAGCAGAAGATATTATTCCTTAATTAAAATAAAAAATTAATAATAAAGGATCTGTTAGGTATTGTAATTTCGTATAAATGTCAATCCACTCGTAGGTATTATGATTTTGTACCCTATAAAAGACTCTCTCTCTCTCTCTCTCTCTGCATTTTCCTCCATTTCCCTGTCTTATTTTCCCAGGTATCTATATTTATTTATTATTATATAAAATCAGAAGATATTACTATTGAAATTGTGACAGATTTTTAGATTTTTAATTTATACTATGACATAAACAACGGCAGCGAGAGTTATAAGGTTCTAGAAATCTTACCCTACTTATCATTTTTTAATCTTTGTTTTAAATTACTTATACTTAAAAAATCCATGTATCGTGTGTACACGAAAAACAAAGCTATATATAAAGACACTATTTTTATATATAAAATAGTTTTGCAGTTGAAAATTTTCTTTTTTCATTTTGAAAATGCATGTTTTCTTGGGTGGGGTTCTTAATTCTTTGTTGCGCGTGAGATGGCTATCATTGATTTGCTCAAACTCTAAATTGTTTGTCATCTTAAGCCAGTCGTGTTAATCCGTTATAATTATATGATATTAAAATAATATATGTGCAGGATGGGGAATGCAAGATTAGGGCAATTGTATTTTTACCTGCTAGTTTTTGTCCTAATATTCCTGAAAACAGAAGGTTTGAATGTTGACATAACCTATCTTGAGAGTGCAGTGGCAAAAGGGGCAGGTAAATTAAATACATATTTTTTTTATTACTTTTTATATATTTATAAATTAAAATGATTTTTTTTAACAATATTAATTAATTATCTTATGTTTGTTACAACAATTAATGCAGTTTGTTTGGATGGGAGTGCACCAGCGTACCATCATGCTAGGGGATTTGGAGCAGGGAGTAACAATTGGTTGGTCCAAATTGAGGTTGGTTCTTGTGTTCAAAATCATGAACAAAATTGATAACAGTCAGGGGCGGAGTTAGAATTTCTTCTTTCCTTTTTTCTAAGGGGGAGGGGAGAGCGCCTAATATTAATGTTCTTTTTTGTAAATTAAAAAACTATTAATATTGATATTGTTCTTGTTGAAAATTTGGATGGGCAAGATTAATACTATTAGGGTGTGTTTGATGATTTGACACACATAATAAGAGGGTAGGATATGATAACTTTATTTTATCTCATATTTAGTATTCGTTAATTAGGATTGAATATCTGGATAGATTATTATCCCACTAAAATTTCTTATCCCTCTGAGAGATGGATAAACGAATCTCAACTAAGAAGTGAAATTGTTTTATCCTGTCCAGATGTAATTGTTTTATCATGTCTGGATGTGATTAAATAATCCTATCATACTCTCTAATTTGGCGCATCAAACACAGTAATTTTTAAAAAAAACAAAAAATAAAGAGGAGTAAACTTTATTTGCAATTTTAAAAAAGAATTATATGGGTATTATGGCTCCGCCATTAAACAATTAATTCATAATTAAAAAGAGACAAGAAAATTTATATAAGCATTTACATGGGTGTAAATGTGAATGCATAACGTATAATTAATCTTAGTTAAGATACTTATTTAAAAACCAAATTATCAATTAAGGATTCGCGAGATAATTTTTAAAGTCAATTCCTAGTTATAGGGGCGGGGCAGCGGGGCTACATATTTAAGGAAAGTTGGCAAATGGGACATCTTCATTTTTGAAAAACTAATTACTTTTATTAATTATTTTGGGAAAAAATTAATATCTAAAATGTAATTTAGGGCGATAAAATATTTTTTGCACCTCAATAATAGTTTTTGGCTATGCCGCTGTCTAATGATATCTCTACATTATATAGGGCCATGTGCGAAAGTAAAAGTTAGGGTTTTCATATTGTTTGGGCATTAATGACATCTCAATATACTTATTGCCAAAACAATTTTGGCTTTACTAGAGTATAATACTTTTTTAGGAATAAAATGCATCAAAGTTGTACATTACTCTGACATTAACGATAATTGCTTTGGTACTAACACTACTCTTTAACATATTGGGCTTATATAAAGCATAAAAATATATTGTTTAATTAGGGTCACATATATTTTTCACTTTGCACGCGCTTGTAAGGATTTGAATACTTCATGTGTAAAGCTTAGTTTCGAATTCTACTATCAGCATTTATTCTTGGTAGGCGATCTTTAAGAACCATATAAGAGTTTGCTTAGTTTTGCGTTGTAAGTAATTGTTTTTTTCTTTTTTTATTGAGATAATGTTGTAAATATTGATTATACCTAGTTAGTAATGTAAAAAAATAAATTATTTGATATATAGTTAAATAAAATAATTAATTTGAGTGCAGGGAGGAGGATGGTGCAACAATATAACAAGTTGCCTTGCACGTAAGAACAATCACTTGGGTTCCTCAAAGCTAATGGTCAAAAATCTTGCTTTCTCTGGCATTTTGAGTGATGATCCTCAATTTAATCCGGGTAATTAATATAACTAATCTTTACTTAATTACTTTTAATTTTTTTTTTGTTTGCAAACGTTTTTTTTTAAGTTTGAAAGACCTATATTTCTCTTTCTAGCCATTGAAGAACATGATATACAATATTGGCTCACTACTTGACGGCGTAAGGATGTGTTTGTTGTTTTATCTTTTGATTGCTAAGTACTAAATGCTGAATCCGAGTTCTGAAAATGCTGTTTGTTTTTTATTCTAAATGAGATTCTAAATTTTAAGTTTTTGTATAAAACAATGGTTTAAATTCAGCATTAAGCATTCAGCGGGATTAATGACTCTTAATGCTGAATGCTTAATCATCATCATATTACACATCTGAATACCTAAAATTCTCTCATTAAGCATTTAGAAGCAAAAACAAATGCCCCTAAATTTTTGGGCAAAATGGTTCCAACTTAGTATTAGAATTCAGGTTCTACAATGTCTTGGGTTTCAAATGCAGCAAGCGGGGGTCCCTTTATGTTTGTGCACAAAGTGCACCTTAAATTGATTCATCTCTTCACGTGCAAGCAAGTACGTAAGAGTCGCATGTGAGGGAGAATATTAAAGAATATGAAATAATTGTTTATCTTAAAGTTTTGGCGCAGATTGTTTCTAACTTGAGCTAGGCGCGCATTTTCCTCATTATAATTTGCACTCTATTTTTCCCCCTTTTCCTAGACTTCTATAATTGGAACAAGGTCAAGGTTAGATATTGCGACGGGGCATCGTTTACGGGTGATGTCGAAGCAGTCAATCCAGTAAGTTATATATATATATATATATATTACTTTTCCTAAAAAGTTATAATTGTAAATTAAAATAAAAAGAAAAATACTATATTTGTGAATTAAAAAATATCTATAGAAATGGATTCCATAAGATACGAAAATTAAAGACTTGCATATTTTAAATATGAATTTCTTTTACAGAAAATAAATAGATGCTGAGTGAAATTTTGAATTAATATATTTGCACATTTTTGTTTAACAAAATTTAGAATGACCATCTCACTTATTAAAAAAAATTATTATTTTCAATGAAAATTGGTGGACATAAGAGCCGCGCAAGGGATCATTTACACAAATTTCTTATAAAAAAAAACTCGATACCATTTTAGGACGAGGGCCCCTTAAATTTGAGGGTGAACTTTTACCTTAAATTACATTTAAAAAAAAAATCATTTCTTTAATCCTTAAAGTAAATTGGCATTTTCATTTCTAAAAAAGCAGTGTTCTAAAAAACTCCGACTAAAATCGATTAGTCTTAAGGGACTTGTCTCATCTTCATTATTCATTTGGTTCAATTTTGTCTAATGGAGTCAAGTTCAAGAACTAAATGGATTAATTTTTTCATTAAACTTTTGTGAAGATAATTTCTATAATGATCATTTTCAAAAAAAAATCATCCATAAATTCATATGGAAGTAGGTATGGTAAAAATTTGATATATATGTTCATTTTCGACCATTAAAATTTTACAGATAATCTCACCCACTTATAAATTGCATTTTCTGATAAAATTTTGCGAAAATGATCTACTCATCATGAAAATCATCTCTACCAATTTTCTTGAAAAAATTCACCTGTTTATCAATTAAATTTGACCCCACTGAATGAAATTAGACTGAAAAATAAAGGAGATGAGACAATTTCATTTTTGAAAGTTGGTCTAACAAACTCGATAGTAATAGTGGAATCTTTCACTCTCGGTCTAACAAACTCTCAATATCATTTTTAGAAGTTAAATTTTATTTGTATTATGTTATTTAAAATAATTAATAAAATACGTTTTTTTTTAATTTGTTCCATTAATTCTCCACTAGTCCCATAGATATTACCCACTTCTGGCCGCCCTAGAAAAGCCTACACATTGAATCATTGCTAAAAAGAGGAGACATGCCTTTTCAAAGAGGGCGTTGTGTATCTTAATGAAGTAAAAGTTTGATAGAGTACATAAATCTAGTCTGATCTCTATTATAATCCACAAAAGTACTCAAACATTCTAAAATTGCTAGCATATTTTAAAATAATTTTATGATAATATTGCATTTTTGTAGAGTAATGATATAAGTGCTTCACAAAAATACTATTAACACTTTAAAATTATTTTTAATGACAGATGTAATTTTAGAGTATTAATATTTTTTTTGTGTAGTGCTAATATCATTTCCCTCTTTTTTTTATCACGCTATATACTAATCTTAATATCTTTTTTTTAAAAGAAAACTAATCTTCATTTTAGGGGAGCAAGGATTTTTCCAGCAGTTGTTGAGGATTTACTAGCAAAAGGGATGAAAAATGCTCAAAATGTATGTTCCATTTTCACAAATTATTTTATTTTATTTTATTCATATGTAATTTTTTTTTTGTTCTAATATTATGTAATATAAAAATGTGATACGGTAGGCTATTCTCTCCGGTTGCTCAGCTGGTGGATTGACTTCCATATTTCATTGTGATGCATTCCGAAGTATGCTGCCTAGGGGCACTAATGTAAAATGCTTCTCGGATGCCGGTTATTTTATCAATGTGTAAGCTTTTAGACAGGACCTTATAAATTAAGGCGGCCGCTATTTGCATTCCACGTAACATTTGGAAATACTCAATTTTTCATTTGTCAAGTGACAAGCAGTGTAAACTTACATATTCGGTACTTATATATGAGCCGAATAAAGTATTTTCAAGCTTATACTCGCTTGTCATCGAGCGAATAACATACACTTACTCGCGTGTTATCGGGCAAATGAAAAAGTGGAGTGTTTTCAAATATTTTGTAGTGTGTAAATAGCAACTACCTAACTTAAGGCTATGTTTGGGAACTAAAATTATCGAAATTTGGAGTAAAACCTAATTAATTAATTAATTAAAGCAATTTAGGGTTCTAGTTTTTTTTTATGCAAATTCAAAAGCATGAAATTAGGGTTTCCAAACACACCCTACGATATCAAATATGAAATTATGAATTTGATTGTATATCCTATGGGTATAACCAAATGCTTTGGTGATTAATAACAGGAAGGATATTTCTGGTGCACCACAAATTGAAGAATACTTTAATGGAGTTGTTACTTTACATGTATTAATGTCTCCCATCCATTCCCCTCTCATGTCTCTTTATTCCAAAAAAAGATTTTTTTTTATTTTTTCTTTTCAATTTTTGCCTCTCTAAAACTCTTAATTTGTTCATCACATATTATCTATTAAAAGAAATTATAACAAAACCCTTTTTAGTCAGTAATATATGATTTCTTCGCATTTGGGAGCTCCCAATATTCCATGTTTGGAATTCCCAAACGCGCTCTTAATGAAATTTTTTTATCGCATGCGAGTGAAATTTGATCTATGATGTTTATTTCTTAGGGATCGGCGAAGAATTTGCCTCCATCTTGCAAATTGAACCCGGGTTTGGTAAGAGAATTTGCTTAAATCTACATCGCATAATTCACTATTTACACTCGAAATATAACAATTAACATCTCTTGTTTGCAGTGTTTCTTCCCCCAGTATTCAGTACAAAATGTCCTAACACCAATGTTTATTATTAACGCGGCCTATGATTCTTGGCAGGTTCGAAATCTCTGGTTTTAAAGAGAAAAATGATGTAGTAGTTCAATATTGGGAAATGATATTAGCACTCCACTTTTGTCCTAAGGCACTCCACTTTTATTTTTAGTGACACTTATATATATCTTTTGGGACACTTTTTATGTCACTAAAAATGAAAGTAGAGTGCCTTAGGATAAAAGTGGAGTGCTAATATCATTTCCCTTCAATATTTTTATTTCACCTAATTGTGGAAACTATTTCCCTCTTGGTCCTAAAATTTTGTTTTAGGATTTTCAAAACCATGTCTTTAATATTTTTACTTTAATCTATGTAATAAAGTAGGAGGGAAAAATGTATAAGAAATAAAACTTTGTATGGTTCAGATTGACTCTAATTTGAACGTTAGATGTAGTCTTTAGTTCATATATATATTTCTCTTATCGCCATCATTACTTCTCTCTTTCTCAAATCTTCTCACTTCTCTCTCACACACTATCCCAAAAATCAGACTATTCAATTACATTAAAGTGCTGTAAGCACGGGTTACTCCTAGTTATTTGATAATTATGGTTAGCTAATTAACATTCATTAACACCTAAAAAATCTCCAATCTGAAGAATCTTTGAGAAAAATATATTTATAGAATAAAGAGTAATGATTTTTGAATCTTAAAAATGTATAAAGGATAAATAATTGTGTGGTTGAAATTAAAGATATTTTTTTAATAATGATTATATCTTTAATACGGATCACGACTTAGTGTATATATATAAGGTGAAATTTAGAGTCTATCTTTCTATATAGCTGTATTTTCTCAAAGAGAAAACCTCTATCTTTTATGTTACATTTTTTGTTGTCTAAAAATTTGAATGTAGTAAAAATACTTTATTTTCTTTAACTTTTATTTTATTTTATTTTATTGATTGTATTTATTAATTTGTTCAGATAAGGAATATTTTGGTACCAGGGACTGCTGATCCCAATGGTACATGGAACAAATGTAAGCTTGATGTAGCAAACTGCTCGCCTGCCCAACTTAAAATCATGCAAGGTACTACCCAACAAAGCTCTTGTTTTTGGATTTAGGAAAATGTTTGCTCATGTCAAAAGCAAGTAATGCATTGAGAGATTGTACATTATATTTAAATTGAATATATTATTTTGATAAAGTCAAAATTATTTTGGCCATAAAACTACTCTAGATTTAGTATATATAGTTCAACAAGTCCGTGTTTTGATTAAACCATACATGTTTCTAAAATTTCGTTAGAAATCTTTTATAGATAGTAAGTGTGAATTTTCGACTTATTAAAGTTGTTAATCAACTCAAGATTATTTTAAGATGGGCACGTTAAACTACACCAAAGGGGTGTAATCGGTAGCGGATTCAGAATTTAGAATACGGGGGGCCAAAATAAAAGATATAACAAGAAGTTTCAAAAAAATATATTTTAATTAAGAAGTTCTTTGCATATATTTTTATAGTACAAAAGGCATGCGTTTCGCATGAATCTACAGTACGTACAAAAGTAACTAAACAATCTTGATTTAACTACTAAACTTAGGCATTATCGGTTGCGCTCGACAATTCTTCATCCTACAAAATTCATCTATGATTGTATCAATGTCAAAGCACCGAGAAATTTCTTTATTAATATATGTGATTAAGTAATTTGCAAGATAATCATCTTCCATAGCCAATTAAATTTATTATATATTTATAATATAAATAATAATGTGTTTTAACTATTGACACTCCATAAAAAAAATTAATACTCTAAAATAATTTTTAGAGATAAAAAAATGTATAATAAAATAAAAAATGCATAATTTTATTTAAAGAGTGCCAACAACTATATTTATAAAAAAAAAAATACTAACACTAATGGAGGTTTGAAATATCTTGAGGGGACCTGGTCCCTCCCCTGATCCCCCCTTCCGTCCACCACTAGGTGTAACATTAAGAAATTTTATACACTCATTTTCTCAGATTAATGATTTATCATTTAATTAGATACCTTTATTCTATTTAAAGTTGTTAACGAAATTGATGTAGTTTTAAGATGGACACAAATAAACTGCACCAAACGAGTGTAAGATTAAGAAATTTTACGCACTCCGTTTTTCCAGATTAATAATTTATCGTTTAATTAGATGCCTTTATTATGTTTATCAAGTATGAAAACCTTCAAATCCAAATTTCAATTGGTAGTGATAAAATGTTTAGAAAACAACAAAAAAAAAACCATGTTGATCCCAAGATTTGAACTTACCGCTACTAAAAGTAATATTAATCATTGAACTACCTCTATTTTGTTAATTTCTTTATTCCAATTTAAATTTATCCATGTATGAAAACTAGATATGTACACAAATCGCGTGTTTTATGCCTAGTATTGATCATAGAATTCATTTTGTATATAGGGAATGGACAAAGGTAGTAGCATTTGAATACTTCATAAACTATAATTTTTATTTTTTTTGTGGTCTATTTTCCAGGGTATAGGTTGGAATTTTTGAGTGCATTGAAGGGAATTGAAAGCACTAAATCTGGTGGATGGTTTATCAATTCTTGTTATTCTCACTGCCAAACAGAAATGCAAGAGTTTTGGTTCAGAAATGGCTCTCCAAGGCTAAGTAATACTGTAAGACATTCTTTTTTTTTCATTCTCAACTATCACGTTGCATAGACATAAACATAAAATATTCAATATAACACTTGCCGAATATTACAAACATATTAACTTATGGGAAAAGAGATAGATATAGAGGGATATAGTCGTCGCGTGATTGAGGAGAGAACAATGCAATCTAATGAACATTGAGGTAAGATACCTCTAGTAGGTAGTGGTGGAGCAAGGTCTGAAGCGTAAGAGGGGGGGGGAGGAAGTTTAACTTTGAAACGTGCGACTTTTTGTTTCCCTAATATTTCAAGAAAACGACACTAAATCGTCAAAAGTGTAAAAAGAAATTTTTTTCGCAAAACGTCATTTTAAAATCTTAAAAATATCACTCTAAGCTATGTTTGACTCGCCCTGTCCCTAATATTATAGTTTTTTACACCCTTATAATATATTATATGGGCGGATTCAGGTTTTCTAACGTAAGACCCGTCTTAGGGGCTGTTTGTTTGTCCCTTAAATTGTGAATTAAACAATTTACGAGTTTTGCATTTATTTGTGTTTTATTGCAAAAATGTGTAATGCAGGCAATTGCAAAGGCAGCTGGAGATTGGTTTTACAACAGAAGACCATTCAAGAATATAGATTGCCCTTACCCTTGTGATAAAACATGCCACAATACTATTTATGAACCACCAAAACTAGAAGCATAGATTGATTTATTAACTAGATTAAACACTTATATTCTTAATTAGGTTGAAATAAACATGGAGTTGAGATTCCTTTAATTAAAGGAATTTTTTTTCTCAAGTCCACATTGATAAAAGAGCAAATTAAGGTTTATGCACCAATTGTATTGATTTTTGTTATTCTTAAGAACAACATATCGATGCTTGCTCAAGACATATTTCCCCTTTAATTTTCCCATAACTTAGTGTTTTACGTTCATCCATGGCGAAAATCGTTTGTTGCGCGACAAGAACATAAACCATATATTACCAACAAAATACTTTGTCGCCGTATTGTTTTCGTCAAGTTGTTCTTTCTCAATGCGGAATTGGCTACTAAACGGTGATGAAGTTGAACAAAACAACACCACAAACTAAACCAACCTATCTAACAAACTCTTAACCAGGGCTTGGGGCATAGACGCCCAATTACTAGGAAGCAAATCTCTAAACACGTCTCTAACAATCCAATGAGCTACGACATTTAAAGATCTAGGAATAAACTTAAACAAAATGCTATGAAACGGAGGTAACTTCGAATATTATTGACGATTGCCGCAATCTCCTGAGGAGCCGAATCAGAAGACGCAAGAGGGATGACCGATTTGGAATCACTACAAATTGCCAAATTTGAAAAACCACAAGTAGCAGACAAGAAATAAATGTCTTTAACTGACAAAGCTTCGGCTACTAATGCAGAAGACGCCAAAACCCTCTGTTATTATTGACAAATTGGGGTCAATAATAAGATGGCTTGGTTAATAGTCTCCGCCCTTGTTTAGCAAGCAAAGCATTATTGAAATTTTTGAAGTCCCTAAATTCTAAACCCTCGAGCAATTTAGCTTTAAAAACTTCTTCCCAGTTCTTCCAACTAATCTCGGCTTTCTCCACCGAGCCCTCCCCACCAAAATGTGCATACAAAAGCATTCAGCCGTTTACAAGAGTAGTTAGGGAGAGAAAACGCTGGACATTGCATAAGACAGTATTGCCTGGACTACCGCTTTAATAAGCACTTTGTGCCCCACCTGAGAAAGGGCAATTTTGTCTCCACCCTTTCAATTTTCCGGCAGGTCTTTTCAAGACATATCCGAGGTATATCGCTTTCTAGCTTGTCCATAAGATGAACGCGCAGCTTATGATCACACTCCCACTCCTTGTCTGTCAAACTAGCATTGGCAGATGCAAACTAATACTTCTACCATTGTGAATTCTTTAGCTGTGTCTTTCAGAAACATTACTAACATACAAGCTCTAACGCGTTTGACATGAAGTGCACTGAGCTGAGAGAGCAATGTTTTTGAGTTGAAGTGCCACAACTTTTGTTCTTCATTGAAGCTTTTTCATATCAATTTGAGAGAACTTAATGCAATCTTGATATATAATTAGTTCGTTAAACGTGGTTCTTGCTAAAGATTGTAGGTTTAAACCATGTCCCCTTCTATACATCCAAATTTACTTTTAACCGTAAAAGTGTAAAAATGCAAAACCATGAAGTACATCCCTAACATAGGGGTATCAATTTCCTTTCTGTATCAGTATAGATAAATTGTTTGAGTTGATTGGATATACGTTTAACATAATAAGGAACCCTAGGGAGGGGGGTGTTTCCCTTTCGGTTTTCTTCCTCTTTCTTAATGCAAAATTAGACTTGCCCTCGATTTTCATAATCATTTGACTTTACTCTATATACGGAGCATCTCAAATGTCTTTGTAAAATCAGGGAGCGAAATCTAAGGAATACGCGAAAACAATCATATTGCTCCTTGTTTTACGTAAAGTTTTGATAGACCCCCTCATACATGGAACAAAGTCAAATGATCATATAAAACTTGAATAAATCAAATTACACATTATGAATAAGGAGGGGCAAGCCAAAAAAACCAAAGCTCAATGAAATGAACCCGATCATACACAACACAAACACACGCCCATTAAGCACACGAGAGTAATGCTACACTCACAAGAAATTGCACAAAAAGTATACACAAAATGAGTTGTCACTTCATGATTAAGAGAAGAGTGTAAATGGAACGCAACATGCATGTGGAACCCACTCTTTATCCAATCATAAGAAAACACATCAATTTGTATGCAACTTTTTGTATATATTTCTTGTTAGTTTAGAATAATTGAGTAAATAACCCTCATAGCCATTGAACTAATTTTTGTACCCCTATTGCCCTTAAACTATGCATGTCATGACGTAATGATATTTGTCGCTAAGTTTACATCTAGCAACAATAAACAAATTCCGCACTAAAGCATTGTCACCGTAAGCAGTCTTAGTGACAATCTGCAGATTTTGTTGCTCTTCATACACTTTTAGCAATATTTGCATATTTCTTTACTAAAACTTCTTAGCCATAAATGCCACTAAGGCGCAAAGTGCACAGTTTAAAGGCCATAGGGGTCTAAAAAATAGTTCAAATGCCAAAGAGGTACAAGTGTGATAGTTTAAGAGCCATGACAGTCATTTACTCGGAATATTCATGCAGACAAACACAAAATGAAATGACCCGCTTTCGCAGGTCTATAAACAAGAGCAAGTAAAGAGTGCGATTGTATTAGAATAGTTGATATTCATTGATTCTTTAAAAGTATTTACTCCCAATTATAATGATTGGCCTTATTGGGCTCGTGTGGATTGGGTGCACACGTTTGTGGTAAGATGTGTTCGTTATCTATCTGTTGGAACACAGTTCTGTCGTAAAACCAATCGCCAACTGCCTCTCCAATTGCCTACATTACACATTTTCAAAGAGGGAGAAGATTAGATCCCAAACACAACAAAAACAAAAACAAAATACTAGTTCGCCATACCTTATACGATATCTATGTATTTATCATATATATGTATACTATAAAACTGAGTTCTCGCCAGAGGCAAATACTATGAGGCAAATACTAGGAGAGAGATAGATAATGTGAGGCAGATACACAGATACACATCCTGTATCTGTCATGTGCGCCCATATTACTTTACATATAGGCACACATGACACACGCATATTTCAATTTTTATTTAAATACTTTTTTGATATTGTTGAAGAGAATGATATACATTATTGGCCCACTACTTAACAGCTTAAGCTTTTGAGTAAGATGGTTATTAACATGGTATCAGAGTTCAGGTTCTGCAAGGTCTCGAGTTCAAATCCTCCCGCTTGCATTTGTTTCCCCCTTTGTGTTTGTGCAGTATGCAACTTTGGTTTGGCCGGTTTGGCCTTTGGTTTCGTTTGTCTATCCATGTGCGAGTGGTTCGCACGTGAGGGGGAGTGTTGAAGAGTATGATATACATTGTTGGCCCACTACTTAACAGCTTAAGCTTTTGAGTGAGATGGTTACTAACAGATATCATCATTAATTCCTAAATAATATTATAATATGATTGAAATAATTCGCGTAAGTGAAATCATGTTTATATAAAATAATTGAGGTAAAATCAACTGTTGCTTCCAACAGAACGTTGGCTTATATATCAAACCTATTTCCTTTCAAAAATTACTATGTTGGGTTTATATGATCAATTAGATAAATTTACGTGTATTGCTCCTTTTGAGGGAGGTAAACGGATGAGTTTATTGATGAAACTTGGTGGAGATGATCTACTAAGATCATCATATATATATAGAAATGCGCATATATATATATATATCAATTTTATAGTTAACCTACTTTCCAGATGAGTTTTTTGATGAAATTTGGTGGAGATGATCTCCATGATTAGTATATCACCTCCACCAAGTTCATCAAAATACTCATATGTTTACCCCCTCAAAAGAGCCAATCCATACGGAATAGTCCATAAACTTGGTCCTTATGAAAAATGCTCTGATATATATAGAGGCCCCTTCTCTTAAGGACCGTCCTTAAGTTACCCCCATCCATTTCGAAGGGATAAACGAATGAATTTTTTCATGAAACTTAGTGAAGATGATCTCTATAATGCCTAGATCGTCTCCACCAAATTTCATCAAAAAATTCAATTAGAAAGTGGGTTAACCTAAAAAATTGATATATACATTAACCTAAAAAATTGATATATAGAGAGAGAGAGAGCGAGAGAATATATATCAATTTTTTAAGTTAACCCACTTCCCGATTGAACGTTGAAAGTTTAGATGATTAGTGAACCCACTTCCCAGTTGAGTTTTTTTTTATGAAACTTGGTAGAGACAATCGACTCAATATAGAGATAATTTCTACCAAGTTTTATGAAAAAACTCATCCGTTTACCCCTCGAAATGGACAATCCTTAAGTTAGCCAACTTAAGTACAATCCTTAAGAGAAGGGTTTAAATCATTAAAATTATTCTCACACCCTTCTTTCTGTATCAGGCCGTATCTGAGGCACATATATATGTCTTACACTCCATTTTTGTACTTTTTGAGGAATCTTTCTTTATAAATGGTTAGTCGAGAAACTAAAACCTAAGATTACACTAAGTAGGGGGAGGCTATTCGTGTTTTTTCATTGTATTATTGGACACAAGAAGAAAACTAGGACATGAAAACACTAACACGGCCATTTAAATACACACAATGCGATACAGTCAAAACTCACGTCTTAACATGCGCAGCAAAATATGACTAGAAATGAGATTTTCCTCTCATTCAAACACCTCAGGACACAATTGATACAACTGATTCTGTATCAAAATTTGGCCGACACAATTAAAAATACGACTTTTCAGTAAATTTCCTTCTATGACATGTTATCGTGCCATTTCAAAAATTGCCACTCCTAGAGAGAGAGAGAGAGAGTCTATTACCTTGTTATTCAACTTTGATGAAGGGTCTCCAAGCCATGAGACCTGGCGTTCGGCTTGGCCATGGATGTGGCAAGAGTTGATAAACAATCCTCTAGTTGAAGAATAGGGAAGTTCCTTCAATGCATTTATTAACTTTAACCTGAACTCTGCAAATAGTCCAAAAATAAAATTTATTACAAAGTGTAGTATAAATTAGAAGCAACAAAAGATTTCTAAAACCACACTTAGGATTCACCGAAACAAAAGAGAAAAGGGGGAAAGTGAATCCTTTTTGCATATATCTTTCCATTTCGCTCAATAAATCAAGGAATCGAATAGAGCCCATCATTTTCAAAAGTAAAGGGCAGAGGAGAGGGGCAAAGCTTAAGTTAAATCGCAATTAGATATATCGCAAGCAAAACAAACCAAATTGGAGTTAAATCAATATTCTTGCAAAAAAAGAATTTCTAAATATATAAAGATCTTATATGCGAATCGGCCCTGAAGATTTGGAGGCCCAAGGTGAATTTTTAAGGTGAAGCCCTTCTTATGCATATATAGAAAAAGTTCAGATTATTCTTTTTTATGAAAGTGAGGCCTCACAAAAATAGAACTGAGTTAATTTTTTGGTCATGTACACTATATTACACACATTCAAATTGCACCCCCCCCCCCCCCAAAGGAAAGGAAAAAGAACCCTAAAAGGCGTGTTTAGCTCTTGGCTACTTGAGAAACCGATCAAGTTTAACGATACTGAAATCTTTTTAACCTAACGATGAAACCAAGCGGGGCCTTAACATTCAAATTAAAGCATTTTTTAAAACATTAAGTATGAAATATGCAAATAGATATATTAGTGACCTGGCCATCTTTTGGCTTCACGTGGTGCACATTCGGTTATATTGAACAAGCATGTAGACCAGATGGGATCACTTGGTGCCAAAATGTTTTGTATCTGAGAAGCAGCATTGAATTGAAATAGTTAGATAGTTAGTATGGCCGCAAAAAAAAATATGTTTTTGTAGAAGAAAATTAATAAATGGCAACATTCTTCAAGTAAACTCAAACCAAAGGTTATACTCTTCAAGAGTTTCTGTTGCAGATGGTGGTAGTATGGAAAGATTCTCTTAGGCTGAGTGTGGTCGGTTTACATGGAAAAGAATTAAGGGTCTAGATGAACAAGTTGGAAAATGATTGGAAAACAATTGATTTTTATGAGAAGTTGGAAACAAGATGAGTGATTTGGTGAGATAGTCTCCATCTTTTCCTCTTTTCAAGGACTTTTTTATCTTAACGGACGACTCGGATTGCATGGAAAAACCGAGAAAGCAATAGAACATTTCACCAAATCATTCGTTTTTCCCCAAGTTTATCAGAAAAATTACTATTATATAGATTATCTTCAAACTTTTCATCCTACAAAGAAAACCCTCCCCTTGGTGAGACTCGAACCTGGGACCTCTCCTAGGTCCGAGTGGGTGCCTCTCCAACTAGGCTAGCCCACTTGCTCAAAAAAGAAACTTAAGATCCATTTGGTTCAGGGAAACAATTTTTTCCTACGAGAAAAGTAAAATGGCGAAATACATTTTTTTTAAAAGGTAGAACCTGAGGTTTAAATTGAAAGTGCAAAAAAAAGGCAGAACATGGAGAAAAAAAAAATTCCATATGTTATCTTTTCTATTTTTTTTTTATCAGACCATATGTTATCTTTTCTATTTACAACAATAATGAAATCATCAAACCTGGAAGGGATCATATGCTGAATTTAGAATGAAAAGTGGCGTCTGCATATGTGGCACAACATGTTGCGGGTAAATGCACTGCAATGATATTGAAAGTTGTGTTATGATTCAAAAAAGGATATAACAGAAAGTAAAATGGTAAACATAGTACTAACATATCTTTGGTCTTACCAATTCTGGGTTCATTTTTGAAGTGCACGACGGAGGCAAATTCTTAACTGATCCCTGCAACGGAATTACAAAAGAGAAAAAGTGGAAAATTCATATTTTAATCTAGTAATTGATAAAAGAACCTTTGGGCTTGTTTGGTTCGTAGGTCAAAAAGGGAAATTGGTGGGAAAAAAAAATTCACATATTAAAGATAAATCTTTTGCTGGTTTAAAATCATAAATAAATGCACATGCTATAAATATGAAAAATTGTAAACATAAATAGTGAACAAAATTTAATGACAAATAGGTGAGAAGATACTCTTCATGTAGGTGAAATTTATTTCATCCCAAACTAAACAGGCATTTTAGGCAATGAAGAAATCATTTCCTATGAAAACAGAGAAAACATGTCAAGCGATGGAACTATTTTGTGTGTATGTATCAATTTATGCTTTTTCCATCTTTCCTAGATATTACTCCCCCTCAAATTAAAAATCCCACACTAATTATGTTCCCAAAAAAATTGGGACTCTTAATTTGAGACATCCCCAAAAAGAAAGTGTGACTCTTAATTTGAGACATCCCAAAAAAGAAAGTGGGACTCTTAGTTTGAGAGTGAGCGATCTTAATTTTCGAAGAAAGAAACGAGAATGCTTGATTATGAGCGGTAAGAAAAATATTACTCCCCCAGTCCCAAATAAAGAGTCCATTTTTTTTTTCTCAATCCACACTTCTGCTGCAGATTCTTACACCCCAAGTATGTATTTTCTATGGCATTCTCCCTAATAATGTGTGCAATTTGAATGGGAATCTATCCCACTTTTTGAAATCCAAATCCCGAATGTATGTCTATTTTGCCATTTTCTTCACTCCTTTTTATAGTTTCAACATAAAGGTTAAAAGTAAAACTTGTTTTTTTAAAAAATATAAGATAAACAAGTTTAAACATAATCAACGGTTAAAAGTAAATTTTGCTTGCTATCATGAGATCTTGAACATTTGATCATGTCCCCAAAGAAAAACTGGTCTCTTTAATTTGAGACATTCCAGAAAGAAATAGTGGGCTCTTAATTTGGGACAGAGGGAGTACAAGGAAAATGATGAGACCGGGAGAGAGAGAGAGAGAGTACATGTAAATTAATCATTTGCTCAAGCATGTGAAACTTATATTGTCCATAAAGATCTCTCCTGTTAAGAGCAACAAAGGTTGCATTTAGTCATACATAGTAAACAAAAAATAAACAAATTTTGGATCAATTTAAGAATTACAAGCTTACGTATGGAGAAAGAATCCCCCGTCTGAAAAGCATTTAACTCTTGTACTTGTGGGTAGGAGCGCTCGAAATTTGTCGCAATGCAATATGGTAGCCAATCCACCAGCTGAAGTCCCGGAGAGAAGAACCTATAGTAACAAGTTATTATGAGTCTTTTTTCCAAGAAGGAAGGGGGAGAGGGGGGGGCAGAGAGAAAGGGACATACATTTGTTGCGTTTTTCATTCCTTTTGATAAAATGTCTTCCATAATGGCATCAAAAACCCTTTCACCTCTGTAGTGAAGTTTAATCCCCTACAAAAACACCATTCATAATTATTAAAAGCTCAAAATTACGTGGAAATGCCGAAAATGAACAATACAATACATATTCTTTCTCCTAAGATTGATTTGGTGGCTAGACAAGAGGTGTAAATAGGAGGCATTGTCCTTAGGTTGAGCAGTTTACAAATATCTTCTTTTCGGGGGGTAATGATTGAGTGGAGACAATAAGCTCCATGATGAGAAGATCAATCGATCAAATTTCATGAAAAATCAACCCTTTTAGTCAGTGAGATGATCATCAAAAGTTTCAATGGTCAAAAATACACGTATATATGCCCATTTTGCATATCACTGCTTTTCAGATTGAATTTTTATTTGAAATTCGGAGGAGTTGATGTCTTCAACACAAACACCATCTTCACCAAATTGCATTAAGAAAAAATTTAATTATTTATTCCTCCAAAAAAGGAGGCCCATTACTTGCTTAAGAAAGCGCTTCTTAAAAGATTTTTTGTGCATATATATATACAGTCCTACTCTAAAGAAGATTGTTCTCATTTTAAGAAAAAGGACATTTTGAGGAGTAAATGGATGAATTTTTTTAAGAAATTTAGTAGATATGATTCATTTTCAGCCACTGAATTTTTTTATAATCATCTCACCCCTTCTAAATTGAATCTGCAGACACCCCTGCCCTCCCCTCATTACCTCTTACCCCCTAGCATACTGGTCCAGGGGGCAGCTATCGTCCAAGTTATACCCCAGTGGCCTTAAGCGGCTAACCCAAGGTGTACTAAGCAGAGGTGTACTTACTACTTAGTGACCGACCCCTTTCGGGAATTTGAAGAGGATTGAACACAGGGTCTATTGGGTAAATTGACACCCAACCACCTCAAGAAGATAGGGAGGCACCAAACATAATGGGGAGAGAGCACTACCCCAAAACTATATCCAAACATTACCCAATCTATGTCGCACTTGGAATAAAGTTGGGCCCTTTCCATTTTACGAAAAAGCCCATTATTGCAACATTACCCTTTTTAGCAAAAAGTGCCACTCCCTATAAATACCTACCATTCCCAATCATTTGAAAATTTTCATTCCATTCCTCTCCACACAATTCCCAAGAACATTCTCCTTCTTTTGACTATTTACTCGCCTCTTTTATACTTTGACCCCCACGAGTAAAAAAAGAAAAGAGAAAACAGTTGTTTTTTACCGATGACTCTCTCTCTCAGATTTGAAGTGAGTGAATTTTAGATTGAGTAATTTCATTTTTTACTACTCACTCTTTTGTACTAAAATATATATATATATATATTTTCAAATAGATAACAATAAATAAAAATATATACTTTTTCTATATGAAAAAAAGGGAGGAAAATACAAGTTGATATATATATGTAACCCTTACTCTGGGTAGCACCATTCCCTTTGGTTATTGTAATCATCGGCGGGCAAGTTACGCCTCATTGACCCCTACCCTCACACACTACCCTCTTACAGAACCTGTTTATGAAATTTGGTGAGGATAATCTACCCGTCATAGAGATCATTTGTACGAAATTTCATGAAAAAATTCAACAATTTACCTCATGTAATGGACGGGCCTTTCTCTTAAAGTAGGGAATGTCTTCTTTAGAGAAGGGTTGTGTATATATAAGTAAATATATATATCAATGTTAATGAGTTACCTTAACCTCATCAACCTTTTCCACATCTCCGGTATATGATGACCCATCACAATACCGAACAAAGACTCTATTCCAATTATAGAAATCTGGAAAATCCAACTAGAATTTGTTTAATATTTCAGTAGCAAAAAGATGTAAAATTTCAAATGAAGTCATTAGATCGAAAACTTTGAATTAATTTAAGGTACAAGCCCTACTTGGATTATCCTCTTTCTTGTTGATCAAAATCCCATCGAAATAAGAAGTTTCGGTCATTTTGTCGGAGGTGCCCAGATGAGATTTTGAACGAGTAACACAAGAGTCGTTTGAATTGCACCATGCTCCTCCCTGAAATCCAGTGTGACATATTTGAGAAAATTATACATATATATTATCTCAAAGCAATAAAATCCCTAACTAGTTCAAAACTTTGGAGTTAACTGTTAAATGGAGTAACAATTTTCTATCTCATTTCGCAAAGAACAATTGAAGGCAATGCCATCTTTTTGGATGCTGAGAAGAAAGGATTTGCCACTTTTATTAATATACCCATTCCTTGGGGGCAAAAGGATTATATCAGAAAGAAAAAATTCGCATCTTTGTATTTGGAGCTGCTCCTTTAGATTCCTCATCAATTTCCATTTATATTTTTTTACCTCAATTCAATAAGATTCTTTGCTAAGGGCCCCATTTGTTACTGGTTGAAATATTTTCCACAAGTGTGAAAATTATTTTCGCCTGTTTTGGGAAGAAAAAAATTCAGATAAAATTTTGAATAAATGCACACACTTCAAGTATGCGATTTGTAATAAAAAAGAATCAACATTGGTCATTAGCGAATAGGTGAAAATACATTTCACCACTTACCTTCCACCTTGATGAAAATTACACTCAACCAAACAGCACCCAAGTGTCATCAATATAACAAATTAACACAAAAATAATACTCCCTCTGTCCCCAATTAAGAATCTACGATTGACTTTCTCAACTTTTAAGAATGCACTAATTTCATCACAATTAGTGATTTAGAAGAAAACTTGTTTCCTATCATGAGTTTTGGTACATTGATTATGTTCTGAAAAGGAAAGTGGGCTCTTAATATGGGACATGCCAAAAGGGAATAGTGGACTCTTAGTTGCGTAGTGTTACGCTTACCAAGTAATCTCACAGCATATTCTTAGCTTCTTACCGGCATGCATTACATGGGTTCCACGTAATGCACCAGTAAGAATAGGCAATAAGATTACCTGGTAAAAAAAGCATTTTCACTCTTAATTTGGTAAGGGAGTATAAATGAGGACAGTGTTCTAAAACTCGGCGAGTTGGGCCGAGTACTCTGGACTCGGAAGGTCCGCGAGTCGAGTTTGCCTACCTGGTAGGCTTTACTCGCACAGGTCAAAACTCGGTCAAACTCGGCGAGTACTCGCAAGTTGTGAGAGTCGGCGAGTTGAGTTTGCCCGTTTCTTCCTCGTTGCTGCTTGAGTGCTCAAAAATGGAGAATTCTTTGCTTTCTTTCTAAACTCTCACATATCATCATCGATTCATCATTCATCCACCAGCAGGCAGCAGCAGGTAACCTTCCTGGCTTCCTCTTCCTTCTCTCTCTTTCGTCTTCCTTTTTCATCTTCCTTCTCTCTCAAAATGTGTGTAGGTCTAAAAATACTTGTGATTCCCGCTCAAATCTCCTGAAAGCTTCCTGATTTGCGTCAGAAAAGCAGGTGCTCAGAACGGCAGCTAAAAACATGGGTTGTCAGCCCAGCGTTGTTTTTTCCAACGGTCAGAACACCTCTCCTGCAGCACCTCTTGTAGTAGGTAGGACTGATGTATCATTTTTAGTTTCTTTGGGACTAGAAAAACTTTTAGTTTGGTCGAATTTTAATGGGTTTCATTAATTTCCCCATGGGCCCATAAAACATGGCTTTAAATTGGCTTCTATGAGGCCTTTCATTTCTCAAGGCAGCAGGTACTGCTGGCCTATTATCATATTATTATCATCTTACATTACTTAAAATATTATTTATATTAAAGTATACCCTATCGATTTTTTCCGATTAATCCCCGAGTAATTGAAAACTCCCCACTCCCCACCTCGCCGATCGAGTCCCGAGTTTTAGAACACTGAATGAGGATGGTGATTACAGGAAATAAAATTTTAAATGTCGCGTGATAAAAGGACGGACCAACCTGAAGATGAACCAACCAACTGTTTGCTCCTTCTCCAAATCCCCTATCAAGAACGTAGGCTGGTGCACTCCCATCCAAACAAACTGCACCATATGAAATTGTAAGCACATTTAGGATATGAAAACCAATTAGGCCTGTTTAAATCAGGGCGAAATACCTTTTCACCTATTCGGCTCTAAATTTTGTTCACTGTTCTTATTTAAAGTGCTAGAACTAGAGTCTATGCATTTATTTATATTTTGTTTTAAACAAAAATTATATCCAAAATGGTTGAAAATACTTTAACCCTTTTAGTTTTCACATAGGTGAAATACTATTTCACACTGAACCAAACGGGTCCTATAAAATTTAAGTAATTCAGCTCAAAGTTACCTGCTCCTTTTGCCACAGCACTAGTAAGTTTAGTTATGTTGACCTTCAAGGCTTCTATTTTCAGCCCGATTAGTAAACAAACGAGTATGGATAGCCATTCGCTGAATCTTGCATTGACCGTTCTGGACATTGGTAACACAAGACCATTAACTTGTGAAAAAATCCTTGACAATTTTTTACACTCGAGAAAGAAATGAAGAAGAACAAAAACATATATAGAGTCGAAATGTGTTTGGAACCCATATTTCAACTTTAAGAATTAGAATTGGCGCAAAGTTTCAAACACACCCAATTTGATGATGAATAATTTCCTAGGCGCTTTTTAGAACATTGTTCATAAAACCCTTAAGTAGAGACAATGGGCGGATTCAATTAAGGACCAAATGCTAAAAATAGCGGCTTTATTAATATAATTGTAGGGCCTATTACAAACATAATCAATGATTGTGTATAGGAACACTTTGGGTTTCTCCGAGTGGTGGCTAGATTATTTGGATGGTCCAAGTTCGAGTCTCCCCAGCTGCAATTGCAACATTCCTCCTCCCCTTGATGTATAGGACTTTCAAAAAGACATGAAACGGTTTATCTATATACAAATAAGATACTAGCCAAAGTCTTAGCATTGAGAATAAGAGAGGTAATGAGTGAAACGGTGGGGTTAGCACAAGGGGTGTTTGTTAAAGGACGACCAATCCTAAATCCTGTTTTAATTGCTAACAAAAGTGAAGAGGAGTATGGGGTTAAAACTAAAGAAGGTGTGGTTTTCAAAATTGATTTTGAAAAAGCATATGATCATGTGGAATGGCATTTCATAGATCATGTGCTTGAAAATAAGGGCTTTGGGGTTAGATGGAGGAAGTGGATTAAGGGTTGTCTTTCTTCTTCCAATTTTTCGGTTATGGTGAATAGGAGACCGAGAGGCATTTTTAATGCCTCAAGGGGCATTAGACAAGGGGATCCGCTCTCACCTTTTCTTTTTGTGCTAGTGGCAGATATCCTGAATAGATTGGTGGTGAGAGTGAGAGAGGTGGGTATTATTGATGGGTTTAAGATAGGGAGGGATAAAATTAAGTTGTCTCACTTGCAATTTGCCGATGACACCATCTTCTTTCTATCAAATGATGTGTATAAACTGAAAATTTTGATAAACATTTTGGATATCTTTGGATTAGCTTAGGGGATTCACATTAATCTATCCAAAAGTACGCTAGTTGGCATCAATTTGAAGGAAGAGGTTATGGTGACATTATCGAAAGTGTCGGGATGTGAGATGGGTTCGTGGCCTATGTCCTACCTTGGAATGCCGTTAGGAGATAATCCTTCTCAAGTAGGATTTTGGAATCCGGTAATTGAAAAGATTTCCAAAAGATTATAGGGTTGGCTAAAAGGTTGCTTGTCGAAGAGAGGGAGGTTAACTTTAATTCAATCTGTTGTAGAAAGCATCCCCATTTACTATCTCTCTCTCTTTAAAATGCCAATTTCGGTGTGCAACACCATTGAAAAAATGATGAGGAATTTTTTTTGGGAAGGGTACAGTGAGAGTGTTGGTGATCATTTAGTAAGATGAGACATCATATCCAAGAGTAAGGAAAAGGGTGGGTTAGGTATTGGTAACACTGCATTTAAAAATGCGGCTTTGTTAGGGAAATGGCTTTGGAGATTCCCCGTGAACAAATTCGTTTTGGTGGTTAATTATCAAGAGTAAGTATGGCGCTCACATAAATGGATGGGATACAAACATGGTTATTAGAAGCACTCATAAAAACCCTTGGAAAGCTATCTCTACCGGTATTGAAAAATTTAAATCATTCACTCGACTCAAGGTGGGAATGGGCAACTCCATAAGATTTTGGGAAAACACTTGGGTCGGAAATTCTTCTCTTGCCTCTCTCTACCCTCGGTTGTACAGTGCCCTTGGAAAGCTATCTCTAAAAAAAATACCAAAAATGAATATAGAGATAAAACACCACCAGCAATTAACTTGTGCATTTCCTCACTATATCTTTATTAGTGTTTGTAAAAAGTATAGCACAAAAGCCATTTTTGTCATTCATCAATAAACTACAATTTTTTTTGCGTTTTTCGTTGTGCTTTGGACGATTGTTTATAATCTTCATTCACTTCTTTTGCTTTTTCTATTTTTCCTTTTCTTTTACTCTTTGTTGAAGAAAATGTGGACTATAGTGTGCAGGGGTGAAATTAGCAATAAACCATATTGAAGATATAGAAAAAAGATAAATATTATTGAATTGATTGTTATAAAACTATTACAATAGAGACACTTTATATAGGGTTATGAGAATGATATTAATAAGGAAAATATAAAAACCTAATCAACCTAGAGATTTAGATATTGCTAGTCAACTCTTATAAATGGCATCTATATCATTAACTTGAGTTTGAAAATAGATTATCGAAAGAAAATGAAACAAGGCCACCAAGAGATGGTAGGATTTGATTGATGGTTTAGGTTGAGAGACAAAGCATGAGGATGAGGTGAGGCTAGAGGATGATGGTAGATTGGTTGAGTAGTGATTGTGGTTTTGACGACGATGAAAGAGAATGGTGGATTAGCGCCAAAGGTGGTCCGGCGGACGACAATATGTATCGCCCGCCGGTGATAGCGTAACTATAATTTAGAACACAGAATAGGAGGATCTCATTGCTCTGATACCATGTGAAGATATAGAAAAAAGATAAATATTATTGAATTGATTGTTATAAAACTATTACAATAGAGACCCTTTTATATAGGGTTATGAGAATGATATAAATAAGGAAAATATAAAAACCTAATCAACCTAGAGAGTTAGATATTGCTAGTCAACTCTTATAAATGGCAACTATATAAATAGCAACTATATATTATATATGTTAACGATATTAATCAGTGATTCAGTTCAAAATTTCAATAGTAGCAATTGGTATCAAACAGTACTAAATTGAATGATCATTCCTCATATTAGATACACATGAAGGAATGTTTTTGGGTAATAAGAAGAAGGCAGAGCAGCTGTGGAGGTGGTGTTGTATGGCAGCAGCCTGGAGTGTGGCAGGAACGCAATGCTAGGATATTTGAAGACAGATTTTTGGAGGCTCAGAAGGTGTGGAGTAAATTCAAGTCATTGGCTTCTCTTTGGGCATTCTCATCCAGAGTTTTTGGCTCATTATCAGTATCTGAAATTTCCAGAGATTGTGGAGCAGCTTTGAGATAGAGCTGTAGGGATTATAAATTTAGAGATTGTTGGGGTTTTAATTTTTTGTAGAATCTTTTGTAATAGAGTGATTGTTTGCTGTTTCTTGGGTGCTGTTGCGGTGGATTTCTGGTCCACCAGATGGCTCTAATTCGTTTGCTTGTATTGTTATTTTTTATCAATGAAAGCATTTTTTTATGATAATTAAAAAAAAAAAAAAAGCACCGCCCACCCGAAATATAGCACCCCGGTTTGAGTCTCACCAAGCCCCTCCCCTTAGAAAAAGCAATGTTCCAAAAAGAGGGGTTTAGCACTTTAGCACCGCCTAACGGATTTAACATTGCTCATTGGATTTGTGATGCAAAGACTGGGATTCCCCTGCATGCAGGATGGCTAGATAATTACAAAAGAGACACTGAGATGACCCGAACCTTTGATTTAGTCATCTAACTGTTATCGCTCAAACCGTTATACCATATCATCATTACAACGGTTGGATCCAAGAACTTTTTCCTAAGTGAGGATTACGTAGTTTAGGCGCTTAGGTGGTTTATTATTTATTGTGTTTCGTAAAAGGCATAATGATGTAATGATAGAGTAAAATGGACAATGATGTAATGAAAGAGTAAAATGGATAATGATGTAATGAAAGACATGATTTACTTCTTAAAAAGGTACTGGAGTTCATTAAGCAAACACTTCTCATAATTCAAATAGTTAAAAAAAAAATAAGGTAATTTTCAATACTAAAAGGAGTAAAGGAGTGGAAACTATACCCATCTTGCAGTTATTCTTGCCTAATTGCTAGCCTGCCCACCTAAGAAAATAGACTACTGCCTAGGAGGCCATGGGACATGATGTTTATGACACTGAGCATTTCTAATGGTTCTGTATTGTTAGAAACCATCTCTCCCAAAAGCTTAAGCTTTTAGGAGAAGGAACCGCAATGAATATCATGGTTAACATCCTCCCTCACGTGCGACCCCATACTCGCACGTGGAGAGCAGACAAATTTCGAATTTCGGATTAACAAATGGGGAATGGAGGTGCCAAGGCTTGAACCTTGGACCTCCTAGCAAACCAACCTCTGATACCATGTTAGTAATTTATGTGTAAAATTCTATGTCTGAAGTTTTACTCGTAAATTATACACTTTTCCACTTTGTGCTCCAATGATCCCTTTCCAAACTCCATGTGTATAACTTTAAATGACCAATAGGATACAATCATGTAGAATATGCCATTAAATACAAAATTCAATAGTTTTTCTTAATAAAATTTTAAACATAATTTAGATTCACAATGAATCTTGTTATATATAGACATCGATAACTAGGTTTCAAATTAATAACTTTTATTAATATTCGATTTTAGATTTAAAGGTATCGCATTTTAAATAATTTCAAAAGAGTTGAAAAGAGAAAGTAGATGGGCAATGTAAACTGACGATGTATTTTACACTTTGCTGAGTTGGCAATGTGATATACAAAATCGTTGGAGCAGTAAATTTTTTAATTTTTAATTTTACACAATACAATAAACCCTCTCTATAGTGATACTCTATAAAGTTATAACCTCCATTTAATCATAAAAAAAGTCGGTCCCAACTTGGGCCAGTTATATTTAGGAATAATCTCCGCATTGTAATAAGTTATAGGTTTTTTTAGTCCATCTTACGGAAATGTTTCTCCATATAGTAATAATTTTCAATAGCACAAAATATATATAATGTCCTTCCATGGCATGGCTGTCTTGCTAGAGGGAGAAGGAAAAGTGTTTGCTTGAATTGGTTGAAGATTGCATTGATTAGTTGTATGTATTTATAGAATTTAAATAAAGATTAAAACATTAAACAGAGCAATGACAATTAATAGATTTGAAGATGACCCTTTAGGCTGAGTGTATCTTTTCCCCATGTTTACGCATCGGAAACAGGCACACTTAGTGTATATTTTCTCGATGCATCTATACAACTTGATTAAAGATAAATAAGGAAGAAAAAACAAAAATCAACTAAAACTATGTTAAGTTATAAACCTCCTTGTAATAATAATATTGGTTTGGTCACAATATTATTACAAAATGGAGGCTTTACTATATCAAATTGGCAGTGTGTTTACACAACCACCGGAGATACTCCGAAATAGTACAATCACTTGTAGTAAAAAATGAAAATACACACAACTTCATTAATCGCGATATACTTTAATAAACGAGGATATGAATGAGAGTTCAAAATATTTCTTATAATGATTTCACATTAAGCATTTCAAAATTCAAATCACCATTATCATTGTTTTAATTTAAGTATTTCTTAAAACTAACTCAATGCCAGTCACATCAGTAATTGCGGCATGCCCTAGTTTTCTATATAAATGTTGAGAAAATAAATAAAAGGTAACAAATAGATGCCCATTCGTTGTTGGGGCAAATATAATATACGAAATGCTATTGCCAAAGCTAAAATGGCTTTCACTAGAGCAATTACTATATTTTGTTCTTGTACATTATGCTTCAAGCACAACGCATTGCTCTAACATTAACACTACATCACTACCCAATAATAAACAATAATATATATATATACACACATAACATATCTAGCGTAATAACCACGGATTGGTTAGAACATGGGCTCCATATCAAATTCTATCTTTATCAAAAGCCCATTGTACCATGAGTAATTGCGAATGTCCCTACTTTATATATCAGGTAAATTTATCCATATAGAATCTATTATTCGAAGCCATGTCAAGTTTTTGCAATTCTAATTTTACCCTTTGCAGGCTTTCATTATAACAAAAAAAAATATGGACTACAACGTAAATAACATTAACAAAGCTTTTGACCGCTGTACTACTTATCATTCTTCAACTTTTTTTAAAAAATTATTTTATATTTGAATAGCATGTATATCGCGTGTATAGGGAATCTAATTACACAAAATGCTGCAGAGGTGGAAAGATAGATACACACATACATATACATACATACATATATATATATATATATGTATATATGATAATAATACCTCATAATTAAGTGGGTTCCACCAGATAGATACTTGTCACACTAGCACCAACAGGGGGCAAAAATGGAAAATCAGGAGGGGCCTTAGGGTTTTGCAAGGAGGCCCGCAGACGGCAATGGAGGAGAGATCCCAAAGCTTTATAGCACGGCGAAGGCATGAGGATACCGCCGGTCGGCCGGAATTTCCGCCGACGGTAGAGGAGGTACATGGAGAATGATGGACCCTCGCAGATTTCGGACTCCTAATAATACTCGTTGTAGAAAAAGCCCTCAGGGCCTCACTTTGCCAACCAACTTCCAATTTGTATTTTCCCCCTAACATTTTCAAAAACAAAAAAGAGTAAATTATATTAATAGACCTCAAATTATAACTTGAGTTTCAATTAGACCCTAAAATTTAACTTTGTGTTAATTGAGCCCTTAAACTATAAGGACTCGTTTGGTTGGAGTTTTTTAGTTAAAATTTAAAATTTATTTTGAAGTTGGAGTTTTTAAAAAAATATTTTTAAATTCGATTTGTTTTTTGTACAAAAAACTAAAACTCATAAAATAGTAATAATGGATCTTATTTTATAAATTTTGATTAATAGGTTTCAAATATATATATTTTATCTAATTTCAATTTTTGAATTTAAAGTTATAGTGTTTTAAATTTTTTAAATGTTTTATGAGAGACAAAGTAAAATGAATTTGATTTTTGGTAGGATGAAATGAGATTTTAAATTTGATTTTTAAAAATGTAACAACAAGAATTTAAAAAAGATAAAAAAAATTAAGAAGTGTTTTGAAATGCTCAACCAAACAAAGATTAAACGTTGTGCGTTAAAGCAATTCAGTCCAGGGTCTTGGCTTGGGCCCACTATATTATACTGACTAGCTGAGTTAAGTCCTAATTATGATTAAAATTTGCACTTTTAATTTTCTTAATCAAGAGATCAATTTTTTTATCTTCTTTTAACTTTTATATTGGGCTTCTTTTTATTATTAATCAATTACGCCTTTACAAGTCTATTTGTGCTTTTTTTTTAAAATCTCATTAAGTCCAATAAATTGGACAATGGGAATTTTATTTTCACAAAATCTCATTTACGCTTCAATTTTATTCTTAGCAGATATTTTAAGTCTAAGCTTAAGTATTTTAATCTCATCTTGTGTTAAAATTAAAAAAGCTGGGATCCTCAATGGACCCAAGTATTTCAAAAAACATGTATATCTCCAATTTAGGCCCATTTCCTAATTTAATGAGTCAAATGTCCATCTCCTCTTTTTCAATACCAAGCCCAATCTTTGTACGAGAAAATTCACATTCAAATTTACAGGAAACTCATCCACAATAATAAAGCCCTAGACATATTATATCCTTAGTAAAATGCTTGAACCACATCTTAATGTGTCTTATAGAAAATTGAAAAGATGCAGATTAATACGTCTGTTAGAAAATTAATTAGAAAAACGTAACTTAATATATTTGCCAGAAAATTAATTAAAAAAATATAACTTAATATGTTTGTTTGCTATTATGGGAGAATAATGCCTCATGTATATTTGTAGTTTCCGACTTTATTATATCTAGTTAGTTTAAGACATTTCCTTCTTTTGACTTTTTTTAAAATAATTCTTACATTATCATCTTTTTTTATATTTTTGTGATATGTGTTTGAATTTATTTACATTGATTTAATTTCAAAATTAATTATATATTTGTTTTCTTATATTCATTTTAAGAAGAGTAGTATTGTAATTCAACTTAGTTAATTGAAACATTAAAATAATACAGACAAATGTCCTTAAAACATAAACTTGGTCCTTTATCCAAAATTTGTCCTACAAACTAATAGGAAAAAAAAGTGTGCCCTTCATCCTAAGGACAAGCACATATTTTTCCTTCATAATTATTCTTTTTTTTTATGCAATATGTATTTGTTTTATTGGCCATACAATATAAGAAGAAATGACAGTTACTTTAAACTTTAGAGATTCTAATAAAAGATAAAAGAATAGGTGTAGCGGACTAATAGTAGGCAGTAGCATTATTCATTTTATTTGAATTGCATTTCATATAATTTTATTTGGATTGCGTTTTATAACTTTGGACAAAAGATAAAAGGAAAAAAAAAATAGGTGTAGAAGACTAACAATAGGCAATAGCATATTTTAGTGGGCATATTAGCTCTCTTTCATATTTAGTGTCCACTAGTCTGTCTTTAATTTTCAATTGAAGCCGATCCTAATTAACCCTTCAAATCTATAGTACATACACAAATGTACTGGTCGAACTTGTATGTTAATATATATATATGGAGCATTTCACGTAAGAATCAAAGTTAGGAATCATTCCGTATGAATTGAAACTTTTGAGGAGGTAAACAGATGATTTTTTTTGCAAAAATTGGTGGAAATGATCTCCATCACTAAATTGTATCAAAAAATTCAACCAAAAAGTGTGTTTATTAAAAAGTTGACATATATATATGCCTATATATATATAAATTTTTTAGTTAACCCATGTCTCGCATTAATTTATTGATAAAATTTGGTGGAAACGATCTACTAATCATGTAGATCATCTCCACCAAATTTTCTCAAAAAACTCATCCATTCACCCCTTCAAAAGTCCGAATCCGTATGGAATGGATCTTAAACTTGGTACTTACAGGAGATTTTGGGGGAGATCCGGGTTTGAGGACAAGTGGTTAAGCATGTGATAATTTACGTCTGTTTGATCCCTATCCCAAGAGAAAACACCCAGATGTACTCCATTTGTGTGTATATATATAAAGAAGAAGAAGAAGAAGAAGAAGAAGAAGAAGAATGTAATGTAATGTAATGTTGTGGTGGCTTCAAAAGCCTCCAATTCATTATAGTTAGGAATGGGTAAGATCACTGACCGATCTAATTCAAGCTCACCGATCCAATCCAATTTAATTTTTTTCGAATTTTTTGATAGATTGGATCCACTTTTTGAAAACCGAAAAATATTAGATCAATTTCAAGGGTTGTGTAAATTGATCCAAACCTATCCAAATTTGATATTTTTTTTCTCAAAGGCCCACAGGTCTTAGTATTATTGGTAGTGACGGTACTAGATTTATCATACTACTATTTCTTTGAAATTTGACTACAATTTATTTAGTTTAATTTTGTCAATTTCTCATATTTGCAAGTTTGAAAATCTTGAAAAATTAAAAAATTTCTAATAAGTATATTGGCAAGATTCCTTTTTTTACTTATTCAACTGACTCGGATTGAAACCGACCAAATCCAACATTAAATTGGTAGGACATGTCAGATTAGATTGGATGCTAAATTCTAAAATCGACATTGGATCCGATTGTATGCAAATGGTCTCAAAACTATTGAATTGGATCGTATGCCCGGCTTGTTTTCTCAATTTTTCTAATTAAAATCAATTTTTGTGGTTAGGATTTATCCACACTACACCAAAACATGGCATTAGTAATGGCTTATATGTTGCTGAAATTATTTGAAACAGATAGCAAGCGTTGCGAAAAGGGCGAGGTTAATATGTTAGTAACGAATTTTTACTGTTACTAATAATAAATATAATTGTCACTAAAATTAGTCTTACTAATGTTAATTTTCAGTTAATAATATGAAATTTCTAACAGCCTGCTTTGATTTAAAAAACGTAAATAAACTATTATCAATCCTAAACATAAATTAAAAAAAAAATAGCCGTTAAGAACAACAATGCTTTTATATCAGTATTTGTAATACTTATTATTCGTTACTTCCATTATTGGCATGCATTTCAGAGAACGTGTCTAACACTTTTAAACTGTTACGTAATATTTTTAATTTCTTTTTTAAAAAAATAAAAGCTTCACCTATAATAATTTAAAAGGCAAATACACCAATTAGTTATTATTAGCAACATCATAAGAAATTATAACATCGTATTCTAATATGACAACCTGTAATTATCCCCAATATGCAACAAACCAAGCAACTTATCAAATAATATAATAAAATGTCACAAATTAAAGCAAACTACTGATCAAATAATACAAAATACTAAGGCCATTGCCAAAAACTATACATTGAAAGTTGCATAGAGAATTCAATCTTGGTGATAATGTTTGCGGAATTATACAAATTCCATATTTATAAATATATTCACATATAGAGAAGAAATATTTATAAAGATTCACAAGAAAACCCATCAATTATGTAAAGAGTAAAAGTCAAATACATCATTATTTTTTTGTGAGAAAAAGTTGTGTAGCTGCTTGAAGTAACTCATCGTCTCATCCTTATGCACATAAGAAGTTCAAATAGTGACCAACATTAATAGACCCACTGTAAGCAAACAATTTCTAAAGAATACAATATATTATTATTAAAAAAAATCGTATGTCTTGCAATGTGAATTGCCCTCAAGAATGTTGTAGCAGCAAAGATGACCCAAATTTACATTATAAGATGATTTGGCAAGCACATATATGCGCTATTATCGAGAAAACACCATCAATTTAACAAGTTTCCTAACAAGATACAAGAATGGTTTATAGAAGTTGTTGGTCATAGCTAAAATTTCATTATACTATATTCACGTTTTTATGTGATGAGACCTACAAGAGTGACAATTTACTCCAACCAACATGATTATTTTGTTGAGATAATCAAAGGTAGGCGTGGCTTTGGTACGATACCGTACCATACCGAGTATACCATGTGCTGTACTGAAAATTCGGTACACCGAAATTTATTACCATTGCCATACCAAAGTTCGGTATACCAAAATATCGGTATGATACAGTACGGTAAAATACATTACAAAAAAAATCAATCCTTAAAAAAAATTGAAATTGGATATTGAAAAGGGAGATTTTTTGGCTAAAACAAAACAATTAAGTTACTTTTACTTACCTTTAATTAAGTTTTTACAGTCGATTGTTCCAAGAACACTCAGAGGCGGCCCAAGATTAATGGGGGCCTTAAGCAAAGTTATTCATGTGGGCCCTTATATATATATATATATATATGCTATATGATTAATATTAAAATATTATTTGCTGAATTTAATCTTTCTTGCCTTTTTGGTTAAAGATATACACTTAGACAAAATCAAAGCCGCATATACATATATCTATATATAAAATACAATAAAAAAGTGGACCCCCCTACATCACGGGGCCCTAGGCAAGTACCTAGGTTGCCTAAGGTGTAGGGCCGGCTCTGAGACACTAAACCACGTATAAATATTATTTCATTATAAATTATAACATATATCAAAAACTTGGAAGCTGAAGGATTGAAGTTTAATATGATTAAGAAAAAAAATGAAGATAAATATTTAATATATTGACAGTTTAAAGCAAAAAAAAACAACAACAACAAATGAAGATAAATATTTGATATTTGAAGTTTAATACGATTAGCCTTTGATTGATTAAAGGAATTGATTAAAGGAAGCCGAAGGATTGTTGGATATGTTATTTATTTGGCCACTACAAACTGCTAATTCATCATCATAAGTGTGTAGGATATAATTAAAAAAAAGAAAAATAAATAAATGAAAGAGAATAATAAGAAATAGCGCAAACACTTAATACATATGAATGTATGATGAATGAAAGAGATAATATGAATGAGAGAGAGAGATAATTAATCTCAAATGAGAAGTCTTTAAATAGGTCCGGTATAATTGGAAAGGGGAAGGTTGGATGAAATGATTGAAATTTGATATTGTGTATGGCAATGCCGTAGTGGATACATAGCGGTTTTAGATCTATAGAGAGGAAAAGGAGTAGAAGAGAGAAAGAGGGCCGGCATGTCTGTAAGTGAGTGTGTGAAACCCTATGTTGGTGTGAAAGTGAAATTTTGCTTAGCTCGAAGGTGGACACTTAATCTAAATGTTATTTGTCAATGTTGTGGTAAATTGGTAATATTTTTGTGTTTGGCATAATGGTACAATAGGAAATGGTATGGAACGGTAACACCATGGCAAAACCAATATTTCGATATGGTACGGTATACCATCAGTAATGATTTTGAGTACCACTACTGTGCCAAAAAAATTCATCAGTATGTTACAATATGTATCATTACCAAATTTCGATACATTTTGGCAATGGTATTGTATGGTATAGTTTGGTACAATATGTTTGATACAATTTCCCACCCTATTCAAATGTATAATTAGAAGTTATTGGGATCATCAATTTAATGTTTTACCCCAATTGAATGATGTTGTATGTATATATTTTCTATGATACAGTAAAATTATTGTATTTGAAAGATTTTATCGATGTGGTACATTTAAAATATAAATAGCCCTAGCATGTAAGAAACGTGTAAAATATGATTAAAAATGTAAATAAAATGATTAAAACATGTCGTCGACAAATATCATCATCCTATAGTCCGCCTTTGAACGGATCACATGACTCATCACACACTAAGCAGCTTGACTATGCATCATTATAATCCAAATATAAGATCATAAAGTATGAGCCTAATGTTTCATATTAATTACTAAGAAACTTACACTACACCACTCAAGCAAATCAATAACACACTTAATATTAACATTGTAACATTTTACCAGTAATTGCATTATGTGGGAAATATTTGTTAGGAAAATTAATTATGTGTTACTACTCATTTATAGTTATTTGTTTTAAGTCTCAATTAGTCACTTTTTATTTTAATTATAATTTAGAAATTAATCAATTTAAGATTTTTCTCTTCTCTCACATAGGCTATCGTCCCCGTTTATCTCCCTCTCTCTCTCTCTCTTTAAGTCGAACCTTATTCCTCAATGGCGAAATCCAGTGATTTCCTCCCTAATCTCCAGCGAAATCCACTCTAATCTTTGGTGAAATTGTCCTTAATCGCCTGCAAAATCCTCCTACCACCACAAACAGCACTAATAGTAATTTTTATTCGCTATCTCATCTACTCCAACAATCTTTGGCTAAGTCCTCTCTAATCTCTAGTGAAATTGTCCTTAATCTTCGGTGAAATCCTCAAACCACAACCAGTAATAGCAATAGTAAGTTTTCTTTACTATTTTAGCTACTCCACTAAATTAAGGCATAAGCACAACGAGGTTAATTTGATGCAAATGACTAATTGTGCATTTGTTCTATCAAATTGACCTCATTTCTACACCATTTTCACCTTTTATCCCAGTGAAATATTGGTTATAGGTTAAAATTAAATGAATCATTATCGAAGTTAATTAATTAAGGACGTTTATTGTCTTCTTGTTTGCTTCTAAAGAATTAGATTGAAATGATGTGTGTGTATATATATATTTGTTATAATCGGGGAGAGATAAATATAATGGCCTCATGGGTTCAACTTTGTGAAAATAGTCTCTTAGTTTAAGGGGTTAAGATTGTGTAGATTTAACACTTCCCAAACCTCGTAGTATTAACGAAAAAGATGCTGAATTTAAAGGCCCTTGATTCCTCAACTAGAATTTGATGCGAGTAAGCCATATTATATATCTTATTTGAACTTCTAAGCCTAGTGTAGATTGAATTGGATTTCATGCGAAAAGGATTAATCATAAGTTTGTAAATTACGAACAACGAAGGGGGATGCTTTTAAAATGTTTCAGCTGTCACCATACATTGGAATTAAGGATGAGTAAAGAAAATGTTATGAAATAATATTCAAAAGGAATATAGGAGCATTGATACATGGAGCTTCGATATAGCTTAATTATAATAGGGATTTTGAGTTTGACTCAAACCAATCAATTTTTTGTAGTTTTGTAAGGTTTGAATTGGAATTCATAAAAATGAATGAAATCATTTATTTTTTCTCTTGCCTTGTCATTATTAAGTTGCATGACTAGAGTAAGAAAAAAGGAATTGGTTTGAATATAATGTGTTCTTTTCTTCACCCAAGCTCTTACCAGCGACAGAAAATTTATGATAGTGTCTCTCATAATTCCCCCTTCCCCGATTATTGTCTAGAAGCCTTGAAGTGATGAGACTGTAAATTGCCTTTTGTTTATGTCTTTTCCATTTTAATTTTATTGTAGTTTTTAACTCAAAAGAATTTTTTTTTTTTAATAGTCATGTTGAATTGACGCAAATGATTTAAGGGGAATTTTTAAAAGTAATTTTTATTCAATTAATTTTTTTTGTTTTAATAGTCATGTTGAATTTTTAACTCAGGATGAATAATTAAAAATCAATTAGAAATAAATTAAGCTCATTACATCCATGGCGGTTTCATCCATCCCCTTTGGGAAAGAATCTAGCCAAGCATATTATATTAAATAAAGAACACATTAAAATTAAATAATAATTCATCATTAAAATTAAAATTAAAGTACTTGAATGACTCAGCGAAAACAACGCGAGTTATTACACCCAAGTATAGGTGGTCAGTCAAGTAATAAATACTCGGTAAGTTCGAGATCAATCCACGAGGAGGAAGGTAGTTATTTGAATTATGAATGTTTCTTTCAAGAGGAAGATGAGAAAATAAAGTAAAAGATGAAAGACTTGGGGAATACGAAAGAATATTGAAACTAAATTAAAACTACTAATTAATTAAACTAAAACTAAAGGAAAATATAATCCTAAAGTGCAAAAGTAAATGAAATTCATAAGTGTAAGTTATCTACCTAAAAGGCTTGCTAAATGCACTAAGGGAGTATGTAAATAAATTAAAAATAAATAAATTAGCCTACTACTTAAATAAAACAGAATATTAAATAGAATTAAATCGATGGGAAATAAGCATTAAGGGTATTCGTAGTTAGGGAATACGTAACTAGTTTAATCGGGTGATTCAAATATAAGTTTAAACAAGATTTTTCTCTAAGATTCAACTCCTAGACTCTCCTACCATCCAATTATATTACTATTACAACTATATGATAACCCAATCGTGACAAAGACTATATAAACTAGCTTTGAGCAATAGAATTTGACAGTGAAGCTTTTTACTTTGAAAAAACGTAATTTAAAACCTAATATTGCTAGTGTGTGACAACAACAATTCAAGTTAATTAAAATTCTCAAAAATCAGTAGCCTAACACTCTTACAAGATTTGAATAGGTTTGAACTGATGGAAACTAAGTTCCAGGATCGTTTAATATTGCGTATAGACCGAACAAATTTTTTATGTAAAACCCTAGTGTGGAATCGGATTTTACCTTCGAGATCTCTCTGATTTAATCTCGTCTCAGCACGAACAGGGATTGGTGGAGACAAATCGAGAACACGGGCTCGATAGAACCTCAAGATCTTCTATCGTATTCCTTTCGCCGTGCAATCCTGTACCGAGTGTGGGCTGCGGTATCACCAAGATCTCCTCCTCTACTCTCTACGGCACAAACCCTAAATTCGTGAGAATTATAGTGTCGAGAGAAGAGGCAAGGCTAGCATATATAAAAGGCTACGATAGGGACCCTAAGGAGAAATAAGTGTTTGGGCTTACTATGGAAAACTGAAATCCTAATTCGATTAAGAATTGATTCCTTCCATAAATTATAATTCACACCACTAAAGAATTATAATTGCACTCCCATCCTTATCTCAAAATTGTATTTCGAGCTCCTTATTATTAAATACTTATTATTCTCCCCACGTTAAGATTACAGATAACCGTCATTTAAATTAAATTACTGACAATTATATTTAAATGACTTCTTAATCCTTGAGCCTACCACTTAACTTATTTGACATATCGGATTAACATAATCCACCTGCAGGGTTTGACATGATCAAAACTTATAAGCTTCTCAAGGGGTTATCATCAATCCCTATACCGGGACGCGGATTCCGTCAATAATTAATATTCATCATACATATAGTGTCGCCATCCAATTCACGAAGATTATTGATCCATAAATAAATCTCACTTTTAATGAGTCAAAACAACAAACACTACATATATATGTCTATTAATTATTTCAAGATTAAGAGCATAAGTAATCATAATAACCATGGGATTTTAAATTATTTTATATAGTCAGTATAAAAACAATTAACCCAAACTGGTCCTGTTCAATACACATAAAGTGTACTAGCACAACGAGTTAAAACTACACCATTTTCTGTAGTCAAGATAAACTACTAAAACTTGTGCTACAATCCTACCGATGGTTGTCCAATTCCATCTAAGATCGTGAACCAATAAACTTATATTTCACAAGAACCGATGATATGATCCTCTGTGTGTAATTTATACTCTACACATCAAATCATCTACTATATGGAATAAAAGACACACACATGCACAATATTTAAATAAATAATATCATGTAACCATTGCCCATAAAGATTCTCATTAAAATAGCAAAACCGAGTCTATATAACATACCAATAATAATAAAATCATGGCTTTTAGTATATCACTCTAACATGAACGTGATTCAAAGTAAATCCATGTTAAAAAAAATGCCGAAAGTCAAAGCTGACACTTTTTCGGCACTTATATGAATAAATACCAAGACAACGCCAAATTAGCCAATTCACCTAGGAAACTAACTCAACTAATTAGAAGATAGAGACCATCCTCAAATCATCCATGTTAGGGTTTTAGTGCAAAGATCCACGAATTTACGTTTTTTCGGTTCTTAATCAAATGGAACTTTGAGTTAACTTATGAAAACGTATTTTTAACTCATGTAAAAATAATAAAATACTCATTTATTCAGTAGGTGATATATAACTAATGAAAAAAAAATCATATTTAAACCTAAATTGGATTACATTAAAAAATTAATTACGCATATTTCACTGCGGACTCCTAACAAAGGATTTAGCTAGTTATAATCAAAACAAAATATGAAAATAATCTTAAAAATAATGAAAAATATTTAACATGTTCCTAATAATATATAAAATCATATTTGAAAACTTTTGGCTTTGGAATTTTTCAATTCCGATTTAAAACGAAGATTTTACGGCAAAAACGGTAAATAAACTCAAAACCGATAAAAACCTAACAAACTCGACCTAAACCCTAAGAATTCTGGAAAATCAGATTCTTAATGATCAAGGATGAATCACACATGAATAGCATGAAAGAACTATAAACTATTATTAATATAAAACAACTATCAAACATAAATTGACGAAAAACCGATAAAATAAATTTATCAACCCTAGAATTAGCCTAAAAAACGTGGGTTTAAGGTTGATTCTAGAATATATATATATATATATATATATGATCTCAAGTAACTAATCTATGAATAACAAAGCAAACAAACAAATAAAAGCAATTGAATTAAAAGAAAACAAAAAATTAGGGTTTAACCGGAACGCGATTAAGACTTGAATTAAAAACGGTATTGAATGATGAATTGAATGTTGATAATAGAAAAATTCTAGCCTCAAAAGATCATAAACAAACTAATCTAACAATTGTTTCAAGGAATTAAACAATAACTCTCAAATTCGATCATCATATACAACACCAAAGTTCCCAAGAAAGTTACGATGCTCGCAGTCTCTTTGTTAATCGATTCTAAATTGTTGCGTACCCTAAAATATGAGATATCAAAATTTTTATATGGTACACAAGTGTTTCAAGTCATGGTTTGAATAATCCTTGAAGAAACAGGCCCAAATATAGCTTAAAATTGAATTTGGGCCAAAAATTGGTGTCCATTTCTTTTTTATGGCTCTTCTTTTGCTCATAATTTTATGTTCCGAACTCCGATTGATGTGTCATTTTCACCTACTTGTAGGTAATTTAAATCTATACAAC
Organism: Lonicera japonica; assembly: GCA_021464415.1. Taxonomy (NCBI): domain Eukaryota; kingdom Viridiplantae; phylum Streptophyta; class Magnoliopsida; order Dipsacales; family Caprifoliaceae; genus Lonicera; species Lonicera japonica. The sequence goes on along the minus strand of CM038470.1, from coordinate 35,685,429 downwards.
TTTTATTTCTGAATATTTCTTCAAATTCTCAATGGATAAAAATTTTGATCAACAACAACTTCGGATTTCTTATGGCAATTCTAGGTTTTCTTGGGAAAAAGGGAAAGCAACATATAAAATAGGAGGATAATAAAACCATCGTGCAAAATTTATCATTGGGTCGGGCTTGAGGTTAACATGGTTAGGATAATAATGTTATATTGATGGCCATTGTTTATGGGATTAAGACTTCTTCCATATCATTTTGTCCATTTGATAATAACTTTTTTGTTACTGAGTATTTCAAAGTGCGAGTCCATATTTATGCCAAAGCCATAAAAAAGTTTTAACTCTTAGAATCATCATCTCTTTGGTGGTTCCTACATATGATGACAGCATTAAAATAATAAATGCTCTCTCTTTTATTTAACTAAAATATAAACAAAAAATAGAGGGAACACTCAAATAGTAGATTTGTGTAATTTGCACTTTTTATTACCCAATATTATTGCTATATTGTTTTGCTACCAACTTTCAAATTAACATAATTTTTAATCCAAATTGATTCAGGCACTTAAGCATTTCTTCTTAGTTAGACATTTAGAGATCTATTCATACTTTTGCTGGTAGTGAAAGAGGATTCATTAAATTAATTCCTTACATCTGATCAATTATAGATTGTAGTGTTGAGGTTTGTGTTCTTCATTTCTAAAAAATTGAATAATTTTTTAATTTTTTGATTCAGTTCATTTGAGTAAATATTTGCGCAAATGCTACTCTTTCTCTAATTTTATGATGTTGATATCCATTAGAATTATAGTAAATATTTGCGAAACTAAAGGCATGTTTGGTCCGTGTTTATTTATTTTTTTCTCCAAATTTTAAAAACTCAACTCAAAATCAACTCTACTTTTACACTTCCCAAAATTTATTTTACTTTACTTTCTCTCTCTAAAAAAATTTTAAAACACCATAACTTTAAATTCAAAAATTAAAATTAAATAAAAAATATATATTTAAAATATACTCGTCGAGATCTATAAAATAAGATCAATTATGACTATTTTTTGGAATTTTTTTATGAGATTTTTAGTTGTTTGAAAAAAAACTCAAAAAAAAACCAAATCCAATTTTCAACATACTTCTAAATTCTATCAAACACCATATTTTAAAAACTTAACTCAAAACATCAACCAAACATCACCTAAACTTCCATTTTATATGGTTAGAGTATAAAGCAAATATTCTAGTATATATTCATTTAATATAAATCTTGTTTGGTTATAATCTGAAATGTTCCATCTATTCATTTGTTTTGGCGTGTCTTATGCAGGTTAATCATGACTTTTTATTTTTTTCTTCAATTTTTTATTTATTTAGAAAGTGTGTTTAGAGTAATCATTTTAACTAAATTTCGGTTATTATAGTTGTGTTTTCCTTTATTATGAGATGAACCAAATTTAGTAATAATGCAAAATGTCGAAACTAATCAATAAAGATTGGATTAAGGAAATAAATAGGGTTCGTTCAATATATACAAAGGCCGTTGAAGATTTTATCAAATTTTAATTGCAAACAATGATAAAGAGTTGACAACTTTACCTTACCCATGTGCAATTTGTCGAAATAAGCTACGATTTCCATTAACAGATATTAAAAGGCATCTTATCAACATGGGATACATCAATTGTACACAATATAGGTGTTACACGATGATAATTCCTCCACAATTTCAATGGAGCACCCACCCATATAACCATTTAATGAAGAAAGCATTCAAGAGAATGATAACAATGATGATGAAAGGCTTAAGATGAAGACTCCTGTTAACACTTGCTGTAACACCCCCATCTTAATTATCGGGATGACATCCGCAATTAAGACCTGGAGCATTAATAACCTATCTTAGAATGACTAAAATGGGTTTAAATATAAATAAAAAATCCAACAACCCACATACTACCTGTCAAATAAGCGTGAATTACAAAACCACACATGTCAATCAACAAAATATACAAGATGATGGCTCTGTATATAAATCTACATACATGATTTCATGGTTATATAAAACTAGGTTCAGGTATCTGAACAGAATATACAATGTTAGAGGATAGCCGTGGTTTCCCATGATAACACAAACATAACAAAACATAGATGTATCAGAGCCTCTATTTCGATCCCGGTCCCGTCGTTTCCTTGTCCTCACAAGACTCCTAAACACCTTTATTGTTTTAGAAAATGGGGTGAGCTATTTACTCAGTAGGGGGATTAAGAGCATGGTATTTTAAAAACATAGTTAACGATACATTATCAAGTCATACTTTGTTTGGCGATTCCATATAAAACCAACATCATTTAAACAATGCATGCACATGCTAATGCAGGTTACCTCCCGTGTCAACCAATTACCGTATCACGCACCGTAGAGAATCCAAGCCGAAGATAAATTAATAGTCCATTCGCCTTATGATCCACATTGCCAACGAATAATATAATGGGACTACCCGTCTTCAATTCTCACGAACACAACATGAATCAAGTTCGTAGTGCCTTACCAATTGCCTAGGTTCCCGGACTCTATACCGGTGGCTTATAGGCGGCCAAACTTTACTTCCCCCAAGAGTTTATGGATTTTCAACCCAAGGGCACTGAGCCCAACCTATTTTTCATCCTAGCAAGCACTATACGATGTACAATTTCCCTCCAGTTCCATTGGGAGAACACAACAATATGACAATAGAATCCGTTCTGAGATCACATCTTTTCAAAGAATATTGCTAAGGGCATCATAAGCCTTACACGTGATGCCTTGAATCCCGTTCTGAGATTTTTCACCCCCGAGACCCAGTTAATCACGAGTGCAGTGTGCGACAGCAGGTTTAAATACATTAAATCTCAACTTTCAAAAACTTTTCTTGAATAAAACATGAATTAAATGAAAACCCTTTTTATAAAATTTTAGCATGTAAAGTTCGTTTCATTAACAAACCAACCTATGATATCAAAATCATTTCATACAAATAAAATCCCATACACTAACATTTGAGTCCACTCCACATATGAAATCTATTTATACAAGTTTGCTAAAATATTGTTTATACATAAAACCATGGTTCCTATACAATACACTAAAACCAAAACAAATGTACAACACCGCCTTTCTTATGAAGGACTAGGATCGGTCCATAGTCATCAGAGGCTTTTATACTTGAATATCAAATGCCACCCCAGAGGCAGAACCTGCAAAATTGGTGAAATGATGGAATGAGCCAAATCCGGGCTCAGTGAGAACTATATAAGTTTTGTATTGAAAATACATATCGCTAACACATGCGCGTGTATCATTATATAGAAAATAAATACTTTACTTGATGCAATAGTTTGAATTCCGTTCAATACAAAGCAATCCACACATAAGTGTATGCGAACCCCACTAGGACTCCTATCCTAGCCACCGGAAGCTATCTATCCAACTAACCGATCTCACCTCTAACCGTCCCATGATGTAGACCCCTTGAAAATTTCTATAACATAAGTGGATCGCTAGTTTAAAGCCACCTCGTATCAAACTCTAGCTTCCTAAGGTTCGTCATGACACGTGGATTCACTCTCAAGTGTAATTCCACACTCTACCGCTATTATCCGGTACTTATACCGTAAGTTGTAGTTATTGGCCAAGTCATCATTGTTTTCTCTTTAATTATAATACATTATGGTTTCCATATATACCTGGTCGTCTAATAGGCTCTACCACTAAGTCGTTCTTATGTTTACGATGTTCTGTCTGACAAGTGTTTGCATTGTTCTTACTTACTATATAGTTTATCCGAGGCATTATATATACAACACAGATATGTTACAATAGTAATAACAATAATAGTAACCACCATATAAAAGTGTCATAAGTACATGAAAACGGGTCTGCATTTCATGGTCTTGCCCTTAAACGCGCCCATCCGGCATGTAGGGTCTACACGTTAGTTTCTGAATATCTCGTAAATGTTCCAATCATACAATCGGGTCTGCATTCCGTGGTCTTGCCCTCAAGCGCACCCATCCAGCATGTAGGGCCTACACGTTAGTTTCTGAATATCTTCTAACTGTTCCAATCATACAATCGGGTCTGCATTTTGTTGTCTTGCCCTCAGGCACACCCATCCGGCATGCAGTGCTTACACGTTAGTCTTACTAGGTATGTATTTCGTAATCTTTCCCTCAGGCGCATCCATGCCGTAGCAGGGCCTACACGTTAGTTTTCATGAACGGTTTTGGGTCTTGCACCCAAGAGCACTGTGGCCCATCTTATGGCCCCAACCTTTAGAGACCAACTTGGTTTCTCCGAAGGACTACATCATCCCACAATTATAATTATAAATCACTATACCAAAATAGGAAATTAGTAACGGTCTCTTTTTTCTATCAGTAACAGTCAAAATTCGCTACTAGCCTGTAACATGTATAGTCCGTTACAGAATACAATAAAACTATTACTACATCCAATTTATCAAATTTAAAATTATTTAAATTTAGTAACGGTTTTTAAATTAGGTAGTAACGGTAAAAATCCGTGGCAAGTATTTTTTTTTCTTTTGTAAATAACATTAAAAGACGATTTAAATTTTTTTATTGTAAAAAATAAAGTAACCCCCAAAATATACTACCAAAATTTTCACTTCTATCCTACTCAAACACCACTCTCCTTCGTTGGTACTTATCTCTCGCTAAACCCTCCCAAATCTTCCGGTCAACTTCAGATCGCTGGTCATCGGTGGTCTTCCTCGGCTGGACGCCGGCGCTCTCTTTTTCAATTGGTTGCAGTCGCGGGTGTGAATGTAGCATCCTCTTCTTCGTCTTCTTAGTTCATCTTATTCAACTATAGAAAATCCCTATTTTATTAGATCTAGGTTTTTATTCTTCTTCTTCTTCTTCTTCTTCTTCAAAACCCTAGACAACAACATCATGTCCACGCCCCTACTACTCCATCTGTATGCTTTTTTTACTTTTTTATTTACCTATTAATTTACAATACCTACCTACTTACATTCTTTTTTTTCTTATGTAATTCAGAATTTGGGGGGTTATTTTGAAGTATTAGATCATTGAATTTCAATCAAGATTTGAAGATATTGTTGTGTGATTCGAATCTATGTATACATCTAGTAGTGCTGTGTATCTGGTGTGCTATTCTCGGTGCTGTTATTTGGTGGTGTCATGGCTGTGAGGTTCAGTGAATTTGTGCTGTTGTGTATACAAGGTTCTGCTGTGTATTGTGGGGTTTTTGGATCTATATTTTGGAAGACTTTCTTCTTCGAATTTCGGGCCTATTTCTCAAATCTTGCATGGTTAATTCTTTCTAAATTCGGGTATTGTCTTTCTTAAATCTCTTTTGTTATTCTATTTCAAGATCTATATTATTTTTTCCTAAATTGAAACGCTATTCTGAATCTGCGCTGAACCTTTTATTGCTGCCATTACTATTATTCTGTTGCGAAAAATCTGTTTTATATGGCTGCGAAAATATGTTATTATTATTTTTGAATTTGTTTTGTTGCTGCGTAAATCTGTGTTGAATTTGTATTGCTGCTATTGATGCTATTGCTGCGTAAAATCTATTATGAATCAATTTTCTATTGTTGTGAATCTGTTGGCTGAGAGGACCCCCAGTTTCTTCTATCTTTTGTATCACCGCATTCTTCCATTAATGATAGTACTGGTATGTATGCTCAATAGTCGCTACTCGCTTTCTGTATAAAGTTTTCGTTGTGGAGAATGGACTATTAATTTGATGAGGTGTAACAAATAAGGCTCAAAATTATGTAGAAACTATATACTCCTGCAACGCATCTTCTATTAGGACACTCAGCTAATTTTCTTTATGCCTTGTTCCATTTTTAAAATTTCTTTTCAAAACTAGAAGTTAACATATACAATATTTGTTACATGCCTGTCAATCTTCTGTATGCTAGAAAAATATACAAATTATACAACTAAGAGTCAGCATATACAATACTTATGCAAATTATATACACTTATATTAAAAATATACATATATAATATTATACAACTATATATATATTATTAATGGGTTATTATCGTGTTAACGAATATTAACTGACCCGGCCCATTAACTTATTGTGTTTTTTTGGGTCAGCAGCAGTACGAACCGAAATTGTTAAGGCTTCACCCATTAATGTATAATACTTATATTTTATAAGTATATATTGTAAATGCCTTTATAAACTGAAATTGTTTTATTGGGTCACCCATTATTCTACAATATATAATATTATAAGTATATATTGTAAGTGATGGGGTTAAATACTAATTTTATCATTGGCATACAAAGGTAATTCAACACTTTTACCTCCAGTAAAATACCATTTTTACCTATGTGACCTAAGCATACACATCATGTACATTCTAGAATACATGTGACTAGAATACATGTGACCTAAGCATACACATCATCTACATTCTAGAATACATGTGACCTAAGCATATACATCATATACATTACACAAATTTACCTTTTTGCCCTTCATTTTCTACCTATAAATACCCCCTCATTCATTCATTCAAAACACACCAAAAAACATCTCTTCCTTCTCTCCCAATATCCATCAATCTCTCCTAAGAGATATAAAGCCATTGGCAATATAAATACAAGCCAATTTTCGAGGGTCTTATACTCTCTCTTTTCACACCCAAAAAAAATACCAATCCTTATACGCTCTCTCTCCTACACAGTTTATTATTTATTCTGTTGAAATATTTGTAATCATAATTCTATACTTATAAATAGAATTAAGGAAATTATAGAAAGATAGAGAGAGATTGGTAGCTTGTATTATCATCCAAATTGATTGCCTTTGAGCTAATACAAAGCAAGCACACACAAAAGGAGGACGTACTGCCGGACTAGCATAAGCGCTACCGGGGGAACCTACCTTAACAAAAAATGTCTCATATTCATTTTCATTTTTAATTAGTTTCTGCCGGTACTGTTCACAGTCACTGTTCACATATACGGTGGTACTGTTCACAGTCACTGTTCACAATTACTGTTAACATATATGGTGATACTGTTCACAACCACTGTTCACATATACGGTGACACTGTTCACAATCACTGTTCACAGTTACAATCCATTATTAAACCTCTAATTCACCATTATTCATTGATTGGTCGGTCGTCAATTATCTGTTATAGATTTTGACACCATCAGTAAGTACCTTGAATTTACAAATATACGTGTAATACTTATACACTTATATTAAGTTTCTATTACTAAGTGTTGAAGACATTAATATTTTCAAGGAGAGCAAGTGTCCAAAACACTTAGAAAAAGTGTTAAGGCACGAGAATTAATAATGGTTATGAACACTGATAAAATTTTATAAGTTGTCAAATTATAAGTGTTCCTAACACTTGTAAATGACATTTGTATGTGTTGAAAACACGTATATATAAGGTTTTTTGGTGTAGTGTAATTGGTACCAAGGTCGACACTTTATTTTCTATGTACATGTACACAAACATATAAATTCCCCTTTTTGTCATGTTAATCTCCAATGTTGTTCTAATGGGCCACTTTAATATTTATGATAGGAGTGCTAATGACAGTAGCCATTATTTTGTTCTAGTCTCCCATCTGAAGACATTCACAAATTCAAAGAAGTAAGTCAAGTTTGAAAAATCACTAAGCGAGCCATCGGCGTTAAGATTAAGAAGCAGGTAGGTATCACCCCTTCCATTCCCCCTTTTATCTTTCATTGTAGATTATGATTGTATAATTTAAGAAATCCTCTTGATATTGGTTGATGGTATTGTGAGAATCCGCAAATGCGACCCCCAGGTCTCGTCCCCGTTCAGTTGGGCGTCTGAAACGTCGGAACGGATTTTGTCGTTCCATTTGCTGGAGTATTTTGATAATTCATATCACATATCCCTATGTTTTATTTCTAGATGCAAAGGGGTTCATTCAGAGTCGCCAATACGTTTTACGAGAAAACGGACAAAAAGGGTCGTGTAAGAGGAAAGACTATAGACAAGCCTTTCTTTACACGTTTGTCTACGAAACTAGGATTCTATAGGGTTCGGAAACTATATTACGGTTTGGGAAGGTGTTAAGCACCCATTCCGCCCTTTCGGTCTCTAGTGGTCTTTTATATGTTTATTCTATATTGAAAAACTTGGATGCTTTTACTAACAGTCTACTACTTTCTAAGTGAAAACCCTAATTTCTGGGGAAAACGGGAAAAGGGGTGAAAACCTCTGTGTTCCGAGATCCAATGTTTAGTTTTAGGAAAGATATATAAATACAAGTGACAAGAGTTGTTTTACTTTAGAAGGAGTTTTACCGTGTTATTTCTCAGATAACGACGATTTTTCTCGGGTTTTGACTTGTTTTGGAAAAAGTGTTGGATCTTATATCAGAACTGATTCAATGTGGAATTAGAACTCTTGAGGGGAGTTCTACCAGACGTATCACAATCTATGAAACATATAGGATATACCGGATTTTTAATTCCTAAGTAAGTTTTACCGGCCCAGGTTTTGAAAACAGAATTTTATCTGGATGATAATGTACTTACTTTTCTGGTTTTGTAAATAGTTTTATCAAGGTTTTTTGTTTTGAAAACGGTAGACCATTTGTAACTTGGCAATAAGTTTATTCAAATAAAACATGAACAAAACAACAGAAGTAAAACAAGTATACATATATCTAATTTAAATACTAGAAAGGACTTTCTTTACCTTCCCGACGAGAATAATAATAAGAAAGAAAGTATGATACGGCGGAGAGATTTTCGGCGATAATAATCTTTTCCTTCTTCAGATATTTTTGAGAATTCGATTCTAGAGACGGGACACGTCGAGTGTCAGGAATAGATTCGATAACTCTTCAGAAATAAGACGATAATAGAGAATGCTTGATGAAAGACTAGAAAATCAGATTTAAAGCTTAGAATTCTTCAATCCCAAGTTGCTGCCTTGAACCCTTGGGGGGTGTTGGCCTATTTATACTGCTCGGGGAAGATTGTCGTGCGACACTTCTCCAAATGGGGCATATGTCGCGCGACAATGTGACCAATGTCGCGCGACAAACGGCTGAAGTGATGTTTCTGACAAACTGATGTGTCAGAGAGTGGATGGTCTGGTGTCAGGAGGGATTGTCGTGCGACAATGTGATATATCGTGCGACAATATCTTTTAAAAATAGGTTTGTTGGTCAACAAACCCTTTCGGGGTAGTTTCGGGTACTCGGGTGGGTCCCGGACCCAAAAATAGTAGTTCTCGAAGGTCGTTAGGGTTCTTACGGGGGTCACGGATTGGGGTGTCTACAGGTATTAGGTTGTATATGTGGAAAAAGTAGTTAGAAAATATTAAATTGTATTTGTTTTAGCAAATTCATGCTGCTGCACAAAATTTATGATAAATAATTATAGAAAACTCTGTTTGATACATTGTAAAGTGCGTTAGAAAGTAGACACATAGACCTTTTCGAAAATGTATGGTAGAATTTCTAGTTGCATGCCAATCAATACAGTTTTTTCATTAAACTTAGTTCATGTCCATGATGATGTTTTTGGACAGCATACACTATTTTGGTTGTAATTCTTAGAATTTTATGTTGAAACCACTTCCAAATGAAATTAGACTTCCATACCTTTCTATACATAGGTCATAAGTTCAATTTGGATCTCATATGGTGAACTTATGTGTTTTCAAATGTTGGCCTTAGTTTCTGAAAATTATGAAGTAATGTGAAATAGTTATGAAATGTCCCCAGCTTTCTCATGTATATATATTACTAAATACTAATGATATGAAATGTCTGATGTGTATATGTGTATTCGATATGTTCCTTTCGCAATTTATTTCTCATATATATCTTACTAATTTACTACCCTTAATTAATTTGCCCTTAGCTCCCGTTTCTTTATGTAGGCTTTGGTGAATCAGATTGAACAAATGTGGGTTAATGTAGCAACCCTTAAGAAGGTTTGGCCAAATATAAACTTTGACACTAACCCACCCCAGATCTAAAATAGGGGCATTTTCAAGAATTAATCCTACCCCGGTGATAAAAGTATATACATGGACCCTGGCCAATCTTATAATAGTTTTTGGGTTAGTACTAATCACTGCTAAAGTTGTTGATTATATTGTTAATAACAGTTGGAACATGCCTCATGCCAACTCTTGATAAATGTAATTTTCACTACACTGGCAATTATTATAATGAAAAACTTTGAAGTATCTGGAAGATTCTTTGCAGCAAGTCTTCTTTTGATGTTACAGGCCCTATAAGGCATCAGTTGTAGGGAAATCACAGACAGGGCTGATTACTTTGAGAGATTATGTAATGCGGCGCACTGTATTAAATTCGATTTATCAGGTTTTAAATTAATAATTTGATAATATAATAATTGCAGTGGTTGTTATATCTTAGTCAAAAATTTATAGTTCAACCCATTTTAGTTATTTATTATCTTGTCAACTTCCTTTATTAGTGTATTGAGTACTTGGATTGATGGTACTCTATTACTTGGTTTTATAGGCTATTAGATATGATTATACAAAAGAAGGACATGCTTCAGTGGTAGCGTTTTTTCCCGTGTATTAGATTCTATGATTCTTGCAGCTTTGCTAAATGAGTACTTAAATCCCTAATGTTGGTATTACGCACATTTGTTTTTCTACAAGACATAGAAAGTTCAATAACCTTTAAAGCGTTTTTCCAATATTTAGTTCTTCTTCTGCAACTCATTTGATGCACCATGGTCATTATCTTTTATAAATTCTGTTGACAGATAAAATCTGCTCAATGTGAGCTTTGAAGGTCAATCTGCACTTAATAAGATTTCTGCCAGGGTAGGTGTGAAGGAACTTAGGAGAGTTGCACCATTGCGAAGGCATGTCCCTATAATTTTTTAGTTTCAAGCTATTAGTATTTGGATAATTTGAGCTTCAATCTTATATTTGCCTGACTGCCTTTGCACATTTTTCCCCCCTTTATTTTCTTTTCTTAGTAAGAGTATGCAATCTTGGTTTCTTTATTTAGATTTTTTTTGATTTATTGAGTTTCTTACATTAAATTAAAAGGGTTGTGGATTCAGGTAGAAACTTGTAGAGATTGATGCGACTTATTGAAGTTGATTTTGGAGACAAAGCATGTCGTGTCACTTATAAATCCTTCAAATACCTACATAGTACCTAGTCTTACTTATTAGCTATTTTATGGGATGCTCCTCAAGATGGTCATCACACTTTTTTCGCTTGTGTCTCCGGTAGCTATTTGATTTGGCTAGACAGTTTGTTAAAGTATGTTAATTTAATGCGAGTTTTTTAAGAAGTATGTTTATGCTCAGATATTTTGGTACTTCTACGTTATTTATGTGTTTCCTAGTATATTTGTGCTTGGACATTTTGGTACTTAGTATTTAGATATTTTGGTTTTTATGTATTGAACTTTCTATTTATACTTGAATACTTTCTTTTTTAGTGATCGGATAATTTCGTATTTAGTGCTTGTCCGATGTTCGATTGCACTAGGTAGCAAACTAACTATTTAACTTATTTAAACTGCAGGATTCCAACTGTTGTGTGCATGAAATTAAAACAAATTTTTTTTAATATTTTGTAATAGTAATGGTTTTTATCCGTTACTGTATTTGCAGCACTTTAATTAAAATCCTAAAAAATGTTACAAGGTAGTAACGGTTTTTGTCTGTTACTACGAAAAAATTATTTAATAAATAAATACCATATAGTAACGGTCTTTTAATTATAGTAACGGCTAAAAAGCGAGACAAAAAAAATCTATCAACAGTTTTCATGACTTCTGTAACGGATAAATCCGTTACAAATATAATTATAGTAACGGGCATTTAATAATTTTAGTAATGGTTATTATCCGTTACTAGCGGAATTGCCATGCTTGAACAGTAACAGATTTTATGCATTACTAAAATTATTAGTAACACTAAATGTCTGTTACAAAATGCCTATTTGGGTGCAATGAATCTGCATAAGATCCAACAACCATTCATTTGTATATACATGGAATGCAATGTTCACCAAGGACAATTACAATCGCAACCATTCACTTCTCATAATTAATATATTTATGTTTATATATATCATCAATCTCACCATCATCACCCATATATCAATCATATATATAATATAATCCATCATAACCCACTATTCGTTAATCATCATAGTCAACATAAGTGTCATTGTCGCGCTTATATTTTGTGTACTTATTGTCCCATGGTTATTCACATACTATGGCCAATTAGTTCGTTACTAGGGTTTTATATATCACTACGAGTCGCATAAGTAAAACTAGGCCAATTAGTATTTTATGATGGTTCTCTAGTTATATCATCAAGCTATACATTGGTTATCGCATTATTAGCCCGACCGGTATCAAAGTTTGGTTCTCCAAACTATATGTATATTCATGAACAAGGCAACCAATACCAAATCAGCCAAGTTTACTACCTTACGAGAGAGTATCGGGATTGCATTCCATTATATGTGTCTACTGTTTTCTATGCAATACACTAAACCCACATGTTATAGTGTAGTGATCCATCCTAGTAGGTTCATGGCTCAAATCCTTTAAATAATGTCCTACAATCGCGACTAATGGCACATCTATATACTTCTATCATTAATAAACCAAAACCAACAACTCTATAGGCACCAACTCCAAAAACCCCAATTCCTAAATCCTACATATGCGTATAAGATGGTTCTTGATGAATCATGTAGTATGTAAGTCAAAATATGTATTAAATGTTCAATTCATGTAATTAATATGATATTTTATTAAAACCATCCCTTAATCCAAGCTATCACGACCCCAACCCATATGAACATGCAACAACCTAGAATTTTTAAAAGAAATCCCCAATTTGAGTTTAAATCATCTAATGAATAACCAAACATTTGTAAAATATGTTTTATAATAGTGTTCCCACCTTAGAGAAGTCGTATCCGCGAGTTGATGATGCGTAGAAGCCAAGTTTCGAAACCCTAGCCCGAGCTTAAGCTGTCATGGAATGAGATGGAGGTTGAAGATGATGAATAGTGATTTAAAAGTGGGTTTTGTGTGATTTGAAGCTTTGATCTTGGATGTGGAGTGAGAGATGTGTAGGAATCTCCTCCTTTCTCTCTCTAGAACCCTCCATGGGTGTATGAATGTGTTATGCTCGAAGTTGGGTTGTTTGGGTTAATAAGGTGTGAGAAAAACGGGTTAAAAATAGTCAAAATATGCCTGCACTGATGAGTAAGATTGATCCCACTCCGGGCAAAAAATGCACTGGTTTGTTTTATTAATAAAATATGATTAGTAAGATCGATCTTGTTACAGGCAAAAAGTGCACTGTTAGTATTCTGGTCATAACTCCCTGCTCCAAACTGGGATTTGGATGATCCACATATTGAAGGAAATCTAATTTGAAGATCTACAACTTTCCTCAAGAAAGTTTCTTTGAATTATGGATGAAAAATTCCCAGAAATCCTCTGAAGACAGCGCTATGCCAAAGTGCAACCGAACAATCAAAATTAGTGATTGGCCAACTTCGCGAGCTGATTTGACTAACAAGGAGTACGAATTGGCTTTCAGTCAAAACACAAAAGTTGTATAATGCATCAAAACCTAGATGTGCATGAGGACAGAATCTTAATCGAACAAGAGATGTAGAAGTTACGATAGCTCAAAGTCGGATGAAAACAAAGAATCAAGTAAGACTAAAACTCACCATTTACAAGCCAATATCAATTCGGACGATCCGAATTGTGAAACAATCATTCTCGTTAAACTTAATATACCTAATATGATATTCTGAAAGTTTTGAATCAACTAAGAAGGGTTCAAAACAAAAATTCACCCCATAACGGAGATTAAGCTTATTCCACAACAAAAATCTAAGTGTAGATGGCATTTAATGCTTCAAGTCTCATATTTAAATCTTTGTAAATCATAAAACATGTATATATGCTAATGAAAGGGGTACTTGAACAATCTATGCCATACACACTTCAAGAAACCTAAATCCAAATTCCATGATGGATACTTCATCAACACCTCAATTTTATTAGCATATAATATCTATACAAACATGGAGTATGTCATATGATTCCAATACCACATAAATTCCAAGTGTGTATGGCATATATTATTTCAAATCATGCTTTTGGACCTTTATAAAACATGAAACACAGATTCAATAATCATGTTATAACCTTTGCAAAAAAATAAGGTTTAAACACAAATATTTTCAACAAATAGAAATCCTACTTCAGTTTTGAAATCATTTTAACCCTTACCTCAAAGAGTCAAGCCGAAAGAAAAGAATAAAGAGGATTATCTGAGCCCCGTCCAATGAAACTTTAAAATCCATGCGTTACCTCGTTCCTCTCAACACATAGAACAACTTTTCTTAAGGCTGAATCAAAATCCGATATGTCGATATAAGCGAAAATCTAAAGAGAAATTGATAGAGGATAAAAAGCTCTCAAGTTGGATGGTTTTCGAGTGAAAAACAACCCAAGAACTTTCTAGAACCCTTTTAAAGTGTATAAATCGACATAAAAACAGGTCCACAACAGGCACCTGTTTATGCTCAACAGGCGCCTGTCCAATTTTAAGAGAATTTTTGGTCCGACGTTAGTTCCAACAGTCACCTATTATGTATCAAATATGTACCTCAAAATTTGGTTCAATATTTAACGTATGGCTTTGGATTCACTTAAAAAGGAGTTAAAATGAATTTTCGGTGAATTTTGCAAATTTGGTGGACTATATCGATTTCTATGCCAGAATCTTAAATTTTTCTCATACATAGTCACCATTTACAACAATTTTTCACACTAAGCAATCCAAATGAAACTTAATTACATTAATATAAATATCGGGTGTTACATTTGCTATGGATTGTAAAATATTTGAGTTTGATACCGAGGGAAATTTGGAAATAGTGGATGAAAATCCAAATATTGGCAATGAGAAGTATGATAAATATAAGCATTTATCAACCGATAAATTATACCCTTCATGCAAGGGTTATGAGACAACTCTTTTTGCAATTGTGGAGTTTCATAACTTGAAGAAGAAATTCGGTTGTTCAGGAAATAGTGTGAATCCTCTTTTGTCCATTTTTAATAGATGACTTTTTAAAGGAAACACATTTCTAAAAAATTATCCACACATGAAGAGTATGATGAAAAACCTAGGAATGAATGCCAAATTTATTTATGCTTTCGTTAATAATTATGTTTTATACTAGAAGGAGAATAATGATATAGAGGAATGTCCACAATGTAAGGAACTAAGGTATGTAGTGAGTATTAAGAAAGGGGGAGATCTTGCAAAGAACCAAGAAAAGTATTAAGACATTTTCCTATAATTCCTAAACTTATGAGATTGTATACGATACCCTAAATAGCACATGATATGACATGGCACAATCAAGCAACCTCTTCTTGAGATTATTAACGCCATCCATCGGATTCCTCTCAGTGGAGAAACTTTAAGGTTAAATGGCAAGAATTTGCTAAAGAATGGTGCAACATTTGGCTTCGCATTTTTCTACTGATGGGTTTAATCCTTAGGGGATTCAATCTGCTAGTTATAGTTGTTGGCCTGTCATTACAGTGCCTTATAATCTCCCACTTTCATTATGTATGAAGAAAGAGTTCCAAATGTTATCTTTGTTAATACCTAGGCCGAAGTCACCAGGTCAAGATATTGATGTTTTTCTTCAATCATTAGTAATTAAGTTTAAACAATTGTGGGAAGTGGGAGTGCCAACTTATGACATATACAATAAGCAACATTCTATGTTAAAAGCTATGTTTATGTAGAGGATATATGATGTTCTAGCTTATGGGAATTTATTTAGTATTTTGACACTAGTTACAAAGCATGTCCTATCTGTGGAGAATAAACCCCGTCCATTTGGCTAGGAAACAAGCATAAAGTAGCCAACACGAATAATCATATTTTCCTTAAAATAGATCACCCATTTAGGTCTTAATTCAGCTGAACATGAAGGGCTTCCCAGTTATTTCAATGAAGATTTACTTTTGAAAAAATTACAACGAATTGATTGCGTACCCGCAATGATTTTAAAAGTTCATAATGGGAAGTGAAAGACAATTGACATGAGTGGGAATGTTAAAGTTAAGGATGCTTGCTATATAAAATCTATTATTTGTTATTTGGAATACTGGAGCCTTCGTTAAGTATAGTATATTCTCAATGTGATGTACATAGAAAAGAATGTTGCAAAGCATTCAATTGATACAATTTTAGATGATAAAATCAAAACCAATGATACAGTAAATGCGTGATTGGATATGGAGGAGTTTGGTATACATTGCGCTTAGTGGATGCATGTAAATGAATATCATGGGAAATAATTCAAAATGAAAATGTCATTTCTTTTGATAAAGAAGAAAAAAGTCAGTTTTGCCAAATTCTAAAAGATTTAAAGCTTCTTTTTTGTTTTTCATCTAACCATAGTAACATTGTTATTCTTAATCCACCTGGTTTATACTCGATGAAATTGCATGACTATCATGTCACCATGGGATATTTGCTACCTGTGTTGCTCTAGTATGCTTTTGTAAAAGACTGAGATTAGCGAAGAACTATCCAGTAGTTGAGTTTATTCTTTAACCTATTGTATGCGAAAGTCTTAATTCAAAAAAATATCCAAAAATCTAAATACATGGTTACAGATGCATTATGTGTCTAAGAAAACATTTCCCACTGTTATTTTTTTTATATCAGTATCCATTTAGTAGTCCATCTAGACGATGAAACATTGATTTGTGGATCTATTGGAACTTAATGGATGTATCGTTTTGAAAGGTTAACTCATATTCCTATGTTTTAATTTGACAATCTCAAAGTTGATCCTAACTTATACAAAATTAAATTGTTTATAACAACATGCAAGTGAAAGAATTTAAAAATATACATAGCAACAAGCGATATATTGAAAGGTCTATTGCAGAGTTCTAAATTGTTGTTGAATCTGTTAGGTATTGTATAGAATATATGCCAAATCCACAATAAATAAATCAAAAATATTCTCGTGAAGCTTTTCTAAAGGAAAATGGTGAATTCACGGATAAATGTCATATGCTTAATGATTAAATGGTGATGTTAAAACTAAATCAATTTTAACAAATACGTCGATTAACATTGTTTCGACTTCAAGTTGACAGACTCCATAAATACTATAGGTGGGAGTACTTTAATGTTTATATATTGAAATTCACATATAACTTTCAATATCTAAAATTGTACGAAAAAATTTATAGTGAGTATAAAGTATCGTTGGAATCTATTTCTCATGGTAAATGAAAGAGGACAAAATTAACAAAATAAAGATACGAACATCATTCATCATATGGTTATACGAAATGGTACTAATAAATTCAATAAGAATACAAATATACATATGCTATTAGCCTTTATGATTTGTGATTATGATATTTTTCATTTGCGCAGTTTGTGAGTTCTGTGTGACGCCCTGAGTGATGAGTACTCCCTGTGTGGAGGAATGGTAGCCTGAGTGATGAGTACTCCCTGTGTGGAGGAATGGTAGCTCGAGCGATGAGTACTCCCTTGTGTGGAGGAATGGTAGCTCAAAGGGGGCATCACACACCGGAAGTTGGGGGATCCTTGGAGACCCATATAAGTAAGATATGGTCGCTAATTAAGTACGAGGCCTTTTGGGTAGCTCACTGGCTTCGGATCCCATAAGAACTCCGAAGTTAAGCGTGCTTGGACCAGAGAAATCCAGGGATGGGTGACCCCCTGGGAAGCTGGTCGTGAGCTCCCAAAAACAAAACCGTGAGGGTAGATGTCCTGGGGCTGAGGCCTGTCTAGGACGCTACCCAGAGCGGACAATATCGTACTGAGGTGCGACCGGGTCGTTACATTCTGGATAGATAATGAGCAAGGTTATATTGTGGCATTTAGTTCAAGGGCCAAATCACATGGTTAAAATATATAAAAAATACCAAGCCAATGGTTTCGTATTCTCTTCAAGTATCATGATGATACTGTTGTCACACAAGATAGTGGTGTTTGTATGAAGGTATTGACTACATTTAGGCTAGAAAAAATGATATAAAGTTTAAAGACGTCTCGACCATTTGGTACTAGATTATTCGACAAATAATTGAGTTGGATAATACCATTTTCAAACAAGTAGTGTTTTATTGTGATTGGGTCTAAGTGGAGGACAAAATTAATGGATGTAAAAATTATCAAGAATCCAACTTAATGATGGTAAGTTTTGACAAGTTTAAGAGTTATAGTAATAAGTTAAATGAGCTCGTAATTCTTACGTCTGAGGCAAATCAAGTATCCTACTTAAAAGATCTTCAAAATCCTAATGATGGATTGTTATACATTCACTTAAGATATTGACCCATCGAGTAGATGAATTAGATATACCAATGGTCTTCCAATAAACTATTTAAGACCAACCCCATTTGCATAACTTGTTCAAGCAATACGGCTATGCCTAGTTATATATTTTATGTAAATACTAAAAGTTTCAATGTGCTGCTGAAAAATGTTCCTTTATAATGTTTAAAATGTAATTGTTTTAAATGCTTATTTTGGCAATGTTCTAAAAATCGCTAGGCGCTCCTAGGTCGGCGAGGGGGGGCCTAGCACCTAGGGGATTAATCGGTCAAACGATTTTTAATTAAAAATATTATTTTAAATAACATAATACTAACAAAACATAATATCCCTTTCAAATTAATATTAATTTCCTAACATCCAACCAATAAAACATGCATTCCAAAAACAAAGTAAACAAGTTCAAACAATCAAACCAAAGTGAACATTCCAAAATACAAGTCCAAACTTAAAAGCATAAGTAAATAAAATTGGCAAAAAGAAAATCATTAAATTAAACTAATGTTCTAGGCCTCTAGTTCTTCATCTCCATATCCTTCTAAGACCCTCTCTTCATCGGACTCAAAATCAAACTCTTCATCTCCCTCTTCTTCCGACTCATCGTCCGACACAAAATCTTCTTCATGAAGTTCTCTAACTTCAACATTTCTATTACTTCTTCTAGGCTCTAGCACACTATCGGCCCCACTTGCTTCTCCAACTATTTCACAAGTAAGGTCGGAACCGGGAAAAAGTTCTTCATCATCACCACCTTCTACTATCCATCCTTGTGCTTTAGTAGCATCACTTGCTAATAATACATCAATATCTTTCTCCTTCAACCTTTTCTTCTTGTTGAGAAGTTTGGAATTAAATTGGACATAAACTAGATTGTTCAATCTTGTTGCATCTAGTCTATTTCTCTTCTTGGTATGTATCTACATAAATTGGAAAAAAAAAAGGGAGAGCAAAGTATTAGCATGCTACTAGTTTACAACTTTATATTCAAAGCTTTTTTAAAATTATTTTAAAGTTTAAACTAAGCTACTAAAGGCTAAAGCCACTTACTCCTTCAAAAGTACTCCAATTTCTCTCACACCCGGATGAACTAGTAGTCAACGAAAGAATTCTTAAAGCCATCTTTTGTAGATGAGGTACTCCATTGCCAAAAATAGTCCACCATCCAACTAGTCATTAAAAAAAACTACTTAATAATAAACTAACATTTATACAATTAAATAAAAGTGTAAAGTAAGGAATACTCATACCCGGATCAAATTTGTTATCATTCTTGGCACATCCCGATGCCGCCAATTGTTTTCCAAAGCTACCCTCTTTTTTCAAATACTTCCATATCTCCACATTGCTAACTTCAACTTGAATATCATAATTGTCCCCAAAAATAATTTCAACACAAGTTAAAAATGAATTCATGACAATCGGGTCTTTTTCAATATTAGCATCTTTGAAGAAATAATATGGATTCAACAAGTAGGCCGTCACATGTAATGGAGTATCAAGTCGACCTTCGGATTTTGCATCAATAATGGCTAGGATTGGACGATAGTTAGTCTCCACATTCTTGAATGCTTCTTTGATATCTTCTTTTGCTTGTTTTAGCTCTCCATATAAAAAACCCATAGCCGGTTTCCTATCCCCATCGACAAGGCGAAGCACCTTTACTAAAGGAGCAAACACCTTCAAACACAAAGTCACCCCATTCCAAATGGCTAAACTTAAGACGGTGGCACTCGATACTTTCCCTTTTGCTTATTTCGACCATTTACAAGTTGCCCATTCATCACTAGTAAACATTAGTCTTAATTTTTCTTTCTTTTCCATTATACTTTGTAAAGTAAGAAAAGAAGTAGCAAATCTTGTAACTCCCGGCCTAACAATATCCCTTTTTTTTGTAAACTTCCTCATAAGTGCCAAAGTCTTGTGATGTGCATAAATAAAGATAGTTAAAGCCTTTGCTTTTTCAATGACACCTTTAAACCTTGGTTGCTTGCCAATTCCTTCAAGCATAAGGTTCAAGGTGTGAGTGGCACAAGAAGTCCAAAAAATGGCCGGCCTCTTTGCCTTTAGTAACTCCGCCGCGGCCATATTGTTTGAGGCATTGTCCGTCACTACTTGAACAATATATTGTGGGCCAATTTCTTCAATAAATTTATCAACATATTCAAAAATATATTTTCCCGTGTGCTCCTCCTCCGAGTCTTCCTTAGAAGAAAGAAAAGTAGTGCCTTCCTTACAATTGACACATAAATTCATGATACTCCTTCTCTTCCTATCACTCCAAGCATCGGTCATTATTGAACAACCATTTACTTTCCATTCTTCTTCTTGTTTTTTAAGTGACTTTTTTGTTCTCTCCACCTCTTCCTTTAGTAATGGTTCCCTCAAAAGGTATTGACTTGGAGGTTGGTAACCCGGGCCAAATTGACCAACCGCTTCACAAAATCTTTTAAAACTATCATTATCAATTGCATGAAAAGGAATCCCCGACTCATACACCCACCTAGCTAAATGTTGATGCACACTATGTGTTCTCTCCTTAAAAAGATGCTCACTAATGTTTGATTGCCGCATCTTCTTCCCTTGGCCCATAGACAAATGGGGATTTATAGTAGACGCAAATTTATCAATTGGCCCGAGGAAGTGCGGATTTTTCCTTGATCCCATTTCCACATCTTCTTCATCTCCTTCATCAATAATGTTTACCTCTTCCCTCATTTCTGAATCATGTTTTCTCTTCTCCATCTTCTTACTTTTTGATTTATTTAAATCATTTAGGCACCTCTCTTTATCTTCTTTAGTTGACCTAGGGCACTTGGATACGTTTCCTTTAACATGTGCAATGTGTTGTTTGATCCTATATACCCCTCCACTCATTTCCTTCCCACATAGTTTACATTTCACCTTATCCTTATTGGCTAGACTAATTAATGTTCCATAATCCCAACCAATATTATCCGAATCACGTTTTGAAATGGCAGAGGCCTCGGCCGAAGTTGAATTAGATGCGGCGGATGATGTTGAATTCATTCTACATAAAGTCACAAACAATAATAAATAATAAACCAACTGATTTTTTATTTTTTATACACCAAATCAATTTTTAATTTTTTATAGACCTAAAACTCCCACTAATTTTTTATTTTTTATAAACTCACTAATTTAATGCTTTTTATACACCAAAAGACCCACTGTTTTTAATTTCCAAAACTCCCACTGATTTTTAATTTTTTATACACTCACTGATTTTTATACATCAAAATACCCAATGATTTTTAAGTTTTAACCCACCAAAAATAGTAAAATATCCACTGATTTTTAATTTTTATATGCATAAATAAGTTTCAACATCACACACACATATATATATATACATATCTATGAACAAATAAATAATATAAAATTCTAAACAAGAAAGTAACCGACAGTTTTCAATTGGCCACTTAAAAAGTAAAAATATACATATACATATACATATCTAATTTACTATTAAATAATCAATATTAATCTATTATACATATACTGATATAAATATTGTATCAAAAAAGTAAAACCACACCTTAAAAGAATTAGGGCTCGACGGAAGGGGAAGAGAGGAGCTCGACTGCTCGAGTGCTCGACGGAAGGGGAAGAGAGGAAGGCGACGGCGAGGAGATGTGACGGCGAGGTGAGGAGGAGAGGAGAAAAGAGAAGAAGAAGAACGACTGGGGTGAGACTTGAGAGACGGACTGAGTGGTCGACTGTGAGGCTGAATAAATGTGTGTAAGTTTTTTTTTTTTAGTTGGAACTACGTCGTTTTGAACAAAAAAAAAAAAAAAAAACAGTCTAGTCGGCGCCGAGCGCCTACACCACAAAATCGTCGATTAACCGGCGCCTAGCCGCCTAAAGCTGGACGACTTGCCCTAGTCCGGGCGGAAGAGGCCCGATTCCCGCCTAGTCGCCGCCTAGGCGCGATTTTTAGAACACTGTATTTTGGTTATATATATGTTTAAAATAGCATCCTTAGCTTAATGTCAAATGCTTGAATTCTATTATTGAACTATCTAACTAATGTTTTGTTTGTAGTTCATTTTTTCATTATTTGGGATTAATTGTTGATGTTTTAATTATTTTTTTCTAACTTGAAGAAGGATAAACTTAAATTGCTAGAAATTCAATTTAGTATTGATCTTAAATTAACTCTCATATGCAGGACATTACAAAAATGTCATCAAATATAGGTGCGTCACTCCCTATGTCCTCGCTGCCATCATTATCATCATCCATCCTTTTATATCTTAATTATCAGTCAAAGGGAAAAATGAAAGTCATTTTTCAAGTTGATGATTCCATAGTTGTAAGAAGCTAAAGGCGCATCGAGGCGCCGAGGTCCCTTAAGCCTAGGCGTATGCTAACGTCATACAATTGATAAACGCATAATTTTGCATATGCTAACGCTCTTTAAATTAAATTTATCGCGTTTATCTTAGCATTGATTAATTAATTTAGCTCACTTTTGCACACACACTTTAAATATCAAGAATTGCTTTCATATGGTTCAAATTAGCTTTTTCTAGTGTTTTTATTATAACCATAGACTTTGGAAGCAAGTTAGGGAGCTTTGGAAATTATTCAACGAAGATAAAAGACAAAAGGAAGCTCTAATCAATCAAAGAGCAGCCTCTAAATCAGATTTTTTGTTTGACCTTTTGATCCAAAAAATGCTGGATTTTCTTTCATTAATAAGGCTCCTAGGGGTGGTTAAAAAAGGGAGATAGACTAGCCATCTTTGGGCATTATATCTCTCCCTATTTAAACTTCTCTTTGTCCATTATTTTGGAGGGTGGTAATTTGGAGTTCTAGATATAATACAAGTTTATTTCCTACATTTTATTTTTCTCTTTAATTACCATCTTAAAAACAAACTAGTTAAAAAAAATCTTGAAAGAAATGGAGTTCACTTCTATAATTCTTGTCTCTACATTTATTATGGAGTAAATTTATTTGTTAAGGTTAAAAGATAAAGTTAGCAATGCATTAATTATGTAAGTACGTTCAATTCTCATTCCATTGTTAGTATTGTTAAATACTTGTTGAATCCTTCATCTTCTCCATTTAATCAACTATTCATAAGCTAGTAAGATAATTTTCATATGATGATTTGACTTTGTATACCTTGTATACATAGATCTCAAGCATTAATGAAGAGATGATACACTTGTGTATTTCTTACTAGCCTATATCCATTCTTTCTTTGAATGAGATATTTTTCATTGCCAAGCATGATTAGTCTTTGAATATTTATGGAAACACTATAAATTTGAGATTATAATCCTTTAATGATATGTTGAGTGCTTTCTACACTTTATGTGATTTTAAGACTCATTATCTTCTTAGTTAAAGTGTTGCGAAAGATGATCTTTTAAATTTATGTCATAAACAACTTCACTAATCATTCTAAGGATTGAATTTGTATTTATCAAATATGTCTATATAGGACGGTTTGACCTCCACCTAGACCTCCCAATTTTAGACAAATGAAATGTTATGATTTATCGAGCTAAACACTTTGTAGTTGGCCATTTTCATAATCAAATCAATTGCTTAGGGGAAACTAACAATGAGTTCTCAAATGCCTAGTTTAAATTTATGCCTTTTCTTTTTGTGTATTTCAAATTTGAATCTTGGTTGAACATTATATAAGAATGGGTTGCACTTGGTTCACATCATTTATCACAAGATAAAAATGAAAGATACACTTGAGTTGATTTTTGCTTACACCCTTTCTTTATATGGCATTTATATGGGAATGGGTTGCTTTTGCTCTAGACCCTTTTGCTTAGAAATAGGTAAAATACTCAACACTTAGGAATTGCATTGAGAACTTTGAATGAGAATGATTCTACGTAATTTTGCAAAACAAATGAATTCTATAATGCCTTAGCCTTTTCTTATATATTGTTACATCACTTTAATTTTTATTGCAAGACTTTAAAATCAACCAATTAAATTCTCTTAATAAAGCCTTGGACTCGTAATCACCACATCGTCTTTCCGACTATGCTTGTGGTTCGATACTTGGACTTACCAAGTATTATAACTTGACAACCTACACTTGGGTACTTAAGCACAGAAGTATTTTCGGTGCGTCAACAATCCAAAGCCAAAAAAATTCATTAGATCTAAATAACAAACAAGTCATCATGGATCATAGCATTAACATAATAATATTTAAAGGACACAATATAAAAACAAGTTGTCAAGTCTTAGGCACAATAAAATAAAGTAAAGCATATCATAATATAAATAAGTCATGAATTAAGATCATCTAAATCATCTCCTCATCCTTATCGTTTTAGTTGGGGACCACAACTAAGGCTCATCAACATAATCTTGGAAGTCGTCTTCAATGGGATCTGCATCATCATCCATGAGACGATTGGCACATGTGCTTGATCCGAGATTAACACCTCACGAAGTTGATCCAATTGATCTTCTTGAACCACCTCCTCAAGCTCCTCATCTTTGAGTTGACTTTGATCTCGAATTGTAAACGGGCTCTCCTGCTCTCGCAGCACGAGTAACTTCTTGCCACGTTAAATCATCATCACTAAAAACATAGTCATTATCTTCATCGTACTCTTCATTCACCATTTAAAGGAACCACTCAGTACTATCATCAATGTCATCTAAAGCAATGGGATCGATGGCGTCCCTTAACCTATATCTACACTTCAATACTCGATTATTCTTAAAAAACACCAAATCATTCAAACGTTGATGAGATAGCCTATTTCTCTTTTTGCAATGAAACTGCATTTATGTATTAAAAACTATAAATAACTAATTATATTAAAAAAAACAAGTAATAATAGTAATAATAATAATAATAATAATAAATATTAATCTACTTACGTACTAAAAAACACACAAATTCCTCTCACAACTAGATGCATTACAAGTAAGGTAAGAACGTTGATAACAAGCTTTTATAAGTTTGGTTTTGAACCTCCATAAAAAGACCACTACTCCACTACAAATAATAAATCAATAGATAATAGAAACTTGGCTAAAATAACGTAAATAGTATAAAATAAAAATAATACCTGGCCCCCAAGTTGATATTTTTCTAATTGCCATAGGTAACTTAAAGAGACCGTTAGTTTCCTTATACTTAACCAATTCATCGAAAATTATATCTTGTAATTAAAGAGTTGGGTCCAACTTTTGAATGCATTTATACAATGTATCTAACACTTAATTATCTATCATTATTCTATTAGAGTTTGGATAAAAATATTCTGGGTTTAAATAATACTCAGCTGCATGTAAGGGACGATGAAGTTGCACACCCTTCTCTTATCAATAATTTTGAACACTTCTTTATACCTAACTTCTAGATTCTCAAATGATTTGGCAATGGCTTCTTTGGCTCTATCCATAGCCTCATAAGTGTATCCTATAGGTGGCTTCCTTTCACCATCAACCAAACGAAGTACCTTCATTAATGGGCCTGACGCATTAAGCCTGAAAACGACATTGTTTCATAAAGATGGCGTTAAAACAATTTCTAGCTCTCGTTTACATTAAGGCTCATTTGACCATTTGCTACTTGTCCAATCTTTTGATATAAACATTATTTTCAAGTTGTTCTTCTGTTCATATATCATTCACAATGTGATGAAAGCCGTTGTAAATCGAGATTTTGCTGGCCTAAGTAATTCTTTTTTGTTAGTAAACTTTCTCATCATGTCAACCACACCTGAAAGACAATAGATATAATCGGTCAAAAATATTGCACTTTGTAAGGTCTTTTTCATGTTGCTTAACTTGAATATATCTTCCAACATCAAATTTAAACAATGGGTGACACATGGACTCACATATAAGTGCGGATACTTCACTTTCAATAATCTCCTTATTCAAAAATATTTATTAGAAAATACTCATAACATATTTAATTAAAAACAAACTCAGACTATTCTTTAAATTCAAAAGTATCTTACTAGCTAATACATTAAAAGATGCACTATCAGTGTCAACTTGCACCACCTTAGATGGGCTAATCTTTTCCACAAAATTTGAAAGTAACTCGAACATCTTCTCCCCAATTTTTGAATAAGAAGATCCATCCACAGATTCAACAAATATACATCCTTTTGGAGAATTCACCAAAAAGTTTATCAATGTTCTTTCCTTCTTATCTTTTCACGTGTCGCCATCATGGAACACCTGTTGTTTTTATGCTTGTTCATGATCTTTCATTGCCTCACGGCTACTTTTCACATCTTTTTTAAATAAAAGATCTTTTAACTCATAATAGCTAAGGGGCTTCATGCCGGTCCCATATTGTCTAATTGCTTTAATCATGGCAGTAAAGCTTTCATACTTTGTCGCATTAAAAGGGATCCATGTATCATTGAACCACCTTACTACTTGTGTGCAAGCTCGATCCCTTAACTCATTTTTCATTGTAGTATTGATGTCTAATATCATTTGTTGGCCCTTTTTTTTTGCACCACCGCCTCAGGATCAAGTGTAAAATAGCAATTCATCAGTCCCTTTTATTTTAGGTCTTTCAACTTATTACTCCCCCGATGCGAACTTATTGTTTGTTGCCGCTTCCTAGAAACTTTCATAATTTCATTATTCCCAACACCAATATCATCAAAATCTAGAATCATGTTCATATTATCCTTTTGTTACTTCTTTGATCAAATAGTTTTCTAACTTCTTTTCTAATGTCATTAAGACACTTTGGACAAACTTTAGCATTCTTAAAACCAGTAATAGGATGTTATTTTGTCCGATATATGCTACCTATCAAAAAATTTCTACGAAAAGTACAAAAGGTCGTATTTTTATCCTTGGGGGTCTACGTAGTAAAATACGCTCATGCCGGATCTTTTCTCGTGTCACTAGTCACTGAACTTTACCTAATAACTAAAGGATAATATAACACTTAAATTAAGAACCTAGTGTTATTAAACACTTATTGCCAACACCAAAATTTGGCCGCCAAACTTATAATTTTGGACTTATAATTTATAAAGTCAAACAAAAATTAAAAGACTTATAATAAAACACTTATAATTTATAAAGTCAAACAAAAAAGAAAGAAAGAAAAAGAACAGGAAAAATTTATGAAAATACAAAGGAAAAAGAATAAATTACAAAAATACAGATGAAAAAATAATGTAAGGCCGTGAGGCGCATAAATTAATGAGAGGTTATGAGGAGCAGAAATAACGTGCTTTATTCTTCAACAAAAAGAAGAAGGAAAAAAAATCAACAGCATAACAACATCCTCACAACTGGAGAAGAAAAAAGATTAAAGGGAGAAGAAATAAGATTATGAAGAGAAGGAAAAGAAAGAAAAAAGCACGCAATTACTTGTGTGAAGATTGACGTTGAGGAGCAACTGAGGAAGAGAAACCACGTGTGACGTTGAAAAAAGCAACGACGTTGAAGAGAAAGAGGTTTGTTTAGAGTTTTTCAAATTTTGTTTAAATTGGGTTTAACTCACAAGGCAAAACAAAGCATTTAGTTTAAAAAAAGTCAAAACCTAAACAAATAAAAAAAGGCCTAGCTTGAGAAATCCCTCGCCTATATGTGCCTTCACCTGGAGCCTAGGCAACAAAATCCCTTGCCTTTCTAAATGCACTACGCTTTTTAGTAGGTAAATCCACCTTGTGCACCTAGTTGCACCTTGTGCCTAGGAGCAGTTTTGACAACTATGGATAATTATGTCATGGGCAAATAGGCGAAGGTGTGGAATACTTGTACTAAAGATCTTATGAGATTTCATATTCTAATTCACTACTTAGATTGGAGACTTATGCCGAATAACTTCAAAGATGATTTTTGGGCTGCATTTGATAGTAAGCTTTTTATACTTTTAATCATTAGTCTTGTTCAATTATCTTGTTTTAATTTCTAACTTCTTTGTTACATGCAATTGTCTTTTAGTATGAATTTGAGGTTAATGTTCCATCAAATGTGGCTAGTCCACTGGTAGAGAAAATTTGGTCTAAAAAGTTCAAGACTTACAAAAATACCTTGCGAGTTGTTACGAAGAATAGTGATTGCATGACACTTGAACCAAAAGGTGTTGATCCATATATTTGGAAAAACTTCGTCAAAAATGAAATTGATTTAAAAAACAACTACAAAACATAAAGAATTCTAAGAATCGAAAAATGTTAAAGGTTCTTCATTATCTTGGGCGCCGAAATGTTGCCCAAAAGCAATATATAATGGTGTGTATCATTGCTACACTTTTTAATTATTGCATTTTATGTAGTTTACTTGTTATATTTTAACTTCCAGGAACAAAATTATCCTGAAAAGAAATTCGGACGGTCGACAAATGGTATGCAGCACACGAGCATCTTGATGGGACTATAATGCAAAGAGCAAGGGGTAAATATGTAAGTATGTCTCTTTGTTTTAAAACTGGCACAACCCGGTTCAATTGTACTATGAATGTCTTTACATTATAGCCACCAATTTTTTTATCTTTATGGGGGAAAATAAGAATCACAAAACCTGTGCAATTTGCTTATGAGACTGAAAGACCCTATATATAGCTTTAAGTTCAACACATCTGAATATAGAATGGAAGTAATACACTTCCGGTTTGTTTAAATATTTATTTTTTAAGTAAATCTAAATTATTATTATACTATTACGAAGAATTGAACATTGCCATCTAGTTCTAAAACCTCTCTATTTTTCTTTTTTATCTTCACTTCCATATATTTTGTTTTGTTTGATACCGTGATTCATCATAATGTATATATATTTAATGTGATTGTCCCTACTTTCTGATGCACAAAATTACAGTTAGAATAAAATACATTTTGATTTTAATGCCCTTTTCTTTTAAATATCAATATGGATTGTTTCTCTCAAAGTTTGCATTTTTTATTACATTTAATGTAATTCATATTTGAATTATTATAAGATGAAGTGAAGGCTCCTGAAAGTAAAAGAAAAGGAACGATAATAACACAGATGGTTGTAGAGACGATTTTGAAGACCTTGATAATTTTGAATTAACTGAATATTTAGAAAGGATAAGAAGGGTGAAGTTCGGGCAGTGGGTTCTAATATCTCTAAGAAGCAACTACTTTATGTTGGGGTGGCAATGGCAAAGATTGAGCAAGATAAGAAAATAATTGAAGAAGCTGCCTCACTAAAAGATCAAATAATCTCTCATGTTGATTCCTGACTAAATAATTTCGAACGTGTTATGGAAGCTATGTTTTTAAAACTATCAAGTGACAACGAAAGTGTACCCCCTATTCGTAAACAATACACCCTTAAATTAGTTCAGTTTGACCTCTATCCATTATCCCTTATCCCAAAACAACATAAATAATGTGTTTGCTCCCATTAGTTTATTTCATCATGCCGACAAAACTGGTAATTTTGCTTGATAAATTTGGCAAAGAATTAGCTATAGTCGTGACAGATTAAACGACTAAAGTGTGTCATTTTAAAAGGTCAAAATTAGGAAAAATAAAATATGGGTTGAGGAGGTGATGAAGCTAGATGCTCGTCTGTGGGATCCTCTATAAGGGGAAGAGGATTACAACACTTTGGCATGCTATGCTAAAGGGGATATGTAATTTGGCTTGAGTGATGGCTTAAATATGTATAAGTTTGTTTTTGTTACCTACTACCCAAGGTTATGCATTTGTTTTTTTTTAGTTAAGATTGGTGTTGTTGATGTATTAAATAATTAAAACTATATTGATTTGGATATTTTAGTTGAAACGTGTTTGAATGGTAATTGTACGTTTATGAAATGGATGATCTTAGACTTTGGCTTTGAATATTATGTTGTTGATCAACGATTTTGTTTGTGAATATATAAGTAAACTCTATTTAGTTTAATTTTGTATGCAAATATTCAGTTTCTCATATTTATAACTGTTATATGTTTTATTAATAATCTTGGTAAAGCAACATATATTTGAAAAAGAAAATGTTAACGATTTTTTATCCCAACA
The DNA here is from genome assembly GCA_021464415.1 of Lonicera japonica. Lineage (NCBI taxonomy): Eukaryota > Viridiplantae > Streptophyta > Magnoliopsida > Dipsacales > Caprifoliaceae > Lonicera > Lonicera japonica. The sequence goes on along the minus strand of CM038470.1, from coordinate 35,654,989 downwards.
GTAATAGGAGTGATAATTTTTAAATTATAATGGACAGAAATGTTGGGAAATCTATTGGTTAGATTAGCCACGCCATTTTATTTTTACTCCTATGGTCTGTGAGACTTATTTCTGCTAACGCATATAACTGTTAGGAATTAGTCCATATAATGTAATGTTAGTCAACATTTATGGCAGTATTCTCCTTTCAAAGCCTCAATCAAATAAATGAAGTCTTGTGCTACATGGTTGAGTTGTATGCATCAAACAATAAGCCATCTTTTAATAAATATTCTACGAGCTGCCACTAGTTCCAAAACTTCGTCACCCATTTATTAAATAACGAGTATTAAAAACCATTAGTTCTCAGGTTAACAGAGTTTCAACTCATGTTGGATCAACTTTGAGTTTTTGGTAAATAAACTCGGGTTGGCTTAAGCTTGAGTTTTTTAATGTAAAACTTTCCAACAAAACAAAGGGCTAAAAATTAAATCTCACCTGAATCGTTTTTTTGTACCATAAATGATGATTGCGTAAAAATCTAATGTGCCATTAAGGTTGGCAACAACAAGATTCTTAGCTGCCAGCAATTCCACTTGAAGCACAATATATCAGGCACTATAGTGCTAATTTTATCACTACCATTGATGTGGCTACGCTATGTATGAAAAACCTCCCCTGTTGGGGAAGAACAACCTCCCACAAGTTAGGAAAATATATATCAAAAGTTGTAGTACTTTCAAGCATGAAATTATATAATATTGTCATGACTTGAACCTAAAAACAAAAACAATAACGAAAATGATAATAAGATAAACACTATATCAAATAGTTTAAAATGATATCTTATATTTAAGTAAAAGGTATTTTAGTAAGAAATAAAGGCAATATTGTAAGATTCTTACCATCGGGTTCAATCAATCCAAAGGAATTTGAGGAAAGAAACAGTAGAATTAATTAGGTGTTATAACCGTATAATGTGCTCATTTTAGATGGGTTGTACCAATGATTTTATTTACATCATTTGCTAAACAAAGTTGACAAAATCCTCATTTTCTAAATGGCCAAAATTTTCACTTTCAATTCTTTATCAACAGATATTTTACAGCTTCCATTAGTGATCAAAGACGCCCACTATCCCCATTGTAATTAGTATATTATTTTAAAAAGGGTAAATTACCAAAAAATACAATGTACTTTACCCGTTTTTACAATTTGGGTAATATACAATTTTCTCGACATTAAAAACATTGTACTTTATTTATTTTTTCATTTTGGGTAATATTTTGGGGGTTATTATTACCCAAATTGTCGAGAAAATTAAAGTACAATGTTTCTAATGTCGAGAAAATTGTATATTACCCAAATTGTAAAAACGGGTAAAGTACATTGTATTTTTTGGTAATTTACCCTTTTAAAAAATAAAACATTTTCTTACTATTATTGATTATAGGATCCAGCAATTCTATGGGTTTAAAAATTAAAAAATATATGGGTTTCCCCTACAAGACTTTTTATTCAGTTGACTAAGAATTATAATATATAATTAAAGTCCCGAGTAATGTCAACCATGATCAGGCAAGAGGCGGTCTCAAGAACTGATGATGAAAATAAGTGATTAGTGTCTATCAAAGGGCAAATTTCATAAAGAAATATTTTTAACCAGAGATATCAAAACTAAAGCTTATTGAAGTAAGTTATAGTTCAAACTATTAAAAAAAATACAGTGTTAGTAAGAAAAGGCTAACCTATCTTAATCCATTTCGTCCACTAATCTGTCATAGCACGAATTTCTCAACCTTTTGGTCCTCAAACTATTTGTTTACCTGCTTGTTGGTACTTATTATTATGAGTTGAAACATAAAACTAAAAATGTTGTTATAACTAGCTAGAAGATAATAGTAAACATAAAACAAAAAATTGAAAAGATAGGGAGCAAATAGAGTGTTCTTTATATCTGGAGCAGTAATACCATATTCGTTGATCTTAATTTATACTTACTTCTTCAGTAGAAAGATCATCCGATATAATGCCGCAAGCACATGGTTCAGATCTGCTACGTTCTCAGTAAAGATATTAACATCTTTCTCAAGCTTCTGTGTGCAAAAATTCTTGATCAAATGTTCTGCACTGTAGCAATTATGGATTTTCTCATCCTTAACCATAATGTTTGTGAATTTATCAACGTGCCTGGATGCCTTTAGCATAACCTCTGGTGTCACACAAAGAGAATCAACCTACAGCATGTTCTCTTCAAGAACAAAATGCTGAAAGAGAAAGAGTAACAAAGTAGCCAGACGGCATAAACTAACAATAGTTATGAGTCACATTAAAAGATTCTAAAATCCTAATAAGTTACAACAATCGTAGTACCTTATACTAACAGTAAAGATGATTATTAGGGGCTAAACTAACAGAAAGAACCTCAAATTATAAAAGCCAATGCTCCAGATCTAAATTTGGTCAATTTGAGTATGTTATTTCCTTATGATATTGCCAGACACTTAATTCACAAATAGTATAGTTTGTTGAAAACATCTATATGTGTATATATATGGATCCCTTATTCCAAGTAGATTAAACTTTGTTAGGCTGCTGATCTGATGTAGATGGTATATAAATATGCCAACTGCCAAGCTTCATTTGTTGCACTACTTAAAGTTTATCATCAGACTTAAAAGAATCTAGAAATGGAACAATGAAGCAAGAAAACAAAAGATGTGTAAAATAAAAATAAGGTGTTGAATATTTAAATAACGTCAAATAAGACCAATAGTTGAGAGCATAAAAATATATAATAGAAAACCAAACTGAAGCATAACATAAGGTACAATCTCAACAAATGCAGGTAACAAACTAGCATATATATAGGCCTTGGAATATGAAAGTTCTAATTATATCAAACAAATGCACACCTCATGCTTGTAATATATGCGATCGATTCAAAATTGTCACCATAAGTCAAAATATTCGGGTTCTAGCATATAAATAAGTTTTTCAAATTGAAAAAGCATATCCATACAAGATTGTGACAGTTTTGTACAAATAATTTGGCCAATATTTAACTAATGCCTATTTAGTATATTCTTTTGATTTTCCTACAAAAGAACTTTTAAATAAACAGTTATCCTAAAGAGAAGATTGGAGGTACAAGTCTACTTACACACGAAATATTTAACATTACAAGGAGTGTAGTAAGAAAGCAATTGAAACACTTCTTACTAGAAATAGACTTTGAAATTCCAGCTTTAGTCATGACTATGAGATATTTAAAATCTCTACTATTTTTTTTCTTTTTTTCTTTTGGGCACAGATAAAGATGCACAATTTTGTGAAGCCTCATAATTCGAGTTCAATGTAAAGTCACCAAGCTACATGGAATGAAGTTTCTTAGGAACAAGTATCAATTGTAAAAGATCAAATTGATACGATTCAACTGTAGCTGCACACCCTGCTAATGCCCCCACTTATATAAAAAAGGTATGGACTTAAATGAATGTGATCTTCTGCATTAATAAACAAACACGCAGATATATAAGGCATATGAGAAGCCAAAAAAGATAAGAAATATAATATGACGCTATACTTAATGTTCATCTTCATTATTACACTAATATACATTTCTTAATACTACATATACATAAGCAATGAAATGAAATGGTCGACTCTCTTTCTCTTTCCTTATTAATGGAGCCATTTTAATATATTTTTCTCTATATTTAAATGTATACTATAGTAATATCCTATTATATTGTACATGTTTATAAAAGACAAATGCTTTTTATTTTTATTAACTTTAATTATTAATGCTAAAGACCTTTGCACAAGCTAATTGATGTCCACTTTAAATAGATATATACCCACGTATGCATGCAATATCATTTTAATTAAGAGTTTATATCATAATAAAAGATCTTAATATTATAGACTTTTGAAATCTAAATTCGTTCATATTCTTAGTTTAAATGCAAAAATACACACCTACCTACATAACGAATATCTTGAAATTTTTGCCTGTACGAGTCAAACGTCAATGGATAATGAGCAATTATAAATTACAAGGAGGAGATAAATATTAGAAATATCACATAGGTGAAAAGTGTTGACCTAAAATTCACTAATCTTGTTTTGATAATAACAATAATTTAATCCTATGTAATTTAATATGTGCATTGTTTTTTATAGCCATAATTAAATGATCATCATACACAGAACAAAACCGACAAAACCGAAAATGAGATTAATCCTCTACAAGCATCCAAATCTCATTGGCTTACCTTACTTATCACTTTTGGTCAAGCATACATGGAATTACAAATCATTGTGGATCAAAGTTCAAAGAAAGTGAAGAACTGAAGAAACTTATTAAGCGCTCGAAGACTAGCTAAATTCAATTTGGTGAATGTTTAAGTTTGTATGTAAAGTTTATTGGTTGATCAATCATATAGCTCATACTTATTCATATAGCATTGATATATTGATTCAAAACAAGTTTGAATTGAAAAGCCTTTGAAAACATCATTCTACAAAATTCAGTTTTTAAATAAATTCATATTAAATTCAAACGAGCATATTTTGAGCTCCCTTAGAAATAGGTGTCTTAGGAACATGTTTTTAACATCTCCAAAGCATTAAAATTGAATTTGGAGCAAAATTGCAAAAGTCTAAAATTTGGGAATTTGGGCCTGATGGGCTAAGGCTCAGTTGAATGATGAGCTTTACTCAGTCGACTGATGGTGAAAAATATAGCCGTTGCATTTCTGATTTTTTATCATTTTTGGCATCAAACTTTTACCAACTCCCTAAAACGGCTATATATTCTTTGGGACTATATATACACCTTCTAAGACACTTTCAAGTCATCTTAAATCACTATTCATCTTTATTGTTCATCTATTTTCATTATTCAAAGATTCAAGAAATTGTTTTGATCAATCATTCATTATTTCAGCTATAATTCTTGATTAAACATGAAAACTAGGAATAGCAACAGGGCGGTTTTGCTTAAACCTGAAACCGAACTGCATTATTTTTTCCCGAATCAAAATCGCAACGATTTTATTTTTTTTGAAATCGAAACCAATCCAAATTAATTTATGGTAAACCGATCCGAACCGCCCCGCCCCGAATAACCATTATTTCAATCTAAAAATAAATTTTAGACATTAAATCTAGACACGCAATTAAACTTCAAACAAATTAAGTATCCATTCCTCAAAAATAATATATATATATTTATATATTATTTATATAAAATAATATTTATATATATATATATTCGGGGCAGTTTGGAGCGGATTTTAGAAAAAAATCGAACCCACAGCGGTTTTTTTTTTTAAATTTGAAACCGAATCGGTCTAAAAAAACCTGTCCTGAAACCAGTCCAAACGGGTCGAATCGATTTGGTAACCCGGCGGGTTGGTTTTTTTTGCCACCCATAATGGAAACTCTAATGTGAACATTATTTGTAATATTTTAAAACACTTGAGAGGTATTGTATATTGGTGTTCATCACCAAATCAACTTTATTCATTAATATTATGAGAGGTTTATCTTATAAAATAGCAAGAGGGTTTCTTGTGTGAGTGTAGTGAGAAAATACACTTGTAGTGGTTTGATTTTCACCTGTATAAAAATCGGTTTTAGTGGAACTTCTCGAGGGAAATTCTTAGGCGCAGACGTATGGTCTAAACAACTAAACCGCATGAACAAAACGTCTTGGGCTTATTATGTTTTATCATTCTATCTCTAGCTCTTTATTTTCATTGCATTATTATTTATTGTGATTGGGATTACTTGCTTGGTTTTGTTGTTTCTCGATATAGACTTAAATTATTTTGAAACTATTTTTTAAAATTCAGATTAAGTTTTAAAATCCTATTCACCCCCCTTGTGACACCCCGAATCTTGTTATGAGATTTTCACCTCGAGGACCCGGTTAACCATAGATGCCGTGCGCGACGGCGGGTTAAAAATATAAAAACTACAACTTTTAAAAACTTTTCTTTGATAAAACATGATTTTTTAAAAATCTCAGCATGTGGAGTTCATTCCGTTAACAAACCACCCTGTAAAGTTTAAAACATATTTGATATGAATAACCACATACTAACCACAATTTCAAATCCACTCCACATATATACAAAAACCATTTATACAAGTTTGGAATCCGTCATCTAAAATAGTTGTAAAGTCCATACATAACTATAAAGAGTTTAATATAACAAAAAGATTATACAACATGGTCCTTAGTCTAAAAATGAGGAGGTTCTATGGACAACAGAGGCTTCTAGATGATACACATGCTCCAATCCTCGAAGCCTATCCTGCAAAACTGTTAAAAAACGCGATGAGCCAAATTTGAGCTCAGTGGGAACTATAGAGTTTGATATATGAAAATACACATTGTAAACACACACGCATGCACGCACTTTATATAGAGAGTAAATACTTTACTTTAATGCAATACTTGAAATCCGTGCAATGCAATGCAATGCAATCATACACAAGTGCATGCAAACCCCACTAAAATTCTTATCCTAGCCATCGGAAGCCATCTACCGGATTACCCGATCTCTCTTCTAACCATTCCATAAGATAAACCTTTAATGAATTTCCACGACTCGAGGATATTGCTAGTCTAAAGTTACCTCGTATCAAACTCTAGCTTCCCAAGGTTCGACATGCTACGGATTACCCATTCTTAAGTGTAACTCCACGCTCTTCTATGCAATCTGTCCTTATTCTGTAAGTCGTAACTATTGGCCAAGTATTTATTGTTCTCCCTTTAATTATAATGCGTTATGGATTCCACCCTTGGCCGTCTAAAAAGCTTTATCGCTGGCTTGTCCTTCTAGTGCGTCACACCACGCTATTCTCTAATCTAGCTATTACATTAGCTATAATCTCCACTTCAATTATTAGTGCTTTAGGTTCATTATGATCCGGCTATTAAGTCTCGTGAACCACACGCACCCTTACACCCGTATTCTTTACCCAAAGGCCATTAATCATTATAGCTTTCCACTTTAGGCATTAGTATTTTATGAATGGCCATTGCTTTCCTATGTATACTATTATCCGCTAAATAAGTGTCCCCATTCATCTAACGTTGTACAAATCAAGTTCGACACATTATAAAACAAACAACACAGATATGATACAACAATGATAATAACATTCAACCACAACACAATGTCCATATCATATCTCCAGTATAATGCCTCGATTTTTCCCCGCGGTTATCTAGGCCCAAAGCAACATATCCCAAAGGCTCCGAGGCTCTTGTCCATGTCTTCTCCGAGTGGGGTTGGGTGTTCTAAATGAATTAAAGAAAAAATGCCTTTGCTATAAATCCACAATGAGTATAGTTGTATTAATATTTCAAGGAATTAAATCAATTTTATTTGTACAATTTGCTTCAATCTAACAATTTCTCTTGGTACTGGAATCCAAAATTCATAATTTTCTATGAACTTTTTTCCAGGCAACAGTTCCTTAAAATTTAATGCTTTTCTTTATACAATCACATTTCAATCAGTACCTTAAATGATGATGCTTGATATAAAAATAATTTTGAATTCGATGAGGCCAAACAACGATTATTATAAAGTGATACAATTTCAAATCAGAAACAAGTAAAGTTTTAGTATAGATTTTAGGGCATGGCATTTTGAAGCTTTAATTGACATTTTAAACCCATTACATATAAAAATTGAATAAACACAAGGCTCTAGTAGTTGGTACGAAATTCAAATTTTTAATACAACGCAAAGAATATAACAACAATGCACTTTGACGGCATTGCATGTCTAAATAATTCCATGCATCAAACACACATATAATAGACAAACAAAAAATAATTGTAAGCTTTTCAACGTACTGTGGGTTTATAATTATAACAAATTCTCTAGACAAGTTTAGCAACAGAGGTCGACTCTAAGGGAAAAGCGAGAAACCAAATTTTATCTAATCACCAAGTTTCATGAAAATTTAATTCGAGAAGTAAATCGCCATAATTGGGGTTATAGAGTACGATCAGATGGTCTATTCCGTGCTTATATAGAGATCCAAGTTGTTACAAACGAAAAGAACAAGCTTTTTTGGGGTCGACTTTCACCTCGAAGGGAAGATACCATGCAATCAGCTGCGAAGGACGCAATTCTATATTTAAAGGATAATTCAATTTTGAAGTATAAGACGTTAGTCTATCAGAGATGCACTTTTATATCTGGAGAAATAATGAGTTGGATAAAGATTACAATATGCTACTTGAAGAAAACAAAAGATATAAAAAAAATAGCCGAGTACGAAGCCATTTTGGAGATAGTTGATGATGATGTACAATCAACCATGAGCCAAAATTTCTAAATGCAAAGTTAATATCATCTTTTGCTATAAATAGTTATTTTATGTAACATCTTTGCAATTTCAAATGTGTGTTTTACATTGTATTACTAATAATAAATGTTGATAAATATTATTAATTATTTCTAATTTGCGTTGATTTTTTTTTCATGTGTTAAACGAATTTGTATTGCTACTTACATAAAATATTATACATAATTTACAATACTCCATGTACCTGAATTATCAAATCAAGTTTATCTTACTACTTTTTAAAAAAAAATTAACCAATTCATGTTGCTTCTTATATTATACATAATCAATGGTTGGGTTGTGCACTCATTTAGATATAACAATACATATTACATATATATATATATATATATATCATATCTATTACAATTAATTATAAATTTTTCTCACTTCTTTAGATTTAGTGATGGATGATGTCCTATATTTACCGATCAACATGTTATCTGCTACTCTTACTTGAAGGTACAATACTTTAATTACTAATCAATTTGATTTATTTTTTGTTGCAATTTTTTTTTTTAAAATGGACATTGGAAATAAAGATTGAAATTACATTATTATTGAATAAAAAAACTTGAATACAAGATTAAACACAAGGTTTTATAACCAAATATATTGTTATGATGAGTTTATGAATAATATATTATAAATCTACCTCATCTTAATATTTCCTAGAATAAAAAAGAAATTTTACTATACCTATTTTATGAATTCATGTTTGTCTTCAACTACTTCATTTTTAAAGGAATTGATCAATTTGTGTTGCTACTAAGATAATACATAGCTGATAGTTGTGTTATGCAATCATTTACATGTATATGTTTGAATCTATTGTCCTTAATTGTATGATTTTGTCTTCTTTCTTTTTAGATAAAATTGTCATTATCCTATATTTGCCGATCAGCATTTTATCTACTACACTCACTTCCAGGTATGACGAATAATTTTATTCAATCTCTTACTCAATTTTGTGGCTGTATAGTGCTTTAAAATAGATATTTCAAAAAAATTGCAATTTTCTAGTTATCTGAAAAATATTAATTGAATATTAAAAAAATGTACAATATTGATAATTAAATTAGTTTTTGCATCCTCATTCAATTTATAACTTTACTTACAATCGTTATGCATTTATATTAATTATTTGTACAAGTTATCAGCATCGCTCTCTACATATTTTCTGTTACATATATTATGTGTTTTTCTATTTATTTATGACTTTTCATATTTTTCATTTCAATGAAAATGATTATCTTCATTATATATATATAGATATATAGTGCAATTCTGGTACGAACTGGTTCGTTCGGACTGTGATTTTTAGCGAGGGTTATTCGTCACCAAAACGTTGGGGATATGTTTTTAGCTACGAACTGGTGTGCACTTGAAATTTTTTGCATATATATATGTATCCACACACACAAACTGTGATATATTCCACTCAATTTTTCTATTTAAAAAACAAATTAAATTAATACTGTTATGGTTAGTTTGTTTTAAATCATTTTTGACCAATATCTTAATTTCAAAAAGACCTTTGATTATTAACTTTTGAAATACTTCAACATTTCTCCTTTATAGATGGATAATATCCAAAGCGCTGGGATTACTAGATTATGAAGAAGAAACATCAGAGCTAATAACAATATCAGTCGATCCAGAATTAGTCGTTTACAAAACCTTCCTCGCAGCCTTTCATCTAATTCAACTTTTAATGGAAATATATTCGCTGCACGCCCCCTCCTTACTAACACCTTTGGAGTACCTAGAAAAAACACGCAAAATATTGTGTCTAGATTTGTTGTGAATGAAGATGGAAGTGTTATTACACACATTTTACTTACAAACGATAGTGGTTACACTATCGCACCAATTACATATCATGTTGAAAGAGAAAACTCAACTGCAATCTCAGGTTAGGATTAACTAACTCATTCCAGTCTTATTAATTGAATACATTTTCTTAAAAAAATTTAATAATATATTATATAACATATAAAAATTATAAATAGGAGAAGAAAGAACGGTGGAACAAACATGTAACACCCCCGCCTTAATTTACAGGATCACACCTGTCATTAAGGCAAGGCATGTCATTAACCCACCTTAGATTAACTAAAATGGATATATATGTAAATGCATAAAGAAATCCAAATGGTAATATCATGCATGTCAAGCAACTGCTTCATAATCATACTGATGATGATAGTACTGCACACAAACATATACATATTCGTGTTACATAACCAATTGAGTAACCCAAGAGAATATACTACATTTCGGGCTAGCCGTGGCTTCCCAGGAAAACATATACATGACAGAAATGAGTCCGAACACGTCCCCGGCCCTATCACATCCCCAGCCCTATCACGTCCCTGTCCTCTTTGGACTCCTGCATGCCTATATGGTTTTAGAAAAACAGGGTGAGCATATCGCTCCATAGGGGGGTAGAAGGGAAAATTTTGAAAACATCTCTTGATTCGTTACTTTTAATAAAGTAAACCTTTTCATAATAAAATTTAAACATTATTTTTAACATCTCATAATAATGCATACTCATGCATATGCAGGTTACCTCCCTTTGTATCAATCGTTACGTCGAATCACTAGAATATGTGATGAGCCAAGATAGAAGATGATATGGGTCTGCCTACTCGAAATCATAGCCGGTCCATATCAAGAGATATAACTGAACTGAATCATCATCGTAACAATAATGGTGGGCCTAACCACCCAGAAGAATAGATTGCCGCCATAATTAATCCGTGAACATTCATAACGTGGACCTGACTGCCCCCAAATGGTATACGTATCAAGATCATGTTATAACCAGGAACTGGCCCCTCCGTCTCGGGTGAATATCAATAGATAATAACAACTGGACCATAGTCCACAATATCAAATACACAGATCATTGTCCTATCAACCAGACTATTAGTGTATTGCCGTTGTCTAAATTTTCGGACTTCTCATTGCTGGCTCTAGACAGCCGACTACTTACTGGCCCCCCCAGAGGTTTAGGGATTTTCAACCCAAGGGCACTAGGCCCCACTTATTTTTCATACCGGCAAACACTAACCGCCATCATTCCCCTTCACCGATGGAAGGCCAAACATAAACATCCCACCATATAACATTGCCGAGAATATATCCACATACGAATAAAGAATTCCCGAAGATAGATAATTCCGTGTTCAAGAAAGCCACACGAGCATAGAAATCCATCCATAACATGGATACGAGATACAATTCTCCCAAAAGACAATTTCCATGCCATATGCCGTAAGAATGCTCCGAACTTGCCACGAGATCATCAAGATGCCGGGTTGACATAATAATGATGCATAGTGTGCAATTTATGCTTTAAATGTAAACTAAAAACAACATATGCCATACAAACCCCATCAAACATCATTGTCCCTTAGTGTATACAAGAATCATTTGCTAGTTCATTCATATCAAATTAGCAATTATACACCCACGGGACATCCCATAGAAATCAAATACTGCAAGAGAATCGAGTTTTTATGGCATATCTCGCTTCATATCATAGAACCATAGCTCAATCATGCATAATTTATGATTATCAACTAACATGGTTTTCATAGTAAACATGCATATATATATCATCCAAGTATAATCAATAACAAAGAAGTATGTGCTTCATATCGAACATATATGTATATAATCATTCATTTCTCAGTAGATAAAATCATACTATCTAACTTTTTCATGAAAATAAGGTTTAGAACCCCTACCTTAAGCTTGTAGACCAAAAAGAAAAAAGAAAAGTGGAAATTGAAGCCCTGTTCGGTGAAATCATAAAGCCTTCGGGACACCACGTTCCTAGCATCGCAAGATCCTCAAATTAATAGAGTATAAATGTAACCACCCCGCCTTAATCCATAGGATAACACCTGCAATTAAGACCTAGAGCATTACTAACACATCTTAGTAGGACTAAGATAGGTGTATAAGAAGACAACAAATAAACAACATGTATATCAAGTGTTCTAAGCATGGGGTACATCAAAAACACAATATATCATGTTCAAGCATGCATCGCCTATATATATATATAAAATCTAAACCACATGAATTCCCAGAGTATATACAATCCTCGGGCTAGCTGTGGCTTCTCGGAAAAAACATATATACATCACAAAAAGGAGTTGTATCAGAGCCTCTACTTCGTCCCTGATCCCGTCTCTTCCTTGTCCTTATGGGACTCATGAGTACCTTTAATAATTTAAGGAAAACCAGGGTGAGCCATTTGCTCAGTAGGGGGTATAGGTCATATGTTCAAAAACATATATATATAATCACATATTTTAACCCATGTTTGCTTAAATAACAAAATCCTTAACATCAAGTAACGATGCATGAACGTGCTAATGCAGGTTATCTCCCGTGTCAACCAATTACCGTATAACAGAAAGCCTGAACTGTGAGTATATGCCATTGCCACTGAGATGTCAGATCATCAAGCCGATACCTTGGGATTAATTGTCCCGATCCCATTTGAATATAGAACAACAGCCCTTGGATTAATCATTCCGATCCCATATAAACCTCGATAACAATAAAATCATAATGCCTTGCCAATTTGCCTAGATTTTTGGGCTCCACACCAGTGGCTTATAGGCGGCCAAACATTGCTCCCCCAGAGGTTTAGGGTTTTTCAACCCAAGGGCACTGGGACCTGCCTATTTTTCCATCCTGATAAGCATTACATAATCATATCAAAAATCTGTTCCTGAGAGACACAAGCTCTCCCAACCAATGAGAGATGATGAAGGCCTTTCATGAGATAACTAGTTAAACCACAAGCCATGAGTCCGTTCAAAATCTTGCTATAAGATTTTCAAGCCATCGGTTGACATAATAATAATAATATGCATCGTGCACAACATGATATTAATGTACATATAAAGAAATATATGCCGTCTATACTCTAAAAGTTCCACCACATACCCCTTGGGGTGCACAATTCATCAACAAGCCACGTCCATCAATAATTATCATACACACCACCAAGAGATATTTCGTTTGGTTCAAACAACACTTTGTATCAAGTACACATGGCCTATCTTGTCTTAGATAAAATATTCATAGATTCATAAATCATAAATCAACATGGAACTTCTTTATACCCAAGTTATCAATCATGCATAAATCTAATACAAAGATTATCGAGTAATAAAACCATTTTATCGAGTTTTATAAACAAAGAAACCCATACCTCAAGTTATTAAGCCAAAAGAAAGAAGATAAGATAATAGCCTGAGCCTCGTTTGATGGAACCCTAAAGATCTCAAGGTTGATGATGATGAATAGTGAATGGGAGGATGATTTGGTTGGTTTAGAGCATAAATCTTCAATCGGGGGTGAAAAACACGCAAGAATCACTTAAGAACTCCTCTTCTTATATCTCTGGAACTCTCTAGAAGTTTGTGGGAGGTTTGGGTCAAAATTCGGTGAAAAATAGGGATAATACCGACTTAAAATGAGTTAAGTCGGTGCACTGTGCCGTACGGTGGACCGGTATGCTGAAAAGAGAGTACCGATCCGCAGCCAAAACTTTCCCTAAATTTTACACGCCAGATAGGTATGTAACCCCATACCGGTCCGCAGCTAAATTTTTTCCTAATTTGTATGTGCCGGACCGGTATGCCTAAATCCCCATACTGGTCCGCAAGCAAACTTTCTGCCCTGCTACCCTTTTCTTGTTTTGGCCATAACTTCTCGCTCAGAACTCCGATTGAGATGGTCTTTATGTCTACGGAAAAGTAATTTTGAGATCTATAATTTACAGAGGAACTCTTCTCCAAATTATGGACATAAAGTTTTCTAGAAGTAAAAATTCTACATAAAATAAACATAATACACATAGTTAACATTAAAATAAACACTGAGTGTTACAATAAACCCCAACTCACTTAGCCAAAGCTCACACTTGAGCTCCCATGGTGGATAACCAAGGTAAAAGATGATGAATAGTACCTTAAAGGTGGGTTTGGATGATTTCAAGCTTGAATCTTCGATTCGGACGGATAGATGATTAAAAATCTTTTCCTTTCTCTCTCTAGAACCCTCTAGAACTTCCCTTAGAAGTGTGTGTATGTGTGTGTGTGTGTTTGTCTCGAAGTTAGGGTGAAAATAAGGGATTTTCGCCTTTTAACCGACTTTAAGTCAGTGCACAGTTTAAACTGGCGGACCAATATGCCAATTTCCTAATACCGGTCCGCATGCCACAAACCTGCCATTTCTCAAAGGCTAGACCGGTATGCCAAATATGCAATACCAGTCCATAGCCAAATTTTCCTTCATAATTTATACGCCGGACTGGTATGTTAAAATTTCAATACCGGTCTGCGGGTTAACTTTGCCCTATTCTTATTTTAGCTATAACTTCTTACTCGGGACTCTGATTTAGACGATCTTTATATCCATGAAAAGGTAATTAAAAGATTTACAACTTTCGGAAGGAGTTTTTCCCCAAATTATGGATAAAAACATTTCAAAAATACAAATTTCACATAATATCTACTTACAATACACAAGTAACAATAAAATAAACACATAGTGTTACAAAACAAGTGTTGAGGAAGGAATTAGGAATATAAAGAAGAACGAACAGTGGAACAAACAAGTGTTGAGGAAGGAATAAGGATTATTCCTACTGACGAAAGTGATGAAAATATTCTAGAAATAGTTGATGCATTAGGATCAAGTAAGAATCTTATAAAACAAATCTTAAAGTTTTACAGTTATTAAAATAGCTATACATAAAATTTAACAAATTTATTCTTCTCATAAGGAAATTCTCAAAACCATGGAACTTTAGAGGATTAAATCAGGTTTGCCAATATTGTAATACCATTTTATGGTATGAGGAAATAAATGACAAAAGCAAGAAACTTAGAAATCCCAAGTTCTATATATGTTGTCAAGAAGGGAAAGTACTACTTCCTCATCTAAAAGAATCTCCTTCATTTATAAATGATCTTTTAAATTATCAGGGTGGCACAAGATCTCTCAAGTTTAGAGAAAATATTAGAGCCTATAATTCAATGTTTGCATTCACCTCTCTTGGTGGAAAAGTTTATTATCGTATCAATAGTGGAGGTGGCCCTTATGTGTATCGTATAAGTGGACAAAATGTGACGCCTCGAATCCCGTTCTGAGATTTTCACCTCCGGGACTCGGTTAATCACGGATGCCGTGCGCGACGGCGGGTTTAAAAATATAAAATCCACAACTTTTAAAAACTTTTCTTAAATAAAATATTATTCCATTAAAAATCCCGTTTAACAAAATCCCTGCATGTGGAGCTCAATTAAATAAAAACCAAACCTGTGAGACTTACAAAGCACATTTACACAAATACAATTACATCCGACTCCACATATATATAAAAATCATTTATACAAATCCATAGTCCATTACTCAAAATAATTGTAAAGTTGATACATAATTACAAAGAATTTAACATAACAAAGGATTATATACAACTTAGCCCTTGGTTCAAGGACTACAAAAGTTATCAGACATCAGAGGCTACTAGGCTCGTAAACCATGCGCCAATCCCCGATGCTTAACCTGCAAAACTGTTTAGAAAACGGGATGAGCCAAATCCGGGCTCAGTGGGAACTATATAGGTTTTATATATAAGATACTTGTTTTACGTTAATGTAATAGTTTGAAAACCATGCAGTGCAATGCAACTCACACACCCGTGCGTTCAAATCCCACTAGGAATCCTATCATAGTCTCCCGGAAGCTAACTATTTGATCAACCTATTCTGTCCTTAGACTTCCCATAGAATGCCCTAAATCAATTCTTTCCTTACTAGGGAATCTTGGATATAAAGCTACTTCAGCACAAACTCCAACTTCCTAAGGTTCGACATACTATATGGATTCACTCTCGAGTGTAACTCAATGCTATACAATGCTATTCGGTACCTATACCGTAAGTTGTGACTATTGGCCAAGTATCCATTATTTTCTCTTTAATTATAGTACGTTATGGGTTTCATACTTGGCCATCTACAAGGCTTTATCACTAGCTCGTCCTCACAACCAAACCACATTATCACGCTCGTATACCATGTTTCTATGGCCATTGGATGATACTACTTTCTACTTTATGTGTTAGTACATTATGAATGGCCAACGCTTTCTTATGTATATTATGTTTTTTAGGATAGTGTCTCAATCGTTCTTACCAAAAGTACAGTCGTCCGAGGCAATATATAATCAACCATGCCATACAAGATATGATACGATACAATAATAATGATAATATAAGTAATACACACCACAACACATCGATCCGTATTATATCTCTAGTATAGTGCCTTAGTTTCTCCCTGCGGTCGTCTAGGCCCAAAGCAAGAGATCCCGAAGGCTCCGAGGCTCTTGTCCATATCTCCTTCGAGTGGGGAGTGGCTCGAGGATTTGGTTCTCTAGGTAAGTCATTCGGAGATAACCCTCAAGACATTTTCCCGGGAATAACACTCCGAATAGTTGACGAGGAGAAAACCTCATACAAGCCACAACGACACTCTGGAAGGAACTACACCAGGCGATACCCTAGCAGGGTGATGACCATTAGTAGTCCAACTACTTCCCGAAAAACTCACCATTAGGTAAGTAGTGGCACATGGGACCTACTCCGCTAGCCGAGAAAACTCATCGAACCCAGAACACGTAGTCCTGTGGGAAGGCAAAATACAAAGAGTGGGCTCTCCTTTGTGGACAACCACAACCACTGGCGGAGTCACCGACTTTATTTTTTTCGTGCACAGTTTACGAATTTTCACCCAGGAGCGGCAATAGGCGGCCCGTCTTCGAGTCACCGGGAGCTACCCGATGCTCGGTCAATCATATCCAGCCCATATGTGCGATCAAAGTAACAAACATCATATTTATTCATTTCCCATAATAAATATCATCATCATCATTAATCATACATCACACATATAGCTAATTGTCATATATATAATCATACAATCGCCCATTATCCATTTATCATCATTAACATCACTGTTAATCATTTCTACAAGCGTATTCATCACTCGTATACTCCATACGTTTATCGTCTGATTATTCACATTATAAAGCCAACTAGTCCAATATTAGGGCCATATACCTCATTACGTGTTATGTGTTTCAAACTAAGGCTATATGTGTTTTATGATGTTACTCTAGCTATATCATTAAGCCAAGCATTGGTTATTATGATTCTAGCTCATTCGGTATATCCGTGGCAAATTCAACTACATGTACTTAGAGCCACAACCATCTATAATCTACCAAACCAAGGTAATAACATTTCTAGGGTGTATTAAAGTTGTATTATCATCACCAATTTTTACTCTCTTCTACATAAAGTTCTAGACTCAAAAGTCATCACGTATGGCTCCCCTTTAAGGGTTTCGGTGCAAACCTCAAGGGAAATACTCAACATCCTCAAACAACGACATATCAACGTATATATACCATCTATAACCCTTAATCAATCACTTTATGTGCACAAAACCCAGAACCCCCAATTTATAAGTCATACAAATGACTAAGAAGTGGTTTTCATATTAATATCTGGGTACGCATGCTAAATCATGGAACTAGATGATCAATCACGTTGTAGGAGTGATAATCTATCAATATCTATCACTTATTCTAAAATTTATCTAGCCCAAACTCCATGTGATGCAAACAATCCATGGTTGTAATAAGAACATCCAATTTATAGTTTAAATCTCTAATTCATCAATCAAATATTGGAAAAAAAGTTTTAGTACTAGTGTCTCCACCTTAAACAAGCCGAACCCACAAGTTGATGATGTGCGAAAGTCTGATTGCCAAGCCCTAGCTCCAAGCTCGAGCTCCAATGGTTAAAGAAGGTGGACAAGATGATATATAGTAAAGGAGAAGGTGATTTGGGGCTGAAATCTTGGATAAGGGATGAGAGATGTGTAGAATCTCTTGTCTCTCTATCTCTCTAGAGCTCTCTAGACTCTCCCTCATTCCCCTTAATGTGGTGTGTTCGAAAATGGGATTGTAGGGGTGTTAAATGGCTTAAAAATAAGTTAAATATGCTCAAAACCGACATTCAGGTGAACCATGATCTATCATGGCCTTCCATGATCGATCATGGAAGTCACTACAACAGCAAATGACTTTCTAAGCCTAAAACGGACCTTGAAATGGCTGAATCTTGACTTGGCCCAAACACGAATGTTGTAGAGGGTAAAGAAATGAAGACGTGTCCATAAATGGAGAGTCGTTTGGACATCAGATGAAGAAGTTATGGCTTCTCAAAGTTGATCAAAAATCGACGAATCACGAAAAGTCGAAACACGCGATTATCGCCTCGGTTTCAACCCGAACCACTTGAATAATGTAACGATTTCTCCCTCAAACTTAATATGTCTACAAGACATACTAAAAGTATTAGGTCAACTACAAAGGCTCGAAACCCAATGCTCACTCTCTAACGGAGATTAAGCCATATCCAGGCTTAAGAGAAGCTCAACACGGAAAACGGAACATGTGGTATTACACAGAATCATCACAAAATAAGCTCATTGATCTCTATGAATGGAGAGACACCACGCTTTGCACAATTATAAATTTACGATACGCAAATGAAGTGTCTAATAGAATTAGAGCATTAACTGGATCTAATTCCGCTTTAAAATTAGACGAGTTGGTGGTCGAAGGATTGTTAAGAATGCTTAATGAACATAATGAATTGACTAAAATCTTTAGGATGGCACGTGATCGCTTTAATGAGTTGGATTTCATTCCAGTACGTATGAGATTAATAGGAAATCGATTAAAGAATCCTTCAGTGTACAACTTACCAAGTGCGCCAAAAGTAGCTGCTCTTATTGTTGAAGATCTTAATGATACTGACTTTGTGCATGACGTTGTTATTGAACATAAATCAAACGGCCTTCAAAGAATAAGCAAACTGCACCCCTCTTTTATATATATGCAATATCCATTATTATTTCCTTACGGAGAAGATAGGTTATAAGTTAGAATCAAGTGTAGAAATAACGATGTTAGACACCAAACAAAAAGAAATTGTGTGACAATGAGAGAATACTATGCATACAAATTACAACAAAGAATGAAAGAGTCATTAACAGTTCAAAGTTCTGGGAGATTGTTCCAACAATATTTGGTTGATGCATACACATGAATTGAAGAGAATAGGCTATCTTGGTTTGCCATAATCAAGCACAGCTGCGATCAGAACTATACAAAGGTTTAAAAGATGTCATCTTAAGAGATGATACAACACCAGCCTCAGCTGGAAAACGAATAGTGCTCCTTCAAGCTTCACTGGTGGTCCGAGATACATGGCCTAAAATTTCTAAGATGCTATGGCTATTTGTAGATAGGTTGGAAATCCATATCTATTTATTACTTTTATGTCAAATCCAAAATGGGCAGAGATACTAAGTTTTTTGGATTTTATACCAAGTCAAAAGCCGGAAAAAAGACCTGATGCTGTATCAACAGTATTCAAAATCAGACTTGATCAACTTATAAGAGACTTACTGCAAGGCCAACATTTTGGGAAAATAATGGTAGGTATATTTTTTTTATAAAATCAAAAAAACATTATTTAAATATTTTAGTATACTTGGAGCTAGAAACTAATTTAATTTAATTTTTGTTTTTCAGCCATCTACACTATAGAATTCCAAAAAAGAGGTCTACCACATGCCCACATTCTACTATTTCTACATTGATCAGCAAAACAGCTGACTCCTAATGAAATCGATAAAATCAATTTCGTAGAGCTCTTTGATTGTCAACTATATCATATTGGATATGTTGTTGTGTCACAATTTATGATGCATGGTCCATATGGGCAAGCAAATATAGGTGCACCATGTATGACCAAAGATGGTAGCTCAAAACACTTTTCAAAAAAGTTTTATATTGAAACAACAACAGATCAAAATGGTTTCCCATTATATAGAAGAAGAGATGATTGTAGATATGTTGAGAAAAAAGGTGTTAAGCTTGACAATAGATTTGTTGTGCCATATAATATTGATTTGGTTTTAAAGTACTAGGCGCATAAAAACGTCGAGTGGTGTAATAAAGCAAGGTCTATAAAGTATCTTTTTAAATATATAAATAAAGGATCAGATAAAGCAACAATTATATTGGAGGAGAACATTGCTCACAACACTACAACATCCATGGAAGAAATTTAGGAGATAGATGAGATAAAATCTTTTCTAGACTGTCGATATCTTTCTGCATGTGAAGTGTGTTAGAGAATATTTCAGTTTGATATTCAATATCGCAACATAGGTTGTAGAAAAACTAAATTTCCATCTTCTCGATGAAAATGTTGTGACATTTCGAGGTTGCAACTATTTGGATAATGTTTTTAATAGATTTGATGCTCATAAAACTATGTTTACCGAATGGATGAAAGTTAATGCTTTGAATGAGGATGCTTGAGAATTAACATACACAGACTTCCCTACAAAATGGGTGTGGCAGCAAAACTACAAGCAATGGAAAAAAAGAGAATCAGGAAAATCAATTAGTCGTATTGTTTATGCCCATCCTTCGTTAAGAGATAGATTTTACCTCAGAATGTTATTAAACGTTGTAAAGGGTCCACGTAATTTTGAGGAAATAAAAACTATAGATAGAGTTACATATCCGACATACAAGGCTACATGTTACGCATTAGGTTTATTAGACGGTGATCAAGAATGGCATGATGGAATCATCCAAGCTTCACAGTGGTCAACGGGAAATCAATTGCGTGAACTCTTTGTAACTATTCTTTTCTTTGTGAGGTTTCAGATCCTATTGAACTTTGGAACAAGAATTGGCAAATATTAATAGAGGATCTACTACATCGTTAAAGGAAGATTTTACACTTTGAAGAACTAACATTGACAGATGCTCAACTAAAAAACTAAGGTCTTTATGAAATTGAGTAAATTTTAGTAAAGAGTAATAAATCTTTAAAGGATTTCCCCTTATTACCTTTCCCAGATCAAGCACTTATTCATGAACTAGAGAATAGGCTCTTACGAGAAGAGTTTTCCTATAACATTGAGTAGTTGGCAAATGAATATCAAGAGTTGTAAAAAGAATTAAACGTAGAACATAGGAATGTCTACAATGTTATTGTACAATTAGTGGTATAAAGAAAAGGAGGCTTATATTTTGTTTATGGATTTAGAGGAACATGAAAAACATTCATGTATAGGAAAATTATTATAGGTTTAAGATCTCAAGGAAAAGTGGTATTTACAGTTGCTTCATCAGGCATTGCATCTCTATTACTGCTAGGTAGTAGAACAACGCATTCAAGGTTTGCAATTCCAATACAGTTATTTGTTCATTCAATTTGCGAAATTCGTTAAGGTACCCAATTAGCCCAACTTATACAAAAAACAAGCTTGATAATTTGGGATGAAGCACCTATGAATCATAGGAACACTTTTGAGGTAGTAGACCAGACATTGCGTGATATTCTTCATTTTGATGATTAAAATTCGAGTGACAAACCTTTTGGGGGTAAAACAGTTCTTATTGGAGGAGATTTTAGACAAACACTACCTTAGTACCTAGAGGAAGAAGAGAAGATTTAGTTCGTGCTTCTATTAATAAGTCGGATATATGGAACTTTTGCCATGTTTTTATTTTGACCCAAAACATGAGGATACATGACCACTCAGAATTTAGAGAATGGGTTTTATCTTTAGGGGATGGAAAATTGCCTACAACTACGTTAGATAATGAGGACGACAAATCTTGGATTCAAATACTTGATTATCTCCTTATTCCTAAAGGAAATGATCCGATTGCAGCAGTCATATCAACAATATACCTAGATCTTGCAAACAAATTCAAAGACCTAGATTATTTAACAGTTAGGGGAATTTTAATTCCAACAAATAAGATGATAGATGAAATTAATTCGTATGCAATTAACTCTTTGCCAGGAGAAAGTAAGACTTATCTTAATTACAATCCTATTTGTAAGGCTTCGGGTAGCGTTCATGATCAAGAGCTTTTGTTCCCAATCGAGTTCTTAAACACTTTGACATTTCCTAGAATTCCAAACCATAAAATATCCTTAAAGAATGGGATCCCGATAATGTTATTGAAAAATATGAATCAAAGTGCCGGACTATGTAATAGAACGCGATTAATAATCACCCAATTAGCACCGATGGTCAATGAGGTGCAAATTATAACTTGGTCAAACATTGGGGCAAAAGTCTTCATTCTAAGAATAATAGTGTCTGCAACCGAATCAAAATGGCCATTCGTTTTAAGACGGCACCAATTTCCAATAAGGCCTTCTTTTTGTATGACAATAAACAAAAGCCAGGGTCAAACTTTGCAATAAGTAGGAATATATTTGCCAAAACCAGTCTTTTCCCATGGACAATTGTATGTTGCTGTTTCACGAGTCACCTTTCGAGAATGATTGAAATTTTTAATCGAAAACGATGACCCCAAGCATTACAACTACACAAAAAATATTGTGTACGAAGAAGTTTTTACATATTTAAATAAAGGTTTGTTCAATTTCCTAAGCTTAAATGTTACATTTAGTACAACTGTGTTGATGACTTGATGTTACCATTGACGTAAATTAATGTCTTATATAATTGTTCCAATTTTTTTTGTAGATCGAAGTTGTTCACAATGACATTATATTATAATTTCATTTGGATCTTCAAAGGGAGAAAAATGATCAAGTCATCAAAGCGAGAATAACAAGAAAATGGCAAGCAATGAACCCAAAGACAAACAACAGCTTGATTTCAGTTGACATAACTCTACTGGATGAACATGTAAGTCACCCCCCACCAAAAAAAAAACCCTAATAATAATGTTTAAAATATCTCTATCACAATTATGAATCTAAATCTTTATTTACAGCAAGACCATATTTGTGCATGCATTTGGAATAAATGGGTTCCCAAATTTGACCATCTGCTAGAGGAGGGAAGCATATATGAAATATCAAATTTTGCAGTTGTTAACAACAAAGATAAGTTCAAAGTGATCTAACACTAAACTTAACTCGATGAGAAACAAACATTAGGGGTATCCGTAGTTAGGGAATACGAAACTAGTCTAATCGGATAATCTAAATCTAAGTTTAAACAAGATTTTTCATTGAGATTCAGCCCCTAGACCTTCAAACTATCCAATTATATTGCTACTACAAGTATATGATAGCCCATGCATGACAAAGACTATATAAACTAGTTTTGAACAATAAAATTAGACAGTGAAGCTTTTTGACTTTGAAAAAGTGAAATTTAAAACTTAGTATTGCTAGTGCGTAACAAAAATAATCCAAGTTAATTAAATTTCTCAAAAATAAGTAGCTTAACACTCTTAAAAGGTTTGAATATGTTTGAACATGATTTAAATCAAATTCGTCTTAAAAAGAATACCGAAAGTCAAAATTATCACTGTTTTGGCACTTACGCGAATAAATACCAAAACAGCACTAAATCAACCAATTCACTTAAGAAACTAACCCAACTAATTAGAGGATAAAGACTGTCCTCAAATCAGCCATGTTAGGGTTTTGGTACGAAAATCCGTGAATCGATGTTTTATGGTTTTTAATCAAATGGAATTTTTGAGCTAATTTATGGAAATATGTTTTTAACGCATGCAAATATAAGAAAATATGCATACATTAAGTAGGTGATTTATAACCAATAGAAAAATCATATTCAAATCTAAATTGGATTACATTCAAAGATTAATCAAGCATCTTTTACTACGGACCCCTAACAAGCGATTTAGCTAGATATATTCAAATTAAACATGCAAATAAGCTTATAAATCATGAAGAATAGTAGGCAAATACCTAATAATATATAAAATCAAATATGAAAACTATTGGTTTTGGAATTTCTCAATTTCAATTTAAAACGAAGATTTTACACTTAAAACGATAAACAAATTCAAAACGAACATAAATTGATACAAACTCAAAACGGACGTAAACTGAAGACATTCGATTAAAATCCTAAAAATTCTGAAAAATAAGATTACTAGTGATGAATAATGAATCACATTTGAATAGTATGGAAAAATGATAAACTATTTGAATATAAAGCGATAATCATGCATAAATCAACGTAAAACCGAAAAACTGACAAAATAGACCTACAAACCCTAGAACCAGCCCCAAAAACGAGGATTTAAGGTTGATTCCATAATATATATGATATAAATAAACTAATATATGAATAGAAAAGAAAACGAACAATTAAAAGCAATTAAGTTGAAATAAAAGGAAAACTAGGGTTTATCCGATACGCGATTGAGACTTGAATTGAAAACTGAATTGAACGATGAATTAATGTTAAATATACTGATGTTTCAGCCTTCAAATATAATAAATAAACTAACCTAATAATTTTTTTGAAGAAATAAAAGAAAAATCACTCAAATTCGATCATCAGATGCATCGCAAAAGCTCTCAAGAATGTTACGGTGCTCTTTGCCTCTCTGCTAATCAATTCTAAATTATTGCGTACCCTAAAATATGAGATGTATGGATTTTTATATAGTACACAAGTGTCTCAAGTCATGGTTTTAGTAATTCTTGTCGAAACGGGTCGAAACATGGCTTAAAATTGAATTTGGGCATAAAATTAGACCCATTTTCTTTATGATGCCTTTTTCTTTTGCTCATAACTTTCTGCTCTAAACTCCGATTGATGCACTGTTTTCTCCTACGCGTAGTTAATTCAAATCTCTACAAATTTTATTTCTGGAGATTTCTTCAAATTCTTAATGGAAAAAAACTTTGATCAGTTACAATTTTGGGCTTCTTACAACAGTTATTGGTTTTCTTCAGGAACTTCAGGAATCAATTCAATTGAGCTTATTTCCTCTTAGAATAACTCTTGTACACTTTCATTCACTTCATTTATACTTGGAGACTTGATTTTCTCTTTTTGCTAGCGCTTTAAGGATAGTTTGTGGAGTTTTTCTCGCCTCGGGATGGAAACTGACTTCTTTCTCGGGCCTTTTTTTTGTACTTTTCCGCTTTCAACCTTCTATCTTTCATACAACTTCAATTGCTTAACCACTTTAGGTCTGCAAAATGGCTTAGTAACACAGAAATACAATGCAATGCCTTATTTTCATGCTTAAACTGAATTTACATGCAATTTTCGGTTTTAGATAGTAACTAGAAGCTAATTGAGCCTTGTTTAATGGATTAGAAATGCAATTTTTGGGCTCAATCAATCGATCCTCATGATTTTTTTTGACTGTTTTTTCTTTTACTCATAACTTTTTGCTCCGAACTCCGATTGACGCACTGTTTTCGCTTACGCGTAAGTAATTTAAATCTATAAAATTTATATTTCTATAGATTTCTTTAAATTTTCATTGTAAAAAAACTTTGATCAGTTACAATTTCGGACTGTTTACGGCAGTTCTTGGTTTTGCTCGAAAATTTTCAGAATTGATTTAATTGACTTCTTCTTCGGGCATTCTTCTTGCACTTTTTCACTTTCAACCTTCTATCTTGCATACAACCTCAGTTGCTTAATCAGTTTAGGCGTGCAATATGGCTTAATAACACATAAATACAATACAATGCAATGCCTTCTTTTCATACTTAAACTAACTTTACATGCAATTTTCGGTTTTAGATGGTAATTAAAAGCTAATTGAACCTTGTTTAAGAAATTATAAATGCAATTTCTGGGCTTAATTAGAACACACCATCGAATGTTAAATCTTTGCTCTATTAGAAGGTTACGATAGAAATAAATCGTGCTCAACACTAATTTATAGTTTTTTCTCAGCTTCCAATACCGCGTTAATCCATTATATTGTAGAATCTTCTTCGCGTTGCAAAATATTGTTGGATTCTTCCGTTGGCAAAAGATCTTTCATTGTTGTACAAATATGATTTTAGAATTTATATTTTCATTAATCAAACTACTTATAAATTAATTTGGTGTTTTTAATAAAAGATTTTAAAAAACCTTAAAGGAAAATAAGAAATAAATTAATATGGAAGTATGATTAGAAATCTAAATTAAAACTAAAAAAGTACAATTACAAATTAATTTTAATTGATTGATATAATTCTCAATTATCATTTGTGCTATTTTCTTCAAATTTGGAGAATGCGAATTTTAGTTGTAGTTGGAGAAAAATGGAAATTGATGAGATTTGAGTAAGAAATCATGGGATCCATGGCTATTAAAAAGTGATTTTGGATTTTTAGATCATTGCTGACAGATTGTATACGTGTGTGTATAGATATATGTGTGTGCATGTATTGTGTACTCTCTGTGATTTGAGATTTGCTATGTGGAAATGATATAATGCATAGCCTGAATAAATCGGGTATGGAGGTAAAAATCAGGTCAGCATTCTACTGGTTGGGATATATTGGCTAGGTATTTAAAGATTTTGATGCTAAGTCTTAAGATATTGTTTGGCAATTAAAAATAAGATGGGGTGAGTTGAAAAGAAATTGAAAATTATAATGGAGTGAGTTGAAAGTTACTTATGGAGTAAGAAGCAAATTTTAATAGGCATAAACAAAAACAACATTACTTAATTATAAAACACTGACTATAAATTTAATAATATTTTATTTAATTTTTAAAGAGCAAATATAATAAACTTAAACTTAGCTCTCAAAAATCGCGCTTTACTCAGTTGCGAATCCCCTAACAAAAAAAGGGGGGGCTACTATTGGCACACACCATTTAACTCTCTAACACTCCATATCTCTCTGACACTCCATATCTTCCTAACACTCCACCACTCCACATTTAATTTTAGGATTAATTAACATTCATCTAAAAAAACACTTCACTCTTACTCTCTACCACTCCACTCTCTCTCATCTTCAATCTTCTTCTTCCACAAATCAACACATTGCCATTAAGGATTTTTCAGAAATTTCGGTTGGAATTAAACATTCAACTCTCTCTATAATTCAAAAAAACAAATCACACCACTCACCCCACAAATCTCATCTTCAATCTTCTTCCTTTAACTTTTTCTTTACAATCTAATCGTTCCACTCTTTTTTTTTGAACTTTTTTGTTATTGGCTAAAAAAAGTTCCACCCGTGCACACACCACGTCAAAAAAAATTCTGCCATGGATGAAGGTTTACTTGGTTCCTAGGAACCAAGTGTTGTTTATCATACTCGGCCGAAAGGAATCGAGTAAAGTACAAGTTACTCGGTCCTAAGGAACTGAGTGAAATTAAAAAAATAACCTAAAGCTTAACTCGATTCCTTAGGACCGAGTAAGCTGTACAACACTCGGTTCCTAAGGACCAAGTAAGCTGTACAACACTCGATTCCTAAGGACCAAGTAAGCTGTTCAACACTCAGTTCTTAAGGATCTAATAAACATTCTTCGTGTTTTGTTTCTGTTTTTTAATTTTTTTTTGTGTGTTTATTTGTATCCAATGATTTATCAATGAAAGGAAATGTAAAACAATAACCAAAATATAAGTATCCTACTTCTTTTGGAGATGGATGATAATTTGGATAGTGGTGGTACCAACAATGATAGAGGTGGTGGCGGCAATGGTGATGGAGATGACGATGATGATGACGATGAAGGAGATGATGAAGAAGAAGTGGCAGAAATGATGGTGGTGGTTGTGGTGATAATGAAAAAAAAGAAGAGAAAATTGTTTAAGAGAGTATTTAATGATTTAATTATTAATTAAAAATAATAAAAATAATATGTGTCAATAGACTAATCAATATTTTTTTTAAAAAAATGTTACAAAAAGTAAAGAGTAAATAAGTGCGTGAATAGCGGCACCCAAAAAAAATGTTACCCAATATTTATTAGGCGCGGATATCACCGCCCTAAAAAATTGGGGATAAAAATAAAATCAGCCAAAACAAATGCGCCGGTCTTCCAATCCAGCATAAACCGACCGTATTGCAGAAGGCCTCTGTCTCGCTCTCGTCGACTATCGCCGGCCGGGTTGGTTTGTTTCCAATTGTTCCCATAAATTCATAACATACATCATCTCCATTTGTTTCTCTCACTCAATTTGACTTGTGTACTTATTCTATTTTAACCTGAATGTAGATCCGTTTGGCATATTGTTTGGAATGATTGGTTCTACAATACGAGTTAATCAATTGGGTTTCGATTTTTAGGGCTTTTTTTCACCATGCACATTGTGTGTTGTTGTAATTTCTCAATTGGGTTTCGATTTTTAGGGCTTTTTTCACCATGCACGTTGTGTGGTGTTGTGATTTCACCAATTTGGAGAGGTTCTTAATTACTTGCCATCATTCTTATCTAGTCTATAGATATATTTTATTTATACACATACTTGTCACCCATTGAATTTCACCTGTTTTTTCGCACACCTCCGGTTTTGCAGCTGCCGGGACTTGACTTGGGAAGCTCCCAGCCAAATCCCAATGTTGCTATCCCAGGGTTGATTTTCATTGTTAACTGTTTTTTCAGCCCATGTTTTTTCTTTACTAGTACATGATAAAAGCATTTTGACATTCATGAATCTGGCTCCTCTAAGGTTGCCACAATGATTAGAGGTATAGTTATGAAACCCCAGACATCCTTAAATGAGTGTTTACTAGTTACTGCTCTTTTTTCAGTAGTACTATAGTTTGGACACTTTTTTTTTTTTTGGATGGTAGTTCTATGTGCTTGTGCCTTGTTTAAGATTTTATGTTAGTGGGGATAGCTTGTCTTTCGGCTTCCATAGTACATTTTTTCGAGAAGATCATACATAGTCTGATGTTGCTGGGTCCTCATGTTTGTTTGACATTTTTTTGTTGCTTGAGAGCTTGCATTTTGGTTTGTATAGACCCTTTTCGTGAACATTTTACGTGGGTATGATTCAATCGATGTCTACTAATCTAATATTTTGAATGTTGTTTGCAATAGCTTTTTGTTGGTGGATAGTTTCTATACTAGTTTGTGTTCACACATTGTTTGTGTATTTGCAGAAAGTACGTTCAGTTCCCTCCGTTAATCGTTATACTAGTAGACTGACAAATTTAACTTTTTTGAATGAATAAGAAGAGGGTTTGAGCTACAATCCCCGATTCCGTGTTTGGCCTTGAAGGTATTTGACTCTTTCCGGTTTTCCGCCCTCCAAATTTATGCTTAGGTAACTTCATCATTTCTTCTTGATAACCTTTTGATCCCTAGCCTACATGTTTTTTTGTACTTTTGGTTATTTTTTGGCGTTAAAATATTTTAGCTGTCTTGATTTAATTGATTTTGTTAGTTCTTATTTTATTTTATTTTATTAGTGGAATAGTTATAGAAGTTTCAATCAAACAAACTAAACTCGATGATTGCACTTAATTGTATATTTTTTTTTTCAGATTGCCACCTTGTTGCAACGAGTATACTTTCTGCTGCTGTTTCTATTTTTGTATCATCTATGTCATTACTCGGCAATGTTTCATGAATTTGGATATGAGTTTTAGTTTAATTTCTCATAGTTATTATGCCATTGAGTTTCCAGCACTGAAATTATATATAACATAATTCTAACGCAGTAGGTTCTCTCAAATTACTAAATTAGGACTCCAACTTTAACTTTGGTTTTTTTCTAGAAAGAAATCAATTGTCAAGAATACTATTTATTTTCTAGTGTGAGATTTGGTACATTAATTATGTCCCAAAAATTAAATGCCACTCTTAATTTGTGATATCCTAACAAGGAAAATGAGACTCTTAATTTGAGACAGAGGCAATATTTTAGCTGAATTTTTTTGTGGCCACATCATACTATCATAGTTGTCATAATTGGAGCCTAGGCGCAAGCCTTTTCGATGCAAGGTGCAACACGCCAACACATACAAAAACTTGAAATATATATGCCACATTACTTAACCTTGGTTAGATCACGTTCATGTCTTAGCTATTTTTGGCTATCAGCATTATAATAAGTAGAAGTACATAACCTTTGGTTTGCAATTATAAATTGTTTATTTCAGCAGCGTGTGCTGGTTCGAATGATCTACAACTGCAAATGACCAACAGAAGAACTGATTAACCATGCTAGATAACTGTAAAGAAAGCTTAGCCTATAGTTTCTTGATACAAACTACAAAATTTTTGTTGAAGTTCTACTCATAGGTTCATGCATTCACCTTTATAACTGTTTTCTAGACTTCAGATTCACTAGACGATATGTTCCTGTCTGTAATGTATTATTGTCCAGATAATGTAATAAATGTCCAGAATGGATTGCTGCCCTGAACATTTAAGTTTCCTTTATTACTAATGGTGGAAAAAAAATATGCACAAAAGAGCTTTTTCTTCTTCTCTGGGCCGCCCCCTCTCTCATGGAGGGAAATGTTAGGTTCTCGTAGTTCAGAATTTCCGTAAAAATGGTCATTTGTAGTGCACATGATCAGTTTTTGTCAACTTTAATATCTGACATGGACAGAAGGGGCAATGAAATGTGGGAGACAGTTTAGGGGCTTCATGGACATGATTTTTTGTTTGGGGTTCATTTTGGAACTTTGGTTATAGTTTAGGGGGCATATGCGTAGTTTACTCTTATTTTTAAATTTCATTACGCACTAATATTTTGATGTGAAACCTTATACTTTTTCCTTTTTATTTGTTTCATCTTGTAACACATATTTTCCCTGGGGTTTGCAGTTGGAATCAGTCATAATGGACTGGGCTTTTGTACATAAAACCTGGGACAAGTGGGCATCTAACTCCGTTGGTTCTTCTGGTAAGCCTAGCTGAAGCTGTTTTTTTTTTTGCACTCTATTTGTCTCTTCACCTACTATTCAGAATTTCTAAATTAATGTGAGTAGAGTTTGGCATCTTTTAGGTCCATTGAATGCTGCCGTTCTAATAAACTATGACCCTACTGGACCCTCTCGCTTGTTGTCCACCATGTAAGATATTTGAAATATCATGTGTTTTGAGTGTTTCACTAATCAAATAAGCTTGTTCCTTTCCCTGCATTTTTCTAAATAATATGATTTGACTATGTCTCCTTATGATGTTGTTAACTTGTTTGTTTCTACTATTGGCGGAACACAATGAACTGGTTTAATTTTCATGGCATGCCAAATTTATGTTTATGCTTACTGTTGTGAATATGTTGTATATTACTTGCCCCTGGGGCACTTAGAATCTTAGTCCATTTGTTTGAATAGTTTTGCTTTTACACGAAAAAGAGAAAAATGAATCAGTATTTGAAACTTACATGGCTTTGTGTATGTGTGGGGGCGGGGTGGGGGGAAAGTGTCTTCAGCCTACGCTTTGATCGTCCACATAAAGGTGAATGGTAGTACCAACTTGGATAGGCCTACAGATGGCCACAGGTCAGGTTTGGCCGAACCCGAACCGACCCATGGCAGCTTTAACTTTGAAAAATCGGAACTGCCCCGACCAGTTGTAATTATAAGATATTTAAAGGGAAAAACATTATATTCAGGTCGGGCTCGGTCAAAGGGGTTTATTTTGCTCAAACCTGCACCTGACCCGAGGCGCTTTTTACTTGGAAAAACCCGAACCTGCCTTCGTTTTAAAAAAACCCTCCCCATTAGTGTCTGGCCGGGTAAAAACCCATTGGGTTGGGCACTTGGGCCATTTTGCCACCCCAAGAAATTATAGGCCCATGCCTTTTAATTGACTCCTTAATGCTGGGTATTTATGGAGAATTGTATACTTGATGCCCTAACCAGATATCTCACCACATTCCCTAACCTATTTTCCAACTTCTCACACGAATCGATTGTTTTTCCTATCATTTTCCATCCTTTTTTTATCGAATGGAGTTCAAGTGTCTATACAGCTTCTAGCTGCATTTTATACCAAATAATGCATTTGTTTTGTTCATGTAATATGGGTAAAAATTAGTAATTGCATAGCAAATAATAACAATAGTGATAGTAATGGCTAGAAAAATTAGATTCTGATTCCGTTAGTCTTGATCGTCGTCAATCTAATCTGCCTTTTATAGCATTTTCATGTGGTATAAGTTGCAATATCATTTTCCTTTTCCCCCCTTCTTGGTGCTTGCAGTGTAGAACAAGAAGGAATAAAAGCAGATCCCATTGAATTGAGTGAATTTATCAAATTCATCAAGCGAAACAAACTAAAGACTGAGAGCTTCTTCATTGGGCCAAACCAATGTAAGTTTTTAGTATGTAATGCCCATAATTGGCAGCTAAATCAGCAATGAAACTCTGAGGCTCCGTTTGAATGAAAAGTTGGAAAGTAATTCGAAAAAATACTGATTTCTGTAAGTGGTTGGAAAAAGATACGAGTGATTAGATGAATTATTACTTTTTGGTTTTTCTCTGGAATAAAATTCTGTGTGGTTGGTAATAATTTTTTTTTCATGGAAACTATAAAAAGATGGAGAACATGTCACCAAATTAATCATCTCTTTTTCTTTCTATTTTCTCATAAAAATTAATAGTGTTCTCAATCATTTTCCGACTTCTCATCAACTAAATTGCAAAGTTGGAAAATAATTGGAAAAACTACTGTTCTTTATGAGTGTGTGGAAAAAGAGAGGAATGATATGGTGAGATGTCCGTATTTTCCTTATTTTTCATGGAATTTTTTTTCTTACCCACCCACTAAAGAATTGGATTCAATGAAAACCGACAAAGTAAAAGAATGGCTCACCAAACCGCTCACCTCATTTTCCAACATCTCGTAAAAATTAGATATTTTTTTCAATCATTTTTCAACTTTGCAATCAAACGCACCCTAAGTAGCACCTCTCCTTTGTGAATTTTTTATTCCTAAATTATATGAAGAACCAAATTGTTATAATGCACTCCTATTACATCAGAATTGTCATGTTTGGTATAGCCTGAATATCTGAATTGAGATGAATTTCCATGGGTCAGTGAACCTTGTTTACTTTTAGCCTTGGGCCTAATGAATTAAAAGTCCAGTATATATTACGTGTGCATATATTAAAAGAGTGTGTGCAATTTCTTCATTTTAACCAAATTCGGTTATGGCCATCTGGGATTCTATTCTAAAATTACTTAAAGAGCAAAACACAATAACTATTCTCCTTCTCCAAAGTTATTTACAAATTACTACCTGCAGCCCCGAAATACATGTACCTTCAGCCCCTGGCTCTATCCCATCAAAGCCCAAATAAACCATACGCTATTCTTTTACCTTTTAGCCTTCTCTAACAAGAACCCTCAAGATATATTTTATTCCACAAAGCATTACTATACTTGCTGTAGCGGTTGATAAGAGACGAAAAAGATGAGGGCTTATGGCATTGTATGATTTAAGTTGGCATGATGCATATGTGCCTACTTATATCTAATTTGATTTCAGTTTCCAACTGGATTTTAGTTGTTATGCAGGTAATGGTTATGTTTAAGAAATTCTTGAAATCTTTTTGTTTGTATTCAGATCGCAAGCACAGAATTAGGGTAGAAAGTGTAAGTCATTGGTTTCTAGGGAAAAGGATTTCATGAAAAGACATGCAAGGGGAATTGAAATTTGTTGACCTTCCTCTAGCTAGGGTCATGGTGACCCTTGCATCTGATTGGTGATTGGTTATGGTGTGTCCCTCACTTTCTATTGCATTTATCAATCAAGTGCAAGGGTCACCATGATCCTCATTAGAGGAGGGTCAACAAATTCCAACTCCATTTAGGGGTGTTTGTTTGCCAATTTTTTTCTGGTGTTTGATTGCATAAATTTTCACCTAGAATCAACTTTTGGCCCCAGAGAGCTTTTACATGCAGCTTTGCAATCAAATAGTGATGTATAATGTCACCTACCAGAACTCCGTGGACGCTACCTCTTGAACTTATACTTACTAACTACACTCCAGCCTTCCACCGCTAGTCCACTACAATCTTGCCCCCGCAACCTCGTTGAGTTCCTGTTTCCCTCACTGTAAACTTTGTTGTCATGATTGCGGTTTTGATCTTGAAGAGAACTGAAAAATATTCTGCATTTGGTTGCTTGGTCGTTATCTATATCCCATGTTATAGGTGTTTAAAAGTGTCAAGATTATGGGCATAATTTCCATTTATCTGATTATTATTTTTGTTATGTGTAAAACAAGATATCCTTGATTGAAGCAATCCTTTTTATTAAGGCAATCAAATTAATCATGGGAACCCTACCTAAATTAGGTCCCTCACCTTGCACAATATATTCTCTTGTAATCTTTTTTTTTTTTTTATCAGAAACAACTGCTTTTGTTGATGATAATCATAAAAAGCAAGCACTAGAGTGCAATTACAAAGCCAAAATAAAAGATGATGGACCAGCAGTCCACCCAAACATCTAACAAAAATAATACTCATATATCCTAACAATCAAAAAACTAACAAAGAAAATAGAAATCAATTCTGCCATCTTTTAACAGCACAACCCCGCTGAATAATTAAAGCAACACTGCCTCCCAATTGTTAGAAATCTCCGAAATCGATAAAATGCCAAAAAGATTGGAAGTGCTGGCCCAAAGTGATGCAATCCTCTTAACTTTACTCCACACCTCATCTACATCTATATGCTTATCCTCGAACATTCTAGCATTCCTTTCCTGCTACATCAACCATGCCAATGCCGTATAGCAACATCTCCATAATTCTTTGGCCTTTCTTTTGTTGCCTTTGAATAGCCAATCAATGCACAAAAAGTCATGCCATCATTTAGGAAACGCCCCAACCACTTCAAAGATCAATCTAGCTTTATCCCATAACTTCTGAGTATAATTACAATGGAGCAAAATGTGATCTATAGATTCACTATCTTTCTTACAAAGGATACACCAAGACGGGGAGATAGCATGAGATGGCGTTCTGATTTGAAGAAAAGTACACGTATTGACTCTTCTCCAAGAAGCCAACCAAGTAAACACTTTAACTTTGGGAAGAATACCCACCATCCAAATCATTTTTTAAGGCACAAAGGGAGCATCTTCTGAGGACTGAATAA
Organism: Lonicera japonica; assembly: GCA_021464415.1. Lineage (NCBI taxonomy): Eukaryota > Viridiplantae > Streptophyta > Magnoliopsida > Dipsacales > Caprifoliaceae > Lonicera > Lonicera japonica. Next base: position 35,619,635 of record CM038470.1, on the reverse strand, counting down.
TCAATTCAAAGAAAGATTTGCAAGAGAATATCCCAGATTTATACCCCAACCAAACCCTCTGATCCTTGATCAAAGATGAAAGAGAAAAACCCTCAATAGAATTCAACAGCCCCATATATTCCAGAAACTCCCTATCATTAAAGTTTCTACGAAATGAAATATCCCAAGAATATGAATCGGCTGAATTCCACCTAACAAAAGAAGAGATAGGGAAGAGTGTTCTATGGGAAATTCTATAAATACTAGGGAATGTAGAAGCTATCAAGCTAGCGGTCTATGCCCAATCCAATGATCTTCCCAAAAGCGAATAATATTTCCCACACCCACCTTAGGCTTAATAAAGGCTTTGGCAAACTCAATGCCCTTAGAAATCGCTTTCCAAGGATTACGAAGAGACCCTCTAATCACCACGTTTGAGTCCCAACCATTCTCATGAATCCCATACCTGCTTCTAGTAATTGAGCACTAAAGAGAGTTTTGTTCTAGAGGAAATCTCCATACCCACTTACCCAACAGTGCCGCATTTTTCTTTGCTAGGTTGCCTATACCCAGACCTCCCATGACTTTATTTTTGGAAACAATTTTCCAATCTACAAGATGATCACTCTTTCTCTCACCCGAGCCCTCCCAAAAAAAATCTCGCATTTTTTTTCTGTAGTTTTACAAACCGAAATGGGCATTTTGAAAAGGGACAAATAGTACATGGCAAACTTTCAAGGACTGATTGAATAAGTCTGAATCTACCACCTTCAACCAACCCTCAAGTCTTTTGGAGAGTTTTTCAATGACTGGGTTCCAAAACCCAATCTGTTCAGGTTGTCCCCCAAAGGCATACCTAAATATGAAAGTGGCCATGAGCCCACATCACAACCCACCAAATTTGCTAAACCTTGTACTTCTTCCTCTCTTACATTAATACCTACTAGCGTACTTTTTGCCATGTTTATTTTAAGACCTGACGCTAGCCCAAATAAATCCAAGAAGCCAATCAAATTTCTAAGATTGCTTTCCTCCTTTGAGAGGAAAAAAACAGTGTCATCTGCAAATTGAAGGTGTGACGCGTTAATCTTTTCCTTCCCATCTCAAAACCTTTTAAAAGGTTCACTCCCCTTGCTCTCTCCACTAATCGGTTAAGCACATCCACTACTAGAACAAAGAGAAAAGGAGACAGTGGATCCCCTTGACGAATGCCTCTAGTGGCCATTTCAATTGAAGCAATACAATTCTCTTGTTCCCTCTCTAAATCTTTTGACAGAAATAAAATGTACTCTTCATAATTATGCACTTCTAAACAAAAATAGTTTGTTTGATTATGTAATTAAAAATGAAATAAATTTGTCTGACATTTGGATATTGGTGACAGATGTTGTCACGTCAATTCATGAGAGTTGGTTTGGCGCAAGATGCGTGAACTCTTTAACACCTATGGGTGAAGGTGCTATCGTAATGCAAACAACAGCTTTCCTATTGGTTGCCTCGTAAGTGTGTAATTTTGTTTTAAAAAGTCTATCAGCTACTTGCTTTTAGTAATTTCAGTTTTTTTTTTCCCCTTTTTATATGATTCTAGTGTGAATAAATATTAGAACCTGTTTGGATCGATACGAAGGGGAAAATGAAAATTGTTAGGGTCAGTTTGATTAAAAACAAAAAAAGCGGAAAATGTTGGAAAAACAATTAAGTTTCAAGAGAAGTTGGAAAAAGAGACGTGTGATTTGGTGAGATGTTCTCCATCTCCTCTTTCTTTCGTTGAAATTTTTTCTTTCCCATCCCCCAACGAATGGATTCCATGAAAAAGTGAAAAGGTAATAGAACATCTCATTAAATCACTCTTCCTTTCTCTTGTTTCTCTTTTGGTTAGTTATGGTATGACTCTAGTCCTCTAAGGAGGCTAGTGATTTGAAAAAAAAAAAAAACAAATTAAGGAAGCAGAAGGAAAGAATGTCAAAGGATAGTGTTAAATTTTATTGTGTTTGGGTACTTAACAAGAGAAAGGAAAGGAAATGAATGGCGCATGTTCGTTGAAGATGGAAATAGGAAAAGAGAAGAAAGTGTTCTACCTTATTTCACTTCAAAATGAAGCCCTTTTTGTTTTTCCTTTCATTACTAAAAGGGTATTTTAAAAAATTAAGAGTCCCAGTTACAGTAAAATATTTTAAGAAACATGTTTTAACTTCCGTCAACATCCCTTTTGTATTCAGGTGGTAAGATTTAGTCACTTCATTGCAATGATAGTTGCATTGCAATAAAAGGTTAATATTTGAATATAAGTCTATTTTGTAGTCTAATTTCAAATCTAAATGGGGAGACTTGCCAGAAAAGAAAGTAGGGACTCTTGAAGTCGTTTTTATTTTCTCTTATGTTCTCATTTTGGAAGGAAAACAAAGTTTAGACGAATTCTGCGTTTGATTAGATGTTGGAAAAATTAGTTTGCAAGGGAAAATGCAAAGACATGTCTGATTAGCATTGTAAGTGAAAAGAATGTGATTTACTTTTATCTGTTTTCCATATTTTGTATTTTGTTGCACCCTGACTGCACTCCAGAAGGTTGTGTGCTTGATTTTCATCCTTTACGATACCAACCAAACAGGCACAAAACATTTCGTTTGCACAAAAAACTCTCTGCACTGAAAACAGTCTCCCCGGCAGTGAGTTTTAAAGAACCAAACACATGGAAAGCAATCCAATATTTTCCCTCTATTTTCTTTCTTTTCCCTATTATTATTATCTATCCAAAATTTGCACGAAAAACTATTTCTTTTCCCTCTTTGCACTGAAAACAGTCTTATCTCGGTTCTTTTCCCTCCAATTCCCTCAATCCAAAAGAACTAGTACCCTTGGAAACTATACTAAATAGCACATTTTTTCTTTTGTTGGCTGTAATCGAATTGTTATAGATACGAGGGCTCCATCGGTGCAGCATCTCGTGCTATGGCCGCGGCTGATCAGATAACGTGGCAGTTAGGTCGAAGAAATCTTTGATGTCATCGCATTTTGGTGCACCAAGTTTTTAGCATTGTTAGTTAAGGAAATTTTTTAGGTAGAACTGTTGTAACGATGACGTGGTATAATGAATTGATCAATAACTGTCATATAATGAAATCAAAGGTTCGGATCATTTCAGTGGCTCTTTCAGTCTTTTGTAATTATCTAACCTCATGTTGTAACCATATTACTCTGGGCATGTTAGATGTGAACTATATATTGTTCTTGTTGGTGGTTCAGTTGCCATATGGATACGGCTATATTATGATAATGCTTAATGTGGGAACCCTATCCAGTTAATTATTTGAGGCCACAAAAAGCAATCATTGTTTGATATTGTTTTTAACAAATATTGAAAGCTCATTCTTGTGTGTTAGGTTGAAATTTAGTATTAAGTTGAAAAAATGATTGAAAAACACTATTTTTTTGAAGTAGTTGAAAAATATAGCAGGTGATTTGGTGAGATTTTTTATTATCTTTTTGAACACTACCACTGCAACAAAAGGTATCAATAACTTCATTCAGGGGTACTAATTTGGACATTAACTGTTGGTTCAATATTTCTCTATTGATATATTGGCATATGACAATTTTTTTTTTAATTAGGGTGGGGCTATTGTCACACCTCAAACTTTTTTATAAAACTCTTTCTTCTTATTCGGTGCAATAGGGTTGAGTTATTGTTAAAAAAAAAAATACACTAGTTTGGTCTTATTGCACTGAAATAATGTGTACATACTCGGTCTTATTGCACAAAGAATGGAAGCGAGTGTTACAGAGAAGTTTGGGGTGTGGCAATAGCGTCACCTTTTATAATTCAATTTTTCATTTTTCTTATAAATGTAACATTCCCTGAATGAGACCCACAGTGGTCCAGTGATAGCTAGATTTCTGTTTAGCGAGGTCATTTAGAAAAGCATTATCAATTGGTGATTGTTGAGGCACCTTAATTATTACTCATTAACATCATATGCATGTTTAAAATGATTGTATTCCAATTTTGTTTAAAATTTGACACCGTTAGACACAGACCCAATTTTTATTTTTTAATTAATAGGTTTAGTGGGGTTAATTATACAATTTACGTCACAAATTTTCGTTATACTATATAATATCTATTGTATAGAATAAACTAATTGGGGTCAAAGGATACCAGTCTACCCCTAATCAGCCGTCTTGGGGAAATAAATTCATTTCTTTTTTTGTTGTATTGATGGGGCATGATAAGTGAGTCGAACTTAAGACCTCTACTAGTTGGCAGTGAATTCTCATTACTACGACTGGTGGTAAAAAAAATTCATCTGAATTGATAAGGGTCTGATTCTTCTATAGTACATTAATTATGTATACTAAAAGAAATTGCATAAATATTTTAAAAACAAAGAAGAAGAAGAAGATAATCCTCCCCTTTAATTTGATAGTGGGAGAAGTTCTCCTCACCCAGTCTCAATCAAAAGTAATAAATAAATAAATAAAAACTTTGCTGTACATTGGAAAATTTGAAAGGTAGATTTGAGAGTGATACTTCAAGTGACAGCAGTGGTCTTAATTCCAATGAATTAGATTTGCTTGAGATTGGCAACGTATATTTTAGGGTATATTACAATGAGCTGGCTACATGGCTTCAATGTCTCTTTCAATTTAATAGCACATGGTTTAGCTAGATATATATTATTGAAAACAAATATATACATATACAAAACTTATTTTTATCTGTATCTATAAATAGTGACGTAGTCAGAATTACTTTTTATTAAAGTCAATTATCAAATTATTACTTATTAATGTTTTCGAAGATATCTTATATGCACGTTTATTTTAATTTTGCCCGAAAATTGATCGGTTTAACCGCACCTCTTATTATTTTTTAATAATTTTAGTGAGGTCTACTGCATTAAAATTTGATCATATTATACATATGCATTAGATATTATAAAGTTAGCAGGGTCAAAGGACCCCAAACCATGAGGAGAGGGGTTGGCCCAGTGGTAGGCAACCTCCACCCTTGCCTTGAGGTCAAGGGTTCGACTCATGGGGTGGGAGGGGAGGGTTTTTCTTTATTTGTAGGATTAAGGGAGAGACTTAGACCTCCCTTAATTTTTTTAAAAAAAAAAAAAAAAAAAAAAGGACCCCAAACCTTTCCTTTTAGCCATGCTCCTTCTCATAAAACTCAATAAGATATTTGGTTTGTTCAATGTATACTTTACAATAGAGGTTTTAAGTGGATTCTATTGTCATGCATGCGAGAAAAAAAGTCTATGTAATAAAGTTAGGGTGGTGATGTTGGCACCCCCAAAATCTCTTGAAAACACTCCCACTTTTCATTCGGTCCTTAACAACCGAATAACGTATACTTTATTCGGTTGCGAAGGACCGAATATAAACTTGCAAAAATTTGAAAATGTCTTACTCGGTTGTCAAGGACCGAATATATAGACTCATATTCGGTCCTCAACAACCGAATAATAGACATTTTACTCGGTTGCGAATGACCGAATTAAAGTGAAAGTGTTAACAAGTGTTTTTGGGAGTGGCAACATCACCACCCTAAAGTTATATATAGTAGTAATTGGATTGGATGTCGCATATAAGCCTCTTGTATGATATACATTGTATCTAATGTGTAAAAGAGGTTTAACTCAAATATATATCCGTAACTTGCATCTGCATATGTCTCTTGGGAGGTAGAAGGTTCAATTTTTCCCTCCCTTTTTCAAGATATTTGTTACAAACAAAAAGTTTCACTCATAATTATTCATAAAAAGAGATTTGCACGTGTTTTGTAAAAAGAGTAGGTAATATTTTACTGTAAAATACAAATTTCACATTTGTTAATCTTCCTTATGTGTTATCTAATTTTTTAGACGAGAATCTTACTTTTTCACTTATAATTGTAATAAAGGAAAGACTTTCACCTCCCTCTGAAAAAAAGGGGGGAAATATTTTACCAGAGGACACAAATTTAAATTTATATCCTTCATTATCTACCTTTTCTAAATGAAAATCACCTTAAAATAGAATTAACTCTTCCTATTCTCGTCCTGGGTTCGATCCATACAGACGTGATTATTGAACTTTCATTGTGATAATTGTATGTTCATTCTTATTGTGGCAACTGTAGATTCATAGTTATACGTAAAAAAAATATATTATATAAAAAAAGTTTTAATGTGATATTATCTCTTTATATATGAAAAAATAAAAGAAAGTAGAGTTAATAAATCTGCAGCATTAATATTAAATTTAACTACTCAAAATTTGACAAATAACTTTTACTTCAGTGAGTCACTTAGTTTTCTTTCTTTTTTTTTTTACCACACATTGTTCGGGCCAACTTTCGTTTACTTTGACTAATCCTTGTACGCCGAATAAAGAGCTCTCAGTCGAATTTATCACTAATTTTAGTATACTACTACTAAGTCACTTGCTAGTGGTTGAGTCACTTAGTTACCTCATAAGTTGAATGCCTTTAAAGGGTACAAATCAAGAGGACAGTAGAAAGCTGACTTTGACAGGGTTTTAGTAGTCTGACCCGAATTCTAATTATGCCGATCTTAAATGAATAGGTGGTCGAGGATTTTAAAGGCAAAACTCATAGGAGATCGGTTCAGATCGGATTGAATTGGATTTAGATCTAAACATATAAGTAAAAGGTTGTATTTAAGTTTTTCAATATAAAATTAACCTTAGATAAAAATGTATTTTTTGGGGTAATATATTGTTTTTAAACTAATATATTTATTAAAACCTATCAATCCATAGTTTTATATTTTAGTATTTAATCCAACCTAGACTTGGTTTTAAAATCCAATATAATTCGAGTTTGGATTGAATTGGTTTGAAACCAACATCTTTACACATTTTGTGTAAAGATTATTCAAGGTTTAATAATAGTCAAATTAAATCTAATCAAACATACAAAGATCAAAACTATAACAGAGGTAAATTAAAAGGTGAAATTAAGGTTTATTTAGGGTGGTGATATTTTCACCTCACAAAATACTTGGTTTCACTTTTAATTTTCATTGACAACCAAGTAAGTTGCTTGTTATTCAATTTTTGAGAACCGAGTATAAGCTTGACAATGCTTGGTAAAATCACAGGATAACATGACACGAATCGATACGAAGTACAAATATCTTTGGAATCTTTTATTGTTTTCCTAAACTTTATCTTATTACCTTGTAAAATCGGGTTGCGTGGGGTCACATTATAACATAACGAATTATATACGAATTCTAAAAATATCACCTAATAATTTATCGAGTAATATTTAAATGAAGGCAAAATTTATTCGCATTCATTAAGACTCGACACGAAACTGACTCGAACCAACCCATTGACACGTCTAAGTTTGAGTTAGATTTTGCAGACTCTAAGGTTGCGTTCGACACAATGGATAAGAGGGGCGGAATAAGATAATTTTATCATATTCCATACAAGGGTATATATGCCCGTGCCATTCGGCATGGCTCACCAACTTTTTTTTTTAATAAAAAATGTTTAGGATGTATCACTCAATTTAAGATGCGTTAAAAAAATTTACACATAAAATAATGAAATTCAAAGAATTTTTTCATTGTGATTTTTTTATTGGATGTGATTTTAAAAAAAGTACATGATTCAATTTAATATTTTGCTACAAAAAATTACAAAAGATATATTAAGTTGAGTGTAACAAAGTTGACAAGATGATCGACTTTTCGACCAGCCTACCAAAGCTTGAGCCTTGAGAACTCTAATTACGTTTCTCGTTCTTCCAAAGTTAATGTCAACGGGTGTATTGATATATGGCTTGTCATTATTAAAGATTGAGAATGTGATTGAAATAATAATTCTAATGAATTCATTATATGTAATTCTTATTCGAAAATATATTTTTTTTACATAATTTTATAGTCACAATGGATTTTGTTATATAGATGTCAATGAGTATGTTTAAAATATATAATTTTTATTAAATTTTAAAATTTGGCTTAAAAGTTATTATATTTTCAAAGTTTTCTAAAAATGTGAGGAGAGAGAAAGTTGATATGGTTGAGTGTGTATAATTGTGTGTGATAATGTATATCATTTTATTTGTACTTTTCTATTGAATGGTGGAAATTGTGTAGAACCAAAAGAATCTAATGGTATGCATTGATTCTTAAGATAAACCATATCGTGTGACTAAAATAAAAGATAACTTTTTAAAACTTCATCTGGATCTTTAATTGGGTTGATTTGTTAAATTGTCCTTGGTCAAAAAAGCCTTTCCTTATTATATAGACTAGGGTAATGCCTGTGTCCAAGGGCACGAATAATGTAATAAAAACAATATTTAGTAATACTTTACATTAATTTTTTGGAACACTTGTTTTGACACTAAAAAATATTTTAGAATGATACGAGTACTTTTTGTAGAGCACTAATATCACTAACCTAAAAAAATACATAATAAAAAAATATTTTTTGAAATATACCATCATCACCGGGTACTATTACGAAAAATTATAGACTGAGTGAAGTCAATTGACCACATAACTATATATTTGGTCACGCTCTTGTCACTTACACTTAAGATCAAGTAAAAATAAAAATAAAAATAAGAAAGGAAAAAAATAAATTATTTTTGCTGATAGAAATGAGCATGTGGCATTAGTGGGAGGGTTCCAGCAAGTGTTGATTCTTCCATGGAAGCAGATAGATTATAGCGAGAGAAATAGTGTAAGTTTATAAAAAAAAAATTCCAAAGTAAGAGATAGAATGGATAAAATTAGGGGACAGAGAGTTAAGGAGAAGAAAATAAATACAATTAATATTGAGTCAAGATTTACTTTTCACCTTTAGATCTGTGTAAATCAATTTGGGCCATTAGATTTTAAAAACAGTGGTCTCCATCGAACAATGAGTGCTTTGTTTTTTACTATAGATTGTTTGTCCATACCGTCCGGCACTATTTCACTTATTAAAATGCATACTATAAATTATATTATATAATTAGAAAACTCAACTACTCTAAAATTACGACACTCCAAATAAATATTGTAGCACTCTAAGTGATTCTTAATTTAATAAAAATCTATATTAATTAATATTTTAATTGTTTATTGCATTTGATTGTAGATATACTTTGTCGTAAATGAATGATTTAACTTTCACTTTGCTATCCTTTGGTGAAACTTTAGTTTGACCTAATCAAATATAAAAAACACACCCTTATTTTTACTATGTGAGATTTAATTAGTTGATTGTGTTATAAAATAATTAAGAATGTCAAATTTTGAATTAACCCCCTTTGAATCATACACATTCAACAAACAACCTTAACCCCCATGTTAAAAGTCTCTACTCGCTACCTCCGCTAGACAATCAAATTAACACCACCCCACCACTCCATACAATTCGCCGTACATCCCTTCAGCAATATACCCTCAACCAACAAACCACCAAATCGGTAAAACTACCTCCATCCCAACAAAATAAGTGAATCGTAAAATTTAGTTAAGTGAACCTCCATTGATAGAGAGAAATTTGGAGATAGAAAAATGTCAAGTTTAAGGAGAAAATGGGAAGAGTTGTGGGTTGTATATAAAATTTTAATAAGATAATAGTTAAAAAAATAAAAAGAAGTAAAAACTCTACTAAGCCATCATCTCACCGTTAGATTCATTATAGTCATTGAGGCTAGATTCATTATAGTCATTAAGGGCCATCCGATTTTAATTGTAGTGGTTAATTCATGTATAGGAAAAGGTGCTATGGATTGTAATATAGAGATATGTATTATAGATATACTGATAGAATTATAGATATATGCCCGTTCTATTTGGCATTATCAAAAATTTTAAAAATATAAAATATATTTTGTGTAATTAAAAAAAATATTTAATATAGTTCGAGTTTTCTTTTTTTCTTTTTTTTTAAAAAAAGAAAAAAAAGAGCATACATACGACCATTGTTCATTGTATCGTGACAATAGTAATAACTTTTGTTTATACAAAGTATAATTCTAGGGTTTGGTCCTACCTACTGCACGATAATAACCTGTCAACCGGCACGTTCTACTTAGTTTTTGAGCTCATTTCTTCTCCATTTAATTTTATCTTTTTAGATTAAAATTTTTGAAACAGGATAATTCAATTTAAAAATGAAAATGAGTTTTCGGTAAATTTAAAATAAAATCAAACTCAAATTTTTTTAGAGCAAAAATATAAAATATTAATGGTCTACCGAAGACGACGATTGCAAATTAAGAGTCCATATTTAATTTTTTTTATTTGACAGAAAAAATTAATATTAACTATGAAGAGTAAAAAAAACAAAAATAATAATAATTGTTTTCATATTTGTTAGATTGATTACGTTCAAATATGAATTGACATTCAAAAAGTTTTCTTAATAAACTTCATTATTTGCCTTGCTCTCTGCAATATCTAAAAGTTATTAAATGATGTTTAAATAATGACGGGAAATGTGATAACAGTTCTACCATTATTATATATTTTTTTAGTCCATTGGAGCAATAGTGGGGAAAAGAGATAAGAATTCCACCAATAGTGGGATTGAGTCTCAGTGAATGTCAAGGTGAGTTAGTCTCATATCAAATAAGCTAATCTCTTAACCTAGTGCAAATGTAGTTTTCACATAGTATTTTAGTAGAATAGAGATTAAAATAAGTAAAGTCTGATATAGCACTGCATGAAAATAAAGATATAGTTTTTACCTAAAATCGTCATTGTTTTCATTAAATTTAAAGTGCACCTGACCAAGTTGTATCATAAAAATTGGTTATGTAAAACTTTCTACATTTAACTTTCAAAGCTAATTTATTTCTTATTTATTAAATAACCAATATTTTCATTTGAAAGTATTAGATGGTCAACATAGTTTATAGAAAATATATGACCGTTCCTGTTTGGTCCAAATTAAATTAAAATACCATTGGAACTGAATCTATTAATATTTTTTGCAATACAAATATCTTCAATAAAAAGTATAAAACATTAATAATCTAACAAAATAACATTTTCTTTTATTATTATTTTAGAGAACACTAATTTTTTTTAAAAGGAAGACAATAACCCGGGGCAAGGTGCGGAAAGGAATAGTAGTTTGTGAATTGTTGTCCTTTAATAAATATGTTAGATTTGACATTTAGTATTGTTGAATATTAAATAATTGTCACAACTTATTTAAACTATTGGATTTATGCAAATAGTTTGTAACTATTAGATTATTAAAGTTAGCGGTCGTTGTCGATGAATAGTAAAACTATAATTTGTATTATAGATTTAATGTTTGTTGGGATTAGAGATTTGATAGTATTATTTATCCAAGTAAATCTTATCTTATCAAAGGAAGGATTAACAAATCCTATTAGGATTATTTTATCTTGTTCAAATAGAATTAAATAATCATATCTAATTTTTTTAATCCAATTTGTCAAACACACCATAAGACTGTATTTAATGTGCATGATAATAAGATGTGATAGAAAAATTCTATTATATCCCATGTTTACTACTCTGTATTCATTTGAATTAAATATCTAGACAAATTATTTATTACACTAATTTTTTTTTATCCCACTTTCACATAAAATGCGAGATTATTTTATTATATCTAAACATAATTAAATATCGTCATCTCTCTCTTTGTAATCTGACACATCAAACACACTTTAAATACATTTTAAACCACTTGCATTCGAATTTAACCAAACGCTCCCCACTTGTTGTCATCGGAGTTGGCTACTTATGATGCGTCGCGACCAAGCTACAAATTTGAATCCCCAAATACAGCCCAAAATACGCCATTTTCTCTCTCTCTCTCTCTCTCTCTCTCTCTCTCTCTCTCTCTCTCTCTCTCTCTCTCTCTCTCTCTCTCTCTCTGAAATCAAAATCCAATACATACATACACTGTTCTACATTACATTATTATTATTGTTGTTATTGTTACATTAATGTAACATGTTGTTGTTGTTGTTCTGTACAATACGCACATTTAGGGCTTCTTCATTTACGTCTCCCATTCTTATTAATCCACAATCATTACCAATTACTTCAAAGTTTTCTGGATCTGAAACTTTGCCAGCCCCAACGCATCATGTTGTTTTGAACAGGAAGATTTGATTTTTAGATCGTTCAACGCATTGCATTGCGTTGGATTTGAAGTTCGAGATGGGATCCACCAGCAGCAAAACCAATGCTACTTCCGCCGCCGACGTCTCACCGTCTCCGGCTCCGGCAGCCGTACGGAGGAGTCGATCTTCGAAAGGTAGCGTTAGGGTTTTCCAGTCGTCTTGCCTTGGGTCCTCTTCCTCTGGATCTAATGACACTGATAATGATAATGACGAGCAGGTAAAATTTTATCTTCATTTCATCATAGTCATTCCTTTCAATACTGCAAATTCCTCCGTGTTTTATTATCACATTTTCTCTGTTTATCTGCTCAAATATTGTCCTGTTATGTTTAGATTATAGATAGACATATTTACACACATTAGGCTAACTTGCGCAAACGATGCTGTGTGATATGTCTATTTTGAATCAAAAAATAAGACAAAAATGGTAAGTAGTCTGGTGGTAATGTGTAAGTTTAACGTGCAAGTGACTTTTGTATAGCGGTTGAAATCTGTCCGGGCTTTATATAATAGTTTAGATAGATGTGTGAGTATTTTTATCATTGGATTTTGTATTGCAATGAATAAGGATTCACCATGGGGTATCAATAGTTGGAATTTTGTTAGGATCCTTGTCTCACATGGAAAAATTAGATAACTACGTACTTGTTTGGTTTGAGTTTTTCTTTGTTCCTGGTATCCAAAATGGGAATTTCTCATGAAAAGTATGAACTTTATGATTCAATCTCTTGATATGAACTATAAGTGACTCCTAGTATGATTTACCAATTTAGGATTTCACGAACGAACCAAAACTCGAACCAAACAACTACTTAGAGTGGAATACATGCAAATGGGCACCCTTTGCTTGTTCATCCTGTTTTCAAGGTTAAGTTCTACCTGTGGACATGACAAGTTTCCCATTAAACTAGTAATTGGCTGCAATCCATCTAATGTAGTAAGTAGTGTGTATATATATGTGTGTGAACTACCTTTTGTTTGTTTTTGTAAATTGTAGTTTTAGCTCCAAGTCTCTAACCATGAACATGCACGAGCAAAAAGATCCTTTCTTTGGGGGGATTTACAAATTTTTATTATGGTGGTGCATGATTTGGCCTCTCTTGTTCAGTAGTGTAAGAATTTCCATAGTACATGTTTTGGTGCATTGTTGATGCTCCAAGTTAAATACTTTTGAGCATCTCACGAATTTTTTTGTTAGTTGTTTGGATAAATGGGCAATATATTAACTGAAGCAGACCAATTAGCTCTACTGTTGGAACCTTCAGGGTCCAGATGGACACGTTCTGGCTAACCCATAAAGGAGACCAACTCGGCTCGTTCACGTAGCATGAGCATCCAAAGTTGATTGAATGATAGTTTACCATCGGTCAAGTATTTTATTCTAGAAAAACTTATGTGTGCAAGATATTGCCACCAATGGGTGCTGTTGAATTATTAATTCATTATGCTCACTTCACAAATTGGTAGTACCAGTTTCCTTTCTGGAACGTCTCAAATTGATAGCCCTGTTCCATTTTGACACATAATCAATGACTCAATATGCCAAATCTCAAAATGGAAAGATCCCTGACCAATGATTTGGATCATTTGGTTGAAATTAGTGTGTTTCTTAAAAAGTAAATAATAGGATGATCAATTTGAGATGGAGTGAGTAAATAATACATAATGATATATAGCGTTCACTAAGATGGTTGTAGCTATTCAGTCAATCAAATTGATATCTACTTTCATTTTTCAGGTTTCTGATAATCAGGGGAAAGAAAATGGTAGTGAAGATCCATGTGCTGACCAGACTAAATCAGAATTGGGACAAGTGAAGGCCGAATGTCACAGAAAGGTTAAAGTTGAACAACCCGATGAAATTACCTGTGTATCTTCCAGTACTGACCTTGATGGGTGGGGTCAATCAAGCCTCTCAGATACCATGTCTAGAGGTGGTAGTACATCTGCCCGAGCTTTCTCTTCTCGATCATTGAACCGTTCAGGCCGCTTCCTTTCTCGTTTCAATTTCTTTTCTGGTAATATAAGCTTTAGGCTAAACAGAGCAACCAGTATAGGATCTTCAAGGGCTTATCCCGTGTCTTCAAATGATCTTCATTCACACACAGTTCCCAATAATCGCTTGGTCAATAGGAGTGAAAGTCAACGAGGGTGTGATATGCTTCCTGCATGCCTCTTTAATAGGTCCCCAGTACCACATTGTGAAGAATTTCCTTCTAGTAACTTGGGTTTAAATCCTTCCACTTCCGGGTTTTCTGATAACTTCCGTGATGATCAAATAACTTCTTCTCAAGATATTTCTAGACACAATGATAATACTCGACTCGGCTTTAATATGAGTTTATGTTCTCCAAGAAATCGCAGTGAAACAGAGGCTATTGAGTCGAGATTTGACAGGCGGAGTGGAGGTAGAGAACCCGTTGAACGGAATGTTCGTTTTAGCAGAACTTTAAGTGTTGGGCGACTTCGTGATAGGGTCCTTCGTAGATCATCATTACCTGATCTATTATCATATCCTTTGCAGCAAGAGAGAGAAGTGATAGATGATAGTCAAGGTAGTGAGAGAGAAGCTTTAGAGGGTGAAATAGGTATGAGGGCATACACCGAGAATGCCTTGATCTCACCAAATTCTTCTAGTTATGATCCTTTGAATATATCTAGCTCCTTGTATGGTAGTCAAGATTACGGTGTAGAAACCTCGCGTGCAAGAGAAGCCAGGTACCACGATCTCTTGGAACATAGATCAAATTTCCTTGAAAGAAGAAGAAGAATAAGATCTCAGGTTCGTATTTTGCTCTGACTAATTAATGACAGTTTATGCATAGGGAGTTTCCTTGATTAAAGGAGGAAAAATCTTAGGGTGTATTTGATAAAAAAAGAAGTTGGAAAGTGAATGAGAACACTTATAATTTTAATGGGAAGTCGGAAAAAGAGAGGAATGATTTGTTGAAATGTTCGATTACTTTTTGGTTTTACAATGGAATAAAATTCTATGGGCAGCAGGTAAGAAAAATTTTCCATGAAAATAAGCAAAAGATGGAGAACACCGAACACTTCACCAAATCACTCATCTATTTTTCCCAACTTCTCATAAAAAATAGTTTTGTTTTAATCATTTTCCAACTTTCATCAAACTGACGCTTATTGTGTGTTTTATCACACTTCTTTTCCATGGAAGAGCCTAATTGAAGATTTGATGTTTTCCCTCTTTATTGGTGTTTGATTGCATTAATTTTCGAGAAATTAATTCCTTGGTACAACTTGCTTGAGGCTTAATTTTTCCCTTTTTCATGGATTCCAGAAACCACCTCCCCATAAGATTTTGTTTTCCATGAAAATATTATCCCTCGAATTTTCCAAGAAGGTTAATTTTTACCGTGTTAACCAATCAAACGCACCTTTACACATAGTTGGTTCACACCATTGTTAAAGCTTATTCGGAAAATGCACCATTGTCCATGAACGAAAGTGTCCGGCAGAATTTGTGCCCCTCAGTAAGGGGTCTTATTCTACTTTGGTTTTTTTTTGACTTTGCATCCACCCACCAAAAAAAATAAAAAAATCACCACCCACAATTTTACGTAATACTTTGAGATTCCTGTGCATGCAGGGGGCAGAGTAAACAAAAAATCCCTTGTACTTTCAATGTGAATATTTGTGTTTTTTTATTAATTATTGAAACGTATACAGGTACGTGCTCTTCAGCGAATGGGCAGCCGTTTTGAGAACCTGTCAGGTCATGAGAGGTCTTGTATCTTATCTGGTCAACATCGATCGGGACGTTGCACATGTCGTATTAGTAGTGCTCGAAATGCAAATTCAAATGATAACACCAATGCTAGAGCTAGCATATCTAGACTTGTTACATTAGCTGAAGCTCTCTTTGAGGTGATATTATCTTTTCGTTTTTGTAGTGACACCTTCACATAACTTTGTATCATATATGTCAGAATCCTATGATGCATTTTACAAATCGGCGTAACTAAACTGAACACGAATCTTAGTGATGATTTTACGTAGATTTCACATGGTTTGATTTGATTTGTGTATAAAGTCTGAAGTAAATACAATTGCAATGAATTCAGACTGGGCTTTTTAGACTTTGCTCCCATTTTATATGCAAAATTAGACTTACCCACCCGTTTTCATAATCATCAGTAGACTTTGCCCCCTTTGCATGTGGCGGAATCTCAAAAAATTACGTATAAAACATGGAAAATTAGACATTGCTTCCCCATTTTAAGCAATTCTTTGAGATTCCCCTGCATGCAAGGGGAAAAGTTTAATCATTTTGTAAACAAGGGTGAGTCTAATTTTGGATTAAGAACTAGGAGCAAAGTAAGAAAGCCATCACAATGAATTTCCATTTTACTTGCAATTTAGTTTTTCACAAACCTATGAACTATACTTAGCAGCCACTTTACCTATTAAAAATCTGTATGAAAACCAGAGAATCAATCAGACTCTACTTCCACAGCAAAGATCCCCTCCTCTACACACTTTTGAACACCCTGTAAAAGAGCCCAAGCTTCTGCCACCATGTCGGTCTGAATGCCATGAAAGTCAGCTACAAACCATATTAAAGAACTTCAATCTTAGTTGGGTCAATTGTATGAAATTTTCAATCATCTTTGCGTCTCATGTATAACTTCTTATGACATTTACTATGCAGTTATGATATTCTATGATAATGCACATTTTCTAATATTTTGGCATGAGGGCTAGTGCATTTCAATTAGATGACATAGTCATGTCCAAAATTGCTTTTACATGATAATGCCTTATTCTTTACTATATTGTGTTTTTTAGGTTTTGTACACCTTGTTTACGATTTCTTATATATTGTACTAAACTAGTAAACTTTACAATCCGGTACAACAATTGACAACTATGGTACATATTTTGATCAGGTTCTTGATGAAATTCATCAGCAAACTGTAGTTTTATCCTCACGTCCTTCTGTGTCTTCAATTGGATCTGTTCCCGCTCCTAATGATGTTGTGGAATCCCTGCCTGTAAAGTTACACTGTAAATCACAAAAACATTTGAACGAGGAGGATGCGCAGTAAGTATTCTTGTTTCTCTTTCATTTCATTTTCGGCTTACGGCTGCTTAAGTATTTATCTACACAATAAGTATTTATGTTGGCGGTTTCACAGGCAGGCCTGTATGAATGATGCTTATTGTAAATATGATTTTTAACATGGTATTAGAGATTAGTTATCTAGGAGGTCCGAGGTTCAAGCCTTGGCACCTCCATCCTACATCACTTGCTGTTAAATCTTTTTTTTTGTCTGTTCTTTGCCCGATCCTGTTCTTCTCTGCTCTCCACGTGCGAGTGTGGGGTTGCATGTGAGGGAAGGTGTTAGTCATGATATCGATTGTGGTTCCTGGTCCTGTCTGCTCTTCACGTGCAAGTGTGGGGTTGCACGAGGGAGGGTGTTAAGCATGATATCTGTGATGGTTTCTCTTCCCAACTTAAAAAAGTTCAGCATTTGTGGAATAGAGTAATGTTTTATCAAGCTTTTGGATTGATGCAAACCTTTAAATAGCCTTTTTCCCTTTTTTGCTCACAATTCTATCTAAGATTAGGATTGTGCATGCTATGAGCCCAAAACCCATCAACCGTTGTTTTTAATATTTACTCAAGCTAGTTTTTACTAAGAAATATACTAGTATAGGAGAGTATTTGGTGTTTGTTCCCTTAATTATCTCAGGGTACATTATGTTAATGTGCCAATATTAATTTTTATTTTAAGTATATATGAACTTTAACCGAAGTGCATATGCCCTCCTGGGGAAATCCATGACCCTTGGAACACCTCAATAATCTTATAATCCCAAGGTTATGTTTACTCTCCAGTTCACACTTACTGGACAAACTATTTAGCTGATGCTCTCTCTATCAAGTCTTATTGGAAGGTCAATCAAATATCTATCTCACTATATCCTTTTGGTTATTGTTGCCTATAAACAGATGTTACATATGCCTTGTTGAATATGAGGAAGGAGATAGTGTTCGGGTGCTGCCTTGCCATCACGAATTTCATAGATCTTGTATAGACAAATGGCTTAAGGAAATTCACAGGTATGCTTACTACACCTTGTTCTTCGTAACGATAGACTCCCCTGCTATTACGTGCTCATCGATTAAAAGTTCACAACCACTCAGTTGTTTTTTACAATTGCTGGAAAGAGAGAGGCTTCTAGTATCTATATACACACATGAAGTTGGTTAAATTATACTATCCACTCCTCTTTTTAGGCTGTGATGGAGGAGTGACACATGATGAGACACCACTAGGTGCGCTGACACAATATTATAGGACATACACATTGTGGACACCTAGATTGTTCAATATATATATACACACTAGAACTTGTGGTACATTCGATTCGTATGCAATTACTGTACCTAGTAATTCTTGCTAGTTATTCTATTTTAAAACATTTTGAGGCAATGGGATAATGTTTGATCAAGTGGTTAAGTTGCAGAAGTTGTGAAGGGTTCAAATCCGGGTAGAACTATTGTTTATTTTTTAAAATTAAGAAACAATAATTTGTTATTTCAAGTACGTACCAAAACAAAACCGTTAAGTGCTCATTGCGCATAGTATATAGTAATAGATATTGATATAAAAACTAAATTAATTAACGTTATTCCTATTTCCAATTAATTTGAAATGTAGTTAGGTGTAAAAAAAGTTACACGTTGAAGCTTATATGTATCCTAGTTTTAACATGTGCCAAACACACTATCAGCCTTAAGAAAACATCTTGTATCTCAGGCATTCAATCTTTTATCCCTGATACATTTTTAAGATTCAAAAACGATTCCCCTCATTACACACTCAATGCGTGTGCTATTCTACCTGGTAATTTCTGATATAATGTAGAGTATTAAATCACTTGAAGGACACGTTATAGTGTTCGGTCAAGTGAGATGTTTAAAATAGGTGGCTAACATGTACAGTGAATACAGGATATGTCCACTTTGTCGCGGTGATATCTGCAGATCAGACGCATTGCCTTCGGAGAATTAAATCAATGAACTTGTAGTCTGTTTTCCTCAGGCCTGCGGAATTGTTCACTGGAGAGCGTCTTTACCCTCTCTGAGGAAAATAAGAAACTACACGCTTTATATATATATTGAGAAATTTCAGAAGTTGGGTCTTTTTCTGCTGGTTTTGTTTGGTTATCTCAGGGTAATTGTTGTTGCTGATTTAGAATTTGAACACATCAAAGCCTGGTTGAAATGGTCTCAACTGTTCATGCCTTGGAATTCAGTGAGAGAGATTAGCTTGTTTTTTGAAAAAGCAAAATTATGAAATGTGTTCAACAGATGTGCCATCAGTGTGTTATATAAATTGTAGCTTGTATCATAAATGAATATTTGGTGTTTCATCAGATATAGTTTATTGCTGACTGCTGGAATCTGGATGTTTGTTCTCTCTGTTGGTTGTGTGTGACTTTGAATTGTTTTAATCTCACATTATGAGGGAGAAACTGATACAAAAAGCAATGCTATAGCATGTGCTGCAGC
Organism: Lonicera japonica; assembly: GCA_021464415.1. NCBI lineage: Eukaryota > Viridiplantae > Streptophyta > Magnoliopsida > Dipsacales > Caprifoliaceae > Lonicera > Lonicera japonica. The sequence goes on along the minus strand of CM038470.1, from coordinate 35,599,986 downwards.
TAAGTTGGAAAAGAGGTTTGCCTCATTGCCATTCAACCACGATTTGAACTTTCAGACCGTCACATGCTTAGAATGAAAATACACATCACAGGACAGCCTGTGATGGCACGAAGGAGGCCATTTGCAATGAGTGACTTAATAGCCGAGTGAATTGTAATGAATGTAGTGAACATCAACCTACCTAAGTTGGCTGATTACAAACATAGTTCAAATGCCAACAATTACAAGGGAAGACCTAAAAGCTAATTATGAAGTAGAAATATCTACATTTGACAAAGATTCCACCACTGTATTGGCACCGTACATATATAGATTGGCATGCATGGCATTGCGGGAGCATCAGTGAGTGGGAGAGTTAGGAATGCCATAGCCTGTTATGATTAGTAGCAAAGGAAGCGGGGGCGCTGAAGGAGGAGTTAGGAAGGCCATAGCATGTTATGATGAGTAGCAAAGGGGGCGCTGAAGGAGGAGTTAGGAAGGCCATAGCATGTTATGATGAGTAGCAAAGGGAGCAGGGGCGTTGAGTCCATGCTGTGCGCAGTATGCATGGGGATGTGGAGATAGGCCATATCTGCATGAGCGTTAAATGGGGCCTTTGCACTGAGCTGCGCATGGGTGTGTGCACAGCGAGGTTGTACGAGGCTTTGGGGCGCTGAGCAGCTGTGATGCTATGCACACGCATGAGCACAGCAAGAAGGGAGTGGGTGCGAGGGCATACGGCCCTTTGCAGTTTGGACCATGGTTCACATTGGCGAGTGCACAGAGTGGTTGCAGTACGGACCCGGGATATGGGATGGCAGGAGGCATTGTTGCACTTTGATCACTTAGCCTTTATCCCGGGGACCCATTTCGCTTAAATAAAAGAGTACATTAAGATAACAATTACTCATTGGTTAGAATATAATGGGTTAGGGATAACTTTTTACAGATCTCATATCTAACTACTACATAGAGGTTACACTAGATTTGGCACTCCATTATGTCAGATGCATAAACCCTTAGAATTATTGTGCGTCAAAAGTTGCACCATATATGGTTTCAAAGTTCTACATTGCTCTAGCAATAATGATAGTTGATTTGATAATACTGCCATCCTTGGAGATGCTATATAAGTGTATAAACTAAGGGCTAAATTAACTCGGAGCATCTATACTTTTAATATTTATTTGTATTTTATCACAGACACCACCTACAAAATTATGGTGTTCAAAAGCAATAAAAAAGCTCGAGGTGCCCAAAATATGTACATATACAAAGACATAAATATATACGTCAAGACGGGCAAACAAGTATACAAACAAAATAAAAACACTTCGTCAGCTCTTCTTCCTCTTCATCATTATCACATTCCACTTTCTTATTTTCCCTCCATATTTGTGTATAAAATAATTTTTCTAATTTCATAACATGAATCAGTTACTCTTGACGAAGTCTGAATTCGTCCAGGTGAGTGACATCTTAATTTGGCCAACTCTAGCAAAAAATATAGATCATATTCGGTAACGGGTAGTCGAGTATGTAAAAAAGTGTGCATTTTTAAATATTTTATTTGGCTACCATATAACGAGTTTTATTCCAAAATTGGACATGGGTGGCTGAGTGTTCACTATTCATTCAATAATTTGGTAACAGGTAGCCAAGGGGTCAATTTATTCAAACTCAGCTCTATCTCGAAAAGATAACATAGTGGTCAATTTATTCAAATTTAGCTTTCACAATCCAATCCTAGAATGAGGCATGTATTTTTAATGTATGTTTGTAGAGAGAGAGAGAGAGAGAGAGAGAGAGAGAGAGAGAGAGAAAGAGAGAGAGAGAGGCTTTGTTCTTTAAAAACCGTTAATGAGTATTTTAGAGAGAGAAAGGCATTATTATGAAATTTGTAATGTCCCCTTCAGTGGTGATCAGAGTAACTATTAATAAGTACGTTATATTGAAAATGTAGATGTGCCAAGTTATTTTCATGGTGCCTTAAACTATAACCATAACCACATTAAACTTTAGGCTAGTCTGTCGATCGAGCTACATGAGTCGAGCTCAGGATTGTTCACTCGCCTGGAATTATTATGTGCATATTCAAGTTCAAGTTTGCCCCAAAGAAAAACTCACAATAGATACTCAAACTCAGCTCATAGTTTAATACAGGCTTCGGGGCGGAGTTCGGTTTTGCCCATATAAAATTTATACGCATGGTCTAAATATTTGCAAAGTATTAAGTATTTACTAAAATGAATTTGTAAACCACTATATCGTATAAAAATTGTAAAGTATTCTATACATCTAAATTATAAAATACCATAGCATAAAATTCTTGCAAGAAACTAATATGTTGTTAAATGACTAAGTAAAAGTGGCGTGATGCATGAGGATGGGGTTTAAACCCGAACAAGTGTGGATATGCATAATATATTACACACTAACATAACTTAGTACAATCATGTTAGGCCTAGTTCGGGCTCAGCACTTGAAGTTCAATCTCAGCCCAAAATTTAATTCAAACTTAAGGTTTTGATCACAGTCAACTCTAACTAAAACTCAATTAGAATTCGACCCACAATTTAACAAGTCGAACGGGTGGGTTTCGGGTTTGTTGAACCTAATTGACTAGCCTACTTTAAGCAATTGAGGTGAGTTGGTAATCACAATTACCTAACACCAGAGGTCCCTAATTTGACTCCAATGATACCCAAAATTAATAATTTAAATTACATTTGTCAAATTTCTAGCTTTGAAATAACAAAGTATGGGATTTGAGTGAGCATTACTTTATTTATATCCTGACTTTGTGCCTAAAATAAAATTCGGTAATATCGCGGAAGTAATATATCTAAGTTAAAAGTAACTATCAATTTATTAAATCATTAGTCACATGCGTGTCGACGTGTCGTAGTATAGTTGATTATCACATTAGTTTAACATATATAAGTTTTCAAAATTAAAATTGAATAATTAATTGGGTCATGTAAATATGTGCCTCTAAAGGCACATGTTACGGCATTATAAATAGAAAAAATTAAATTATAACAAACAATAAATTAAGCATAATTTTGATACAAAGTAAAATTCTTTACATTCATAGTATAGGGTATATATTATCATTTTTCTAATCAAATAAATATTTTTGAATATTCAAATTTGGTTAGTTTTTGGCCAATCAAAATATTTTATTATTGCTTCACTAATTGTTATAATTATGTCAATGGAGATGCTACTAGTAAATTAAACCAACTATAACCGTATTAAATTTTGGGGAGAATATGTTAAACTCTCTTGTGGTTTGTCGAGTTAACGGGCCACCTCCTAAATTATTTTACTTGACACTAAAACTTGTGTATTATTGCTGTCTTTTACTTTATCCCGAGTTAGTTAGAAATCGACAAATTTTAAAACAAAGGGGCCCACATTTCTCTCTAGGAAACTTTTTTTTTCCTTTCTAAGAAATGGGGAAAGTTATCTTACTTTAAATGTTAAGAATGAAAGCCAAAGTTGACGAGAAACCTAAATGAAAAAAGAGATGAGAGAGAAATGGAAGGAGAGAAGAAAGATTTTGAGAGATAAATTAGAAGAATACATATTTATACAAGGGGTGTATTTTTGGCATTTATGTTTTGAACTGATAGATTGGGACATTTATGAAAATTTATTCAGTTATTTAAATGTCCACATCTAACCGAGTTGGATAAAGTGAAAATTGGCAATAGTACAAAGAATTTAATTTCAAATAAAATATTTGAATTGGGTTTAATAATGAATTGGGTTGGTGACAACTGCCCGTTTGACGCACAGGAGGTCTCTGGTGCCAATTGCCAAAAGTTAATATTTCGAATCATTATGAAATTTTCGGCTTTGAAATAATGAATCACAATTGAGCATTATTTAAAACCCTATTTGGTGCCTAAAATAAAATTTGTAATTTTATAGAAGTTAGCTTAGGGTGCCCTTTTTTTAAAAAAAACATTTGATTTGATGAATGTTGATTACTGAATGCTGAATCCAAACTCTAAAAATGATGTTTGTTTTTTTATTCTGAATGAAGTTCTGAATATTAAGTATTTATATAAAACAATTATTTAAATTCAGCATTAAGCATTCGGTGGTACTAATACCTCTTAATACTAAATGCTTAGTTATTAAAAAAAAATAACCGTTAAACTCTTAATGATTTAAAAAAACATATAACTTATTGTAAGGGTAGAGATTACCTATTGTTAGGCCAATCACTCTCCTAAAAAAAATAGAGCAAGTTTAGTATTATTCATGTTGAATTAGGAGCTAAGTTTTGTTAGTCGATAATATACAAGTCACAAGTGCTTTTATAAACGACCAAAACCTTTAGGATGAGTTTGTGCAAACAAAATGCTTTTAAGGGCTTATTTTTCAAAGAGGAAGTTCACACATTTAGAGCCTTTTTTTTAAGGTCTAACTCTCTCCCCATAACTACAAGAACGAAATTTCCCCCAAAACCCCTCTAGTGATATCGAGATATTAGGGCTATCCCACTTGCTTACACATTTAGAGCTCTTGTTCAAGCACCTTATTTGTTGTGTACCATTTATGCTGAAATTCCTTGAAGTGTTTGTTTTGGAATAAACATGTTTCTTTCTTTTATTTTTTTGAAGAAAAGTCTAAGTCTCTTATTTTACTATAATAACAAAGAAAATCTCCCCTAACTTCAAGTGAGATTTGAACTCAGAATCTTTAGGGTTTAGTTTAGCTAAAAACCTAGAGCGAAAATTAGAGAAATCCAAAAAAAGAAGAAAGTTTGGGAGTTTTAAATTCCATTCTTCATCATTGTGTAGGTTGATGCTAGGAGAGGTTCCGTGAGGGTAGCCTAGTAGCTAGTTGGAAAAAACGCTCTCCCAAACCCCGTTTTACCACGGATTTATGTCTCACGGTGCTGCATTAAAATTCCGGCTCCTTTTTCCCTTCTTGGATATTAGTATATTGAAAGAAAGTTTATTCATTTCTTTTGTTTTGGAGTTTAATTTGGAGAATACAAGAGAAACAAAGAGAGGGAAAATTAGTTTTAAAGCAAAACTCTTTCTAAAACTTTATCCGAATTGGAAAGAAAGGACAGAAAAGGAAAGGCATTTTTAAGGTGGGCACTATTCGCACACCACAAATTACTTGGTTTTGGACCATTTCTTATAAACACTCCAAAAGGTAAGTTACTTTCTCATCTCCACTCCAAAATCACTTTCACCACTCTCACTATTATACAAAGTAATTAACTAATTAAATACATTAATTAATAAATTAATTAAGTTAATTAAATTGAAAAAAACAAAACCATTCCACCACTCCCCCTTTTCAAAACACGTACGCTCTCTTCTCTCATTACACTCCCTCATCGTAACCTCTCTCACCCACTCCTCCTCACAGACTCACCCATTTCTCAGTCAATCATCTCCCTCATCTTCGTCTTCACCATCGGCATCATCATCTCCTTGCTTCTGTCTTCAGCATCACCAAGTAAGTTAAACATTTTGTCCTATTTTGACCTAATAATGGTTTGGTTAATTGTGGTTGTAACCTATGCCAAAATTTACCCAAAAATAAAAATTTTTTATTAAGAAGTTTAGCATCCTAACCTTTCAAAGGAGAGGTTTAAACACAAGCTTTTTTTCTTTTCATTCTTTTCTCTTAAGTTAGATATTGCTATGCATGTCAGATTATTACATCAGTCACCGCATGTCCAACGAGAAAGTAAGTCTCACTCCCTGGACATCCGGCATCTAGTTGCACCGTAGTCACCCAATGTCTAGCGAGTAAGACTTACTGCTTGCATATGTTTTCTTGTTTTATGGATGAAATTTAAGGTTCGAAGTTTTGTCTTCTTAAGTATCATTCTCAAGGGGCTTTACGAGGTTCTGGAAATAAACAAAGGAAATGTTAATAGACTTTTCCTTTTGTGTATATGCTCCTTAAGATCTTATAATCATACGATAGAGTGTAGACCTTTCTTAAATTTGTTAAATGTTCTTTCATTGGGATTCAACTTCAATAATTTTATTATATTTCCTCCATCTTGGTAACTGTGACTTAGCTTTATTCTGAACTTATGGTCATATGTATGTGTGTATACTATATGCATATGGCTTAGTGCTATATTTAGCTACAATATTTTATAATATTTTGCTTTTAAAGAAAAAAATGGGGTAATTCATATTTTTGGGTACTCCACTACTCCATCCCTGATTAAGATCAATCCAATGACTGATTATTATTGTTTTATGTTATTAGATATGACGAATAACAATCCAATGACAGCCGCGGAGAGGCAACGAAAAGTAAAGTTTGTCGCGGCACTAAAATTGTTTATTATACCTTCATTTTAATTATTTATTGACTACATATACTTTTATTTTAATTCTTTATTAACTACTATACTCGGTCCCATTATTTATTTTAATGTAGGACCAATCTGAACAATTGAGTATAATTAGCCATTGGAACAAGCAATGCAAAAGAAGAGACATGCGGATGCCCCGACAAAGACTACAAGTACAACAACAAAAACCTCGCCAGGATGCAGATCCGCTAGAAAAGCCAAAGCCCCACCACAAAAGAAAATAAAGTAGTTATTTTTGTATAAATGTAATTGCGTTTGGCTTAATGTAGTCACGTTTGGTACTTCTTTTTTGTTAATGTATTTGCTTTGGATTTGGTACATGTGTTAGGCTTAATGTATCTGCTTTGACTTAATGTTCATGTATTACATTATCTAAGTTCCATTTTTGGATAATGAAAAATACTGCCATGCATGTTTTGATCATTTATTTTTTATTAATTTATCCTAATTATTGCAAAGAAGAAGAAGAAGAATTTACCTATATTACTAGTATTAGAAGAAGAATTTGTTATCCCCATGTCCTAAATTGATAATGCTCGCTAGACATTGGGTGATATGTACGCAAACAAAAGACGAATGTCTAGCGAGTAAGGCTTACTTTTTCGCTAGACATGGGGTGGCTAGGGTGCACCTAAAATGAATAAAACCTACTGAAAAATTTACTAAGCTTGATATCTAACGAGTATATTACTCGCTAGACATTAGGCGACTATGGGAAAACCAAAGGACGGATGTCCAGTGGGTAAGGCTTATTTTCTCGCTATACATGGGGTGGCTGGGGTGCACCTAGAATGAATAAAACCTACTGGAGCTTACTTTCTCTCCCGTTATGTAGTGAATGAGGCTTATATTTTGTTCCAAGTGAAAAGTAAATCAAATACACTCACAACAATAGTAAATTATGTATCTTTAAAAGCAATTATATTATGAGGACCCTTCACATATTCGGATCAAAATGTTGTCATTCATATAAAAAAAAAGGTATCAAACACTTTCTATGCAATAAAAAGTTACATATTCGGATCAAAGTGTTGTCATTCTAACAAAAAAAATAAAGGTAATACCAAATTACCAAGTAATGTATTCAGTTAATGAAAACCCAAAAACAAATTTGTCCTGCTCGCTACATGTCTGGTAATTATACTTATCATACTCGCTTATCATGAAGCGAGTTACAGGCTAGGACTGTCTACTGATGTCTAGCGAGTGGGCATGACAGCAAAATTTTCCTATGTCGCTACATTTTCAACGAATGAGCTACTATAATTCACTCCATATCAAGCGGCTGTCACTGTATTTCCAGTTATGTGTACTCTGTTCAATGCTTTAGAGTGTTGTGTATGTATTCATTGCTTAAAAATGCAAAAAAGAAACACAATGACATACAAAACACTAAGCATATCTCTCCTCCATCATCCTTTTCTTGTATATCACCTTTAGGTTCTTCATTACCTTTCATTTTTAACTCTATGGTGTTCTCACCACTATTCATGGGTCTAGGGTTTCTTGCTTACTTCCACAAAATATTGCTTTAATGCTTGATTTTCTTCAATCAATGAAAGTCTTTGTACATTTCAATCAAGAAGAGGAGAAGAAAAGGAGAGTCCAGCGATTTTGGCGTGGTGGAGCATTGGAGGGGAAATCAAACGTGAGATATCATTAAATTCCATTTGAATTTGACAAAGTAATTATAAGTTAATGTAATATGTAATTAGGAAGGTTAATTTTAACTTTAGGTAAATAACCATTGGGTAAAAATATAAATGAGTGGTGTGCAAATAGATAACTAATGCATTTTTAATAATGGAGTATTACCAAGTAATTCTTGGTGTGCAAATAGTGGCTGCCATTTTTAATGGAAAACTTTGTATTGACTTTTTAATCCATAAAAAACATAGCATATATTTTTTTTTTAAAAAGGCCATATTTTCACTTTCTTTGTTCTTGACTCACAAATAAGGACGATAGAAAGTATTTTTCTCTTCCCTCCTAAACTTCCAATAGAAGATATAAAACAATTATGCTTTATTTTCTTCTATTTCTTTTTTTTTACTCTGTCACAGAAGTATCCCCACATAATGGTGCAGTTGCCACATTCTCTCACATTCTCCCAAACATTGCGAAGGTGTTTCTTAGAAATATTTCTCTTCGTATGAATATACTTGGTGCTTGATCCTAGGGAGGATGATGGATAGGAGGGCCCAAGATTTGGACACATTGCTTGTACTAATATACATATACTAGGTGCTACTATTACTTGAACAATTATACTTATTATCAGAACAATGTACAATTTTAGAATATACAACTTCTTAAAGCAGTACTACAATCTAACAAAGAGGTAATTGATTTGGTAATATTAGTGGCCATATATATATACATTATATAAAAGTATGAATAATGTCAATGATTTTGCACTTTTTTGTATAAACAAATATACCCTTAATCTCATACCCGGTGTTATTTGGCCTTTTGTTTTAAACATTGGGTTTTATGATTTACATTAAATTCTCAGTGTCTGTACTTTTTGTATTTGTACTCTAAAAATATTTAAACTCAACTTTATTTGATTGTATTTAATATTATATTTTTAAACTTAATTGATTATTTTAATTTTTAGACCAAAAAATTGAATATATTGTAATTGTGGTTTACCAAACATTCATGTCACCATTTTGTAATATAATTTATTATTTACAAGAGTGTCCTATAATTGTTTGGTACTATACATAATTACCCATATACTGAGTTTAAAAGAAAAAATCAATTCTATAATTTTTAATTGAATTTTACACTAAATAGTATATTTTTATACCTATTAAACTTCTATTTTGGACAGAATTTTTATTTTACACTTCATACTAGTTATCCAATTCTTACCACGTATTCACTAATGAGCTTAATAACCTTTGTTAAACACTAAAACCATGTACAAATGTTGGCAAAAACTGGACTTGAATCCCCTCCATTAATTCTATCCAATTTGTCAAAGGGGTCTAGTTTGAGACTTGAATGAATGACTTTTTTCACGAAACTTGATAGAGATAATTTTTGAAATAAGTAGATCAATTTTACAAAATTTCATCAAAAAAATCAAATCAAATCAAAAGCGGGTGAAATGATCATCTAAAATTTTAACGGTCGAAAATGAATATATGTATCAAATTTTTATTACGCCTACTTCCGATTTAAATTTTTTGATAAAATTTTGTAAAGATGTTATACTTATTCCAGAGATCATCTCAACCAAGTTTAGTGAAAAAATTCAATAATTCAAACCTCGAACTAGACCCCCTTTTGACAAACTTGGATGGAAGGAGTAACGGAGGTGAGCCAAGTCGGCAAAATCTAGTATGTATATATAGGAACTAGCAAAAGCATCATGAAAATATATATTGTATAAATTACACAAATGGTGAAATTAGAATTAAGAACTAAAATAGTAAGAATTCTTAAGCATGTTTCACATGTGCAAATTCCACAGGATTAAGATTTATCATGCAATAATAGGATTCTAATTACCTGCAAAAAAGACAATCAATCACCAAAAACAAAAATATTTAAATATATAGTACAAACTCAATATTTTCAGCATTAACATTTTCAAAAGCATAGGCATTCACAATAAATAAACATTTGATTGGTTTGTACAAAAAAGAAATGAATTCCTATTTAAAATGAATAATATCTTATAATAACAAAGTAGAAAGCAATGAAACAAGAGTAAATTACCAAATTGGCCACTGAATTTTTTACCAAGTTCCAATTTTCCCATTCATCTTTTTTTTACCCCTTCAATTTACTACTTAAACAGATGACCGAGTTTCAGTCACACCCTTTTGACCATTTCTGCCATTAAGCACATAAATATGGAGGGAAAAGTATCGTGTAAGCATAAATTCACTAGAAGTCTATATATAAACTCTTTGGCGCCGTCTTGTGGAGTAAATATGGAGGGAAAAGTAAGGTGTAGCATAAATGACCATTTTCCCCTTCATTTGAGGTCATGTGCGTCAAACGTTTATCATAAAAATTAGTAGTGCTTTCAATCATTTTCTAACTTATATATCAAACCGACCCTTACATTTTGGTCTCCAGACTTGAACCTACTATTGATAGCCTTCTGGGCAGTTAAAAATCTGCTTTTGAACGAGGAACGCACATTGCTGATAAGTTCTTACTGATGTAGGAAGATTAGGGAGTTTCATAAAAGGGATGGTCAAGCCAGGTATGCTTTGGAGATTGATTTATTTTCAGAAGGCCTACGATTCAGATGAAAGGAATTTCTTAAAGGAGGTTCTAAGCGCCATGAATTTCCCCACCCTAATGACTCATTGGATTATGAGATGTGTTACTACTACCACTTACTCTATCTACATGAATGAATATCTTGATTGCAACTTTAAGTACTCATTGGTTCGAGATTTTGTTCGTTCCTGAAACCCGAAATGGTAAATTTCACATGAAAAGAGACTCCTAGTGTGAATTTACCAATTTAGGATCCAGTAACGACCCAAAACTTGAATGAAATGAATACTTAAAGTTGCCAACCCAAGCCACAAACCAAGACTACAAGAGTAGTTTTTCAAGAAATCATACCATGCATGCATTTAACAAAGTAGTCCACTTCTGAGAAGCTTTGAGCAAAAGGTTGTGGGAGTTGAAATGTAAAGAAGGAGAAGTGGCGGCGATCGGGATCATTTCTTGGCTTTGCGGTCTCAACAATTCTCATGAATCCTTCTCTATCATAACATGGCAATGCATTTTGGCCGGCTAAAGTCAACCCTCTATCCCAAGCCGAATTTAAAACCTGCAAATAAAAACGTAGTGTGTACATATATCAACATTCCTGATGTAGAACTGGCTAAATTGTAGTCACAGGCTTTTTTTATTTTCCCCTACCATGAAGCAATCTTAAAATAATTTAGAAATCCTAGAATTTGCACTCTACAAGCTGGGGATTTCAAATGACTACATAAAAATATGGAGAAATTAAAAGATCACATAAAAATACAAATAAATAAAACTTGACATCTCCCCGCATTTCTACTTTGTCCATATAATGCTTAGATTTTACCCCTGCATGCAGAAATATCTCAAAGGATTATGCCAAAAATGGGGGATAAGTCAGAGAATAAATTATTCACACCCCCTCCTAATCTTTTGAGATTTCATACTCATTAGACTTTGAACCCTACACGCCAGAGTATTTGAAAGGAATTCACAGAAAACGGGGGAAAAGGCAAAGGATTAAATCAAAAAGGCCCTATTAGGTAGTCCTTTGAGATAACCCACCCCCAACCCCCTAGTGCCCGCATCCAGAGGCAATGTAATATTTTATGAGAAACCAGGGCACGGTGGAATTTCGCATTAAGAATAGGCAAAAAGTAAAAATGGCCAACATAAGGCATCACACTATTACTTAGGCCTAGGGGAACTTAGGATTTCATTAAAGACTTGTTTGGTTCTAGTTTTAGGAAAAGGAATTAGTATTTCATATTCCAGGAAAGCTCCTTTCCCGGCATTTGAGATTCCCGGCAATGTTTGGTTAACAATGGAACTCTCCTTTCCTCTTACTGATAATAACTTGCTAATATATTTTTTTTTGATAAGAAACCATTTATATTAAAAAAAGAAAAGATTACAAAAGAAGGGACAAGATGTCCCCTACAGAAACCCCGCAAGCACACCAACGCCACTAAAACAACACCAATAAGGCTCTAAAAAACAAAACACAAAACACAGCCAGAGAAACATAAGCAAAAGACAATTAATATAAACAAATCTCCGCCCAGTTCCGCGTAATGATGTCAACCCCCAACCCTGAAAATTCCTTAGAAAGAGACGCCCACAAAGATGCTAAATAAATCACCCTATCCCAAATGCCTTCCTTATCGCATTCCTTATCTTCAAAAATGCGAGCATTTCTTTGCAGCCAAATACACCACATTGCTGCCATAAAAATACATCTCCATAGCCGTTTAAGTCTTTTCTTGTTGCCCGAGGGGAACCACGCAACTCTCGAAAAATTCTTCCAACTCCGGGGAACTGCACCTATCACCTGAAGGGTATAAAACACTTTTTGCCAAATGAAAGAAGTGAAAGAGCAATGAAGGAACAGGTGATCCAGATCCTCCCCTGCTGATTTACAAAGAACACACCAGTGAGGAGATAAACATATTGAAGACCTCCTTTTTTGAAGCAAATCACAAGTATTTAGCTTCCTCTTAAAAGCCACCCAAACTAAAACTTTGACTTTTGAAGGAATGCCCTCCTTCCAAATAAATTTCCAGTCTTCATTCTGAGCATAGGGCCTTGAAACTAAAATATGTTTGAAAAATGATTGACAAGAGAAAAGCCCCGAAGAATCGACCAACCATACCCTATAATCTGACCCATTATCAACGAGCATAATATTTTCAATTAATGTCATAAGAGAAACGAATTCTGTAAGTTCAAAATCATTAAGGTTTCTACGAAAACCTAAATTCCAAATATTAGAACCTGAAGGATCCCTAGACACCAAGGACTCTATACAAACGTTATGCAAGGAAGAAAGGTTAAATAGTCGAGGAAAACGATCCGAAAAAGGAGAATCTCCAACCCAAGTTTCCTCCCAAAAACGCACTCTATTCCCCCTAACCACTTTGACACGAACATTTTGAAGAAAAAGATCAAGTCCTTTTGATATAAATTTCCATGGATTACGATAAGACAAACCACTCCTTACTTTTGAATCCCACCCATTTTTTTGGAGCCCATATTTACTTTTAATGATAGAAACCCATAAAGAATCATCTTCCAATGGGAATCTCCAAAGCCACTTGCCAAGGAGGGCCCTATTCCTAACCATTAAATTACCTATACCCAAACCGCCTAAAGACTTTGGTTTGGACACTTCCTCCCAGCTCACCAAATGATCTCTCTTATCCTCCCCACTCCCCTCCCACAAAAAATCTCTCATTTTTTTCTCAATAACGGACGCTACTTTTTGGGGAAGTTTAAAAATGGAAAGGAAATAAATAGGAATGCTGTCTAGCACCGATGAAATTAAGGTTAATCTTCCCCCTTTAGAGAGACAATTTTTCCTCCACCCATCAAGCCTCTTCGACACTCTCTCAATCACCGGGTTCCAAAAAGAGATGTGACACGGGTTACCACCTAAGGGTAGTCCTAAATAACTTAGAGGCCAAGACCCTACTTCACAACCAACTTCTCTTGCTAAAGTACCTATCTTCTCCTCTTCTATGTTGATTCCGACGATCACACTCTTTGATAAATTAATCTTCAATCCGGAGATAAAACCAAAAAACTCGACTAAATTAACCAACTTACGGAACCTCACCTCATCTCCTCGCAAAAAGAATATGGTATCATCTGCAAATTGAAGATGCGATATTTTGACCTTATCCCTTCCGACCTCCAATGGATCAATCACATTAAAATCTATTAAATATAGAAATAAATTAATAAAATTAGTTCCATATTAAAATATATTAATAAATATTACTTTACTTTAATGCAAAAGAAAGAATTTTGGTCATTTGTTAAAAAGACTGGTAATATCGTCAAAACAAAAAATAGGAAAGAATTTTCGGGAATCCTCATAGCCTCTCCCTCTCCCTTATTGAATAAGAGAATGGATGTAAGGAATTCTCCTTCCCTAGGAATCCTGGATTGCGTTGATAAACTCCAGCCAAACATTGGAATCTTCGAAGGACAGGAATGTAGAATTCCAGGAACAATCCTAAGAATGAACTGAAGGAACCCAATAGCAAAGAACAATAATAATAATAAAGTATAATAACTATACATCCTTCAAGACTAAGAGGGAATCACCTGCCAACTCAAGCCTTCAGGATCAGCCAATGCTTCATTAATTTCCTGACAAGAGACCTGCAATCCTGAGCACACAAATGTCATTGTCACAGAGTGTTTCTTAAGAACCTCAAAAACTGGAGAGTATCCATCCTGGTTTGTAGGGTTATAGTATCCAGCTGTGAGCTCTGCTGCATGGCTTGTAGATCTGTACCACCAATAGACTGATGGAATCTGCAAAATTATTTTTTTTTTTTCATGTAAATTTATAGGATCTCTGTATAATCAAAACTAGCACTACCCCTTTTGTCTTCACTTGTTTAAAAGTATGAAACTAATCCAGTTTCATTTCAGACATTTTCAAGTATCATGCGCCGCTAACTATTTCAAGTATGAACTATGAAATCGTATTGACGATGGCATTCATAATTGTATGATTGCAAATACTTCCAACAGTGGGTATAAATAGGACACAAATTTAACCCTACTTCAAACTAGACCAAAAATATAGAATGAAATAAATAAAATCCAACACTGAAGGAATGACACAATTAATAAGATCCCTTGTGGGGTGTTTGACCAAAGAGAAGAAACAATACCATATCTAAAGTATATTAAATATGTCCAATTTAATCCCCACAAATAATGAGAATCTTGATTACCAACACACTCCCTCAAAATGAAACCAGAGCTCTTGCACTGCGCGGGCAGGGATAGGCTGCCCACCCGAAAATGTGAAACAAGTTGACAATAAACCTTGCTCAAAATTTTACCCTCTAATATCGAGTGAAGTTTCAGAATATGAAAATACATTTATAATTGAGCTTATAATTGTATGATTACAATGATTCTCAACGTGGGTATAAACAAGACGCAAAATAAACCCTAACTCAAACTAACCATGGTTAAATTAACCATTGACCAGTAAAGTAACAAAAACACAGAATAAGACACAAAGCGTTTTGTGATTTTGTTTAGTTTTCAAATCTGAAAATGGCAACGATAGCAAATGAGCCCCAAGTCCATAATACCAAAGGTGTGGGGGTGTGTTTTTGTTTTTTTTAAAAAATAATAAAAATGCAGGGGGGGTATTTTTAGGTAAAGAAAAAAGAGAGTCCTAAAATGGAAAAAGTAAGGTGTCTTTCCCTTGTATATAATTGTGAGGGGAGCCTCGAAACCCTCAAACAACAAAGAGATGGCATGCAAAAGATCAGTAATAGACAGTGAAAATGCAATAATTGTATAGATGGTCAAAATGCTAAATAATTACCTTCACAATTATCCGTATGTCCTCAAATGCAAGGCTTGCAAGGGAAAGGACATTATCAGCGTGATCTATTAAGGAGTGAGAATACCACTGGAGAAAAAAACGACCATAATAGCTATCATAATCGCCTCGATCACAGAAAAAACCAGTTTCATTTGGCCTAGAATTGTAATGACCAGCATTATCAGGCCCTCTGGCCCAGAAGGAGTGCCCACGTAATTTTGCAGCTTTGCGTAGATTCTGTTGTGAGTATTTATCGTAACACTGTAAAAAAGTTGAACATATTTGTGAGAATACAAGAGATTGTGAGAAGAATTGTTATTCATTATTGAGAAAAGGAGTACATCTATATATACAAGAGAGAGACCCTAAAAATAAGGATGTTTTCTTCTAATAAGGATTTCCTAATTATCTCCTAAATATACACATTCTATAAATAAAATATATACAAATCTTAACACTCCTCAAGCTGGAGCATACAAGTTGTATGTTCCAAACTTGTTACAAATATAATTGACTTGAGGTCCACCGAGAGACTTGGTAAAGATATCAGCTAGTTGATCATTTGATTTCACATAGCTAGTAGCGATCTCCCCTGAAAGAATTTTTTGTCTAATAAAGTGACAATCAATCTCGATATATTTGGTCCTTTCGTGAAAGACCGGATTAGATGCAATGTGGAGAGCTACTTGGTTATCGCATATCAACTTCATTTGTTGTTTCGTGAACTTCAGCTCCTGGAGTAACTGTTTCATCCATAGGAGCTCACACGTCACTTTTGCCATGGCCCGATATTCTGCCTCGGCGGTGGACAAGGAAACAACTGATTGTTTCTTGCTCTTCCGTGAGACCAGATTTCCTCCAATGAAGATACAATACCCACTGGTCGAATGTCTATCATATGGGCAGCCTACCCTATCAGCATTAGAATAGTCAACAATCTCAGTGTGGCCTCTACTCTCATACAGAAGGCCTTTACCTGGTGCCTTCTTTATGTATTTCAAAATACGAACAGCTACCTCCCAATGACTATCATACAGAGCACTTAGGAAGAGCACTTAAGAACTGGCTAAGTACACTCATCGAGAACGCTATGTCAGGACGTGTCACGGTGAGGTAGTTGAGTTTCCCGACAAGTCTCCGGTACTTACTAGGGTCTGATAATGGTTCCCCCTGATTAGATAGGAGTTTGACGTTTGGATCCACTGGAGTCTCTACAGGTTTGCAATTTGTCATGCCAGTTTCTTCTAAGATATCTAAGGCGTACTTCCGCTGGGAGATGATGATATCTTGTCGAGATTGAGCAACTTCTACTCCCAGAAAGTATTTGAGTTTCCCTAAATCTTTTGTCTGAAAGTGGTGAAATAAATGCTGATTGAGTTTTTGTATGCCCTTTTGATCATTTTCCGTAATTACAATATCGTCCACATAAACGACCAAATAGATGCATCTGTTAGGAGATGAATGGGAGTAAAAGACGAACTGATCAGCCTCACTATGAGTCATACCAAGCTGATAAACAACCGAACTAAAGCGTTCAAACTAAGCTTGAGGGGACTGCTTTAGTCCATAAAGAGAGTGACGAAGGTGGCACACCAGATTAGACTCCCCCTAAGTAACAAACCTAGGAGGTTGCTCCATATATACCTCTTCCTGTAATTCACCATGAATAAAAGCATTCTTGATGTCCAACTGATAAAGGGGCTAGTGACGAATGGTCGCCATAGAGAGAAATAGACGAACAGAGAACATCTTAGCCACCGGAGAGAACGTATCACCATAATCAAGCCCATAGATCTAGGTATACCCTTTCGCAACTAGCCAAGCTTTTAGACGATCAACGATTCCATTTGGCCTAACTTTGACACTGTAAATCCAACGACAACCCACTGCTGATTTCCCAAGAGGAAGAGGCATGAGGTCCTATGTGCCACTCGAATGCAAGGCGGACATCTCATCAACCATAGCCTAGCCTGGATCCAAAAGAGCAGCTTCTATATTTTTAGGTGTAAAAATAAGAGACAAAGACGATACAAAGGCAATATATTGTGGAGATAAATGATGATAACTCAAATTATAAATGGGATGAGGATTACGAGTAGAACGAATATTTTTGCGTACGGCAATGGGAAGATCCAGGTCAGGAGCCGAAATCGGAGGTGTAACCGGAGTAGGAGTTGAGGCGGGTAGATCCGGTGATGGGCTCAGATATAGTCTCAGTGGTAGGCTCAGTGGTGGGGTTCTCAACAAATATAGGTCGAGGTCGGCAATGGTAGGTAAATAGAAGAGGTGGCGAGTTTGCAGTAGGAGCCACAGGGTCGAGAGCACACGACTTGTGGAATATGACTAGTGGTTGATATGGAGGACTTACAAAAATCAAGAGGACACACAACACTCTTTGAAGAGGGAAAGAAGGAAGTTGTTTCAAAGAATGTGACAGCTGCGGAAACAAGGTATCGTTTAAGGTCCGGGGAAAAACAACGATAATTCTTTTGTAAGCGAAAATACCCCAAAAAGATACATTTGAGAGATTTTGCATGTAACTTATCTTTCTCAGGAATGAGGTCATGAACAAAACACGTACAGCCAAAGACACAAGGGTGGACGGGATAGAGAGGCTGGGTGGGAAATAACAGAGAATGAGGTACCTAATTTTCTAAAGCTGAGAATGGCATCCTATTAATTAAATAGCAAGCGGAAGGACCAGGTCTCCCCAAAAATGTTGTGGATGTGAATAAGGAGAATACGAGCAGTTTCAATCAAGTGTCTATTTTTCCGTTCAGCCACTCTATTTTGTTGAGGAGTATGAGCACAAGAAAATTGGTGAAGTATGCCCTGAGAAGTCATAAAGGATTGGAAAGGGGCAGAAAAATATTCTCGTGCTTTGTCACTGCGTAAAGTACGAATAGTGGTGCCAAATTGGGTTTTAATTTCTGAGCAAAATGTTTGAAGGATGGAGAATAACTCGGAACGATTTTTCATTAAAAATAACCAAGTGCATCGGAAAAAATCATCAACAAAAGTGACAAAATATTGAAAACCCAAAGTTGTCTTGACACGACTAGAACCCCATACATCATAATGAACTAGAGAAAAAGGTGAATATGCTTGTTTATTAACACGACTGGGAAAAGAACTATGAACTTGTTTTCCTAACTGACAAGATTCACACTCTAAAGATGACACACGAGAAAGACTTGGCACCATCTTTTGTAGTTCTTGTAGGTTGGGATGGCCTAAACATTGGTGAAGGAGTGCAAGTGGATCACTAGCAACACAGGCTATAGGGGCTGGTGGTGGGGTGAGGTAGTATAGACTACAGTACTCATGTCCTACTCCAATTAACTTCCCAATACTCTACTTCTACACAAAAATCGAATTAGCTACAAAGGTAACGGAATAAGGCAGGTTTGGGTTAATTTGCTAACTAAAATCAAATTGAAAGGACAACCAGACACAAAAAGAACATAATTTAAAGACAAGGTACACAAGGGTTCGGCCTGTCCAATGCCTTTAATTTTGTTTGAGAGCCATCGGCTAAGGTAACAGTAGACAATGAATCAGAATAAGTAATAAAAGAGAACAAATTCTTATTATCAGACATATGATTAAAAGCACCAGAATTAGAACCCAAGATCCAAGAGATGATGATTGAGATGCAGGCAATAGAGTTACCAGTTTGATTTAATGGAGATGAACTGCTTGTTCTCTTGGAATTGCAGGAACTCAGCATATTTAGTGGCAGATCCCGAAAGTGTAAGGATTGATTTTTCGCTTGAAGTACCCTTTCGAGTCTTGCAGTATAACCCAAAACACCACCAAACTAATGTTAGGAATAGAACAGAAATATGCTAGAACACAGATCTTAAAGAGAAGATCTGGAAAAAGTCGATCTGAAAACATGAATAGTAAGTGAACAGTACTAGTGAACAATACGATGAACAGTGCTAGTGAACAATAACGATGAACAGTGTTGGTGAACAGTAACTCGGTGAATAGTAATTTTATTTTTTTTACTCGCAAAGGTTAGGGTTTACACGCTGGGATAGAAACACAATAGCTAGGGTTTACACGCCGGGATAGAAACACAATGGCTAGGGTTTGGTTACTAGGTGATTAGCGACTAAGGTATTGGTGATTGCTAGAATGAAGACACACCAAACATGAAATTGGAGTAGGAATTTTTTTTCCAACT
This sequence comes from Lonicera japonica, assembly GCA_021464415.1. Classification (NCBI taxonomy): domain Eukaryota; kingdom Viridiplantae; phylum Streptophyta; class Magnoliopsida; order Dipsacales; family Caprifoliaceae; genus Lonicera; species Lonicera japonica. The sequence continues at coordinate 35,580,357 of CM038470.1, read as the reverse complement.
AATCCTCTGATTCCATGTGAGAATACAAAAGATTGTGAGAAGAATTGTTATTCATTATTGAGAAAAGGAGTACATCTATATATACAAGAGAGAGACTAAAAATAAGGATATTTCCTAAATATACACATTCTATAAATAAAATATATACAAATCTTAACAATATTATTGAAGATATTAATAGCGTCTAGACTCGAGATGCATATTTACACAAAAAACAAGAGAGGATTAAACATTGCAGGTCAATCATCAAAGAATCAATGAGGTCAAAAATCACAGTGCCCAAGATTGATGCATGGATTCAAATCCATTTAGTGAGGATCAAAATAGTTGAGGTAAACACTAAGGGCTCGTTTGGTTCGAGTTTTGGGAATGAAATGGGCATCCTAGATTCCTGGAAAGCTTTTCTCCTGGCATTTGGGATGCCTTGCCTATGTTTGGTTCAAACATGAATTCTTCTTTCCTAGAACGTTAAATTACCGCTCTATATTTGGTTTAAACGAGAATAAGAGTGAAATATGTGTGAATTACCAAACTATTCTTCATTTTATAAAATTAAAAGACAAGTCCTAACAATTTTACAAAGGTAAAAAATTATTTTTATTGTTAAGAATTATGAAAAGTCGTTGTATGTATTTAATAATAAAAATAAAAATTCAATAACAAAAATACTTTTTTTTCCTTTTCAAGAAAATATAAATGAAAAAAAAGAAGAAGTTGTCTTGGTAAGTAGAAATGATATTTTGGTCTTAAGAATTAATCTTAGAAGAAATCTAAAAGAGAATACCTAGAGTAATCCTCTATTCCCATCTATTTACGAGGGAGAACTTTGAGGTAATACTCCATTCCTGGAATGATGTATTCCTAGCCCAAAACCTAAACCAAACATCGGAATCCTTCTAGAATGGAATGTAGCATTCTAGGAATGATTTAAAACTTGAACCAAACGAGCCCTAGGGTGTGTTTGGGTACACAGAATTGCAATTATTCGTTGGTCAATTTATAGATTTCAATTGGAGTTCGTTTATAGAATTCTTTTGGAAATCCAATTCTTTATGTAATTTAGAATCCCAAATTCATTTCAATGCTAATTGAATACCAGTTCCATCTACCCAAACAAACCCTGATGGGAATCTTAATCAGCTGATATTTTTTTTTTATGACCATGGGTATCGGGGCCCCACCCCCACTAATCTCATGAGACCCTGTTTGCTCGACCAGGAGACGCCCCCAGTGGCCCAAGAAAGGTTTCACGCAGCAGGGAATCAAACCTGAGTCCGTGCGCCTACCCACACAGTCCCAAGTTCTCCCATACCGCTGTGGCAACCCCTTGGGTTAATCAGCTAAAATTAAGAGTTGACATAATTGTAAATACGATCCACTGCAGTGAGTTTCCAAGGACAGAGTTAATTGGGTGGCATGGTGCTTTGAAGACTCATTTCATACGTGTAGATAAGATTTTGGCAATTTTCCTATCCATTATGAATATTCCAGCTTGAGAATATTGTGTGATGAGGTGAAATACATGTTTAACGAAATTACTACAAGAGCTTTAACTTTTTGATGAGATAGTATGGTTCTTTTTTTTTTTTTTGATAAGAAACCAAATATTATTAACATAGAAAAATTTACAGAAGAAGGGACAAGATGTCCCCTACAAAAACCCAACAAAGAACACCGGGTGCCACATAAACAACACCACTAAGACTCTAAAAACCAAAACAAAAAAAACAGCCTGAGAATCATAAGCTAAAAACAATTAATGTAAACAAATCTCCACCCAGTTTCGTGTAATGATATCAACCCCCAACCTTGAAAATTCCTTAGAAAGTGACGCCCACAAAGTTTGTCTCATACATATTAATTATATGGTTGATCAATTGATGAGATTGAATTAGGTTATGTTCTAGTCAACCCCCCCCCCCCCCCCCCCCCCCCCAAACAAAAAAAAAGAAAAAAGAAAGAGAGAGAAAGCCAACCAAACCCCCTTCTAGGACATAAGGTACGCTGGAAGAACTTTGAAATACATTGCTTTAACAGTCAACAGATACCTGAAACTCACCAATACCAGGATAGCTCCATCCCATTCTCTCTGAAGAAGAAGGGTATTTTAGCTCGCCAGAAGCTCCAAGCCCGATTTCAACTCCAGTAATAAGACCTTCGGTAAACATATCATCAAACTCAGTTCGGAAGCTCCTCATGAAATCAAAATAGACCTGAAATTGTAAGGTCAACAGTGCAAATGAGGAGACTCCTGGATGACATATTGTCGAACTGAGATTCTGTAAGATTACCCCTTTGGTGCATAAATAATTACTCTACACGAGGATAAATGCAGTTTGATCAACATATTCTAGGTCTATAATGTGGAGGACAACAATGCCCAGTCAAGATCTAAGTGTATATTTCCACAGTACAGACTTAAAAAGAGGATCGCTTAGGAGGTGGTGGATCAGGAATTTTAGGTTTTGAGCACGTAATAAGATATTCTAAACAAAAACAAGGAGACTGAATCATCAGGCGAGTTAGGAAAACTATGGGGCCGTTTGATAAAAAGTTGAAAAGTTATTGGAAACATAATTAAGGTTTTTGAGAAGTTGGAAAAAGATATGACTGATTTGGTGAGATGTTCTCCATCTTTTATCATGGAAAATTATTCTAACCCATAGACAGATTTGGATTCCATGAAAAATCCGAGAAAGTAATAGATCATCTCAAAAAATCACTCATATATTTTTCCAACGTCTCATAAAAAATTGTATGTTTAAAATTATTTTCCAGCACCTTTTTTCCAAACGCACCCCAAGACTACAAGAAAAGTTAACAACCAAGTAGAGAATATAAAAACGGTGACAACGTGTAGAAACTATGTTCAATCTTTTAAATCTAATGTTCATGAAGGACAATACAACTCAAAAGCAAGTAATGAGTACACGCATTAAAGGAGAAAAGAGAGAGATGAGTACCATGTGTTTTCCCGTACACCCAAAGACAATAACCAATAATAAGAAAGCAGATAATGTGAAGGCATGAAATTTAAAATAAAGGTGAACAACGTGTACTGATGATATATATTCCCTCCGTCCCAAATTAAGAGTCCACTATTCCTTTTTGGGATGTATCAATTAAAAGTTCATTTTCCTTTCTAGGACACAATCAATGTACAACAAGTTTTGTTCTGAACCATTGATTTATTTGGAATTAGTGTATCCTTAAAAAAAATGGAAAAGTCAAAGTGGACTCTCAATTTGGGACATAAGGAGTGGTATTTTTTTTTTGATAGGAAACATAAATTTTATTCCAAAAACAAGGAAAGACAATACAAAGATCTCCAAGATTCAGAGGATAAGACATCCTCTGGAAATCAAATTGAAAAGCTAGAATGAGAACAAAACACCCAGCTGACTAAACAAGGAACTATCCCAGGCAACTGTTACAATCTAAACAGAATAAGTATTGTTCTATGCTATCAAAAATATTTGAAGCTTTTACCCAAAGACCCACGAGAAACTGAGCATGACACCATAACTCTTCCGATCTACTCCATCTATCTTCGAACACTCTTCTATTCCTTTCAAGCCATACTAGCCAAGCTACAACCATCATAAAAAATCTCCACAACACACTAATTTTCTTGCCATGCTGCCTAAATCTCCATTTTATGACAATGAATTCTGCCCATCTAGATGGGACAGCCCCAATTACTCCGAACAGAACCCATAATTTAGCCCAAATATGCTTTACAAACTCACAATGCAACAAAATGTGATCCACAGATTCTCCCATCTTTTTACACATTATACACCAAGATGGGGATAACGCCATGTAAGGTCTCCTAGTTTGAAGCACATCACACGTATTCAATTTCCCCAAAGAAGCCAGCCACGCAAAAACTTTGATTTTATTGGGGGTACCACCTTTCCAAATGACCTCTGCATGGGGGGATGTAGACAGAGAGAATGAACAAAGAATTTCAAAGTATGATTTACAAGAGAACTCTCCCGACTTGTGCCCAACCCAAACCCTTGTATCTGGAGAATGCCGGTTATATTGTACACTATCAATTGTATTCAGAAGGGTCACAAACTCATCACAATCCCTATCATTAAAGTGTCTAGAAAATTCTAAGTTCCACGAATGGTTGTAATCTGTCGACCACACAAGAACCGATTGAATTTTGTCATTACGATTATTGGACAGTCGGTAAAGACGGGGAAATGATTCTTTTAGCGGACGATGACCCACCCAACTATCTTCCCAGAAGCGGGTTCTATCTCCTTTCCCAACCTTTATCTTAGTATTAACCATGAAAGTATTCCACCCTTTTGCTATAGATTTCCAAGGAGATCGAAGAGAAGCATTAATGAGCAAATAATGATTTCATACCTCTACGCCATGAAAGTGGTATTTTGCGTATATAAGAACCAAATCAGCATTAATGAGCAAATAATGATTTCATACCTCTACGCCAGTTCTTCCTTTTAGTACTCGTTCTTTGTCAATGCCCCAAGATAAGCATTCGGTATTTCTCCTACCTTCACGATCCGTGAAGAATATATCTTGATTGTCTTTTCCAATCTCAATAACCCACTGAGGGAGTGATATAAGTGCACCACCAGCATCATTCCCCCCATACTCATGAAATGCCATTACAACCTTCAATCAAAGAAATTTTCTTAAATTGCCATTTGATTCTTAAGTGGAGATTTTATAGTATAGAAATTGGGAGTATGCATTCTTGAAGAAAGACTGAGCAAATGGAAATTCTTTATGCATGTTAGAAACCATCTCTCCTAAAAGCTTAAGCTATTAGGATCATGATAACACCCTCCCTCACGTGCGACCCCATACTCGCTCTTAAGCTAAGCTTAAGAGAAGGAACCGTAATGAATATCATGGATAACACCCTCCCTCACGTGCGACCCCATACTCGCACGTGGAGAGCAGACAAATTTTGAATTTCAAACTTCGGATTAACAAATGGGGAATGGAGGTGCCAAGGCTTGAACCTTGAACCTCCCAGAAAACCAACCTCTGATACATGTTAATAACCATCTCTCCCAAAAGCTTAAGCTGTTAGGAGAAGGAACTGTAATGAATATCATGGTTAACACCTTCCTTCATGTGCGAACCCATACTCGCACATGGAGAGCAGACAAATTTCAAAATTCGAATTTCGGATTAACAAATGGTGAATGGAGGTGCCAAGGCTTGAACCTTGAACCTCCCATCAAACTAACCTCTAATACCATGTTAGAAACCATCTCTCCCAGAAGCTTAAGCTATTAGGAGAAGGAACCGTAATGAATATCATGGTTAACAATGCATAATGAGGAAATTCTTAAAATACGAAGAAAACTTGAATAACCTGCAATTTCAGCTCAAACTCTCGGATGATGTTAAACAGTTCCCTGTATCCAGACCACTCATACTTCTGCGGTGTCCAGCCTTCAACAATACCCCACCAACAGTCTACAGTGACACCATCTACATTTAAAGACTTCAGATTAATTAACTCCTGTCTAATGCCTTCAGGATCCATCAACTGGCAAAAGTTGTTGACTACACCAATCTGCACAGTGAAATGAAAAGTGTTAACACTCAAAAGTGAAGAACACAAAGCTAATATGAACATACCAAACTGATAAGTTAGTCAAATTGTTAACATAGAATAGGAAAGCGCAAGGAAAGAGGGGACGGGGGTGAAGGAAGCAAAATAACATTTGGTAGACATTTCCAATCTACAGGTGTGTTTGATAAAAAGTTGGAAACTAATGGAAAACACTACTAGTTTTTATGAGAAACTGGAAACGGAGATGAGTGATTTGGTGAAATGTTATACTATTTTTTCGGTTTTTCCATGGAATTCAATTCTTTTGGGGATTGGTGAATAATTTTCCATTAAAAAAGAAAAAAATATGGAGAATATCTCAACAAATCACACATCTCTTTTTCCAAATTTTAATAAAAATTAGTAGAATTTTCAATCATTTATTCATTTTCCAACTTGATATTAAACCGACCTTCAATGAATCAACGCGCAAATGAAAAATCACTTACAGCAAGCATCACGTAAACGGGAATATATGGGGTTCCGGAAAAATCGTTGCCATGCTCCCCGGTATGAACTTCTTGCATAAGCTGCAACGATCAACAACAGTTTCTTAGGTGTTGTCGTCACTTGTTCAAACCAAAACAAGTTTTTGTAACTAGTGATACCCCAAGATTGAAGAACCCATACAAATAATTTGAGCAGTTATAGATAAAAACAGAAACATACCTGTAAAAGTATGTACCATAAGAATTTGAATATGTCTAATTTTAACTAAAAAAAGTTAGGTAGAAGTAGTAAGTGACACAATGGTTTAGCATGCATTCAACTAGATTAGGATTGAAGGTTTGAATCTTCTTAGAATCATATTTTTTTTATGAAAAAGAAGACTTCAGGGGAGTAAAATTGGCAATTAAAAAATGTGACATGGCTTCATGGCAGTGGTTGAATTCCTTGTTGGCTTAAGTAATTATTCTTCCTAAATCCAATTCATTACAAATTTAAATTCCTGGCCTGTGTCTATCTAATTTATTGGTTGGAGAAGCATCACCAGAAGAGTCGTAGCACAGTGGTTGAGCAGCTGGTATTGATTGCCATCTAAAGGACAAAGTTGTAAGAAACAGAAAAAGTAACTTCGAATGCAAGTTCCATTGTCATTGGGGGTCTTGTGAAAAGGGTAGGCGAGTAAGTATCCTTGTATTGTAGCACACCAAGCGCCCCCCCCCCCCCCCCCCCCCCCCCACAAAACACCAACCCACAACCAAAAGAAGAAAAAAAGAAAAGAAAAGAAAAAAACAGAAAAAAACAGAAAAGGAATACTCCCTCCGTCTCAAATTGATAGTCCCACTTTACTTTTCGGTATGTATCAAATTGATAGTGCCATTTCCATTTTGGGACATAATAGGCGTACCAAAATCTAACAATAGAAAATAATTTGTAGTCTTGAACCTTGATTAAGTTGAAACTAGGGTGCGTCTGATAGCAAGCATGTAATTATGGTAGAAAATGTTTAAATTCTAGGCAATTCTTTTTCTAGGTAATTGAATTCCAATTTCCATGAAAAGCATTTAAAGGTATTTGATTGTATCTATTTTCTATGTGGAAAACGTGTACTTTTTCCATGCAATGGAGAATTTTTTTTCCGACATTTGGTGTTTGATTTCCCACTTTTTACCTAGAATGGAACTTTTTTGCATTTGAGCTCCTTTCCACTTACCTATAATTCACTTCCCTTGGGAGAGAGTAAGAATTTGAGTTCCTGGTATTATGCATCATTTACTTGTACCATGAAATTAGATGTAATTGGACTAGCTAGATAATTAGGCAATCAAACACTAGCAAAAGATGGATAAGTACATTGTATTTTCCAAGTTCCCAAGAAAAACTTTGACAATCAAACAAACCAATAATGTTTTCTTAAAAAGTGTCAAAGTCAAAGTCAGACCATCTTTTTGAGACAGATGGAGTACAAGAAGAAGAATGGGCGTCCAAATGTCAAATCAGTTTAAGTATTACTCTTTTCTCAAAAGCAACATTATAGATCGTAAGAAGAGCAAAGCAAACACATTAGCAAGGCCAAGTAAATAACCTGGTCATCCTCCAAACATTCAGGTGAGTTGACGGGGCTAGCATTTATATATTTCTCCCCCTTTGTATCCCTGTCTGTAGCTATAACAGAATCAAGCGAAACCGGAGATAAACTCTCATCAATTCTAAGAATTGATGATGGCTGACAGTCTAACGATGCTTTCATGGAGCAATTTCTCAGGGTGGAAGTAGAAGATATTGGGCTTTCAACCGCTTTCATCGGATACCCCACCTGCAAAAATATGAAGGGTATAAATGGTAATAATGACCATACTATCATGAAATTTACACACTTGTAGAATAAGAATGGAGGTAAGATAAGAGAGATGGGTATTCTTAAATGCACCCACACGATCTTGCTTTTCACCCCAATTCTCAAAAACTTTCAACTCACCACACAAGTATATTCATAAATACTCTTATAACCAAAAAATGATTAGAAATAAAATTACAATGCCAAGTATAGTGATCTAACACTCAAAATAGTAACATATTTAGTTACAATATCACAATCAAATGCTGAAACATTAAATTATCTAGCCTATTCAAATGTTTAGCTCTAGAAAATCAACATTTTTAATTCAATGACCATATGATTATACTGCGTGTGACTTCTGAACTAAAAATATTAACGTTCTAAGTGTAGGGTCAGTGTACAGAACATATTGAACTTTGGTAGCTTTTTCTTTTTTATAATTGATTTTTAGATTATAGAGAGAGCACATATATGATGATGGGGTGAGTCGGATGTTTTTGAGAAGTGGGGTGAGAAGCAATATCCAGTCGGTGCACTTCAGAACTCCCAAGTGAGATTCTTTACGCAACAAAAGAATAATATGCGACAGATAAGATTAGTATGCTGTTTTAAGCTAGCAAACTGTTAAAGGCTGTAAATAGATTATGTAGTAAGGAAAGTCAATTAAGAATCCTATTTAGTATGGAAAACTTCCTTATTTATGTCAACACACTAGTATATTTAAATCCTTGTATATTCTTTCATTCAATAACAAGAAATAGAATTTCCTCTCTGTTTTTCTGCTCCTTATTTCGTTCTAACTAGTATCAGAGGTTGGTTTTTTGGGAGGTCCAAGGTTCAAGCCTTGGCACCGCCTTTCCTCTTTTGTTAATTCGAAATTCAAAATTTGCATGCTCTTCATGTGCAAGTGTGGGGTCGCATGTGAGGGAGGGTGTTAAGCATGATATTCATTACGGTTCCTTCTCCTAACAGCTTAAGCTTTTGGAAGAGATGATTATTAACATGGTATCAAAGAAGTTAAGGTTTCTAGGGTTTCTAAAGTTACAATCTTAGTTCACCTTTAAGCTTCAGTTTATCGACACCTCCAACACAGGAGGGACCACCACCCACCGATCAGCAATTGTCCAAAGCCCGGTGAACAGAAACCCAGCTCTTGGGCCTCACGCGCCTCCACTGACACATGAGGGCGGGTGTGTCATCCAAAACGCTCCGTTCGAATTTTGCCCGTTGCGTCTAGGATTCTACATCACAGATTTGTGATTTGTTAGGCTTGCTTTCCACTTTTTGTTTGTTCTACACATATCCGGTACCGTTTTGTCCTACTTTTGCTTTCTGGTATTGTTCCTCGCACTATTTTTGCCATTGTTCTGCCACTATTTGCTACTGTTCACTATGTGTGCCCTATTTGGCGACCAATTTTATTGTTAGCTTGAAAAGTGTCTGAATATGTCGGATAAAAAGGTGGCAATCATTTCTGATGTTATCTCCGTGATGTTGAAAATCACTTAACACAAACTTAACGGCTCTAACTATCTAGATTGGAGTAAAACCGTTCGACTCTATTTGCGTAGTATTGATAAGGATGATCACATGACTCACGACCCACCTTTGGACGAATCTAGACAGACGTGACTAAGGGAGGATGCCCGATTATTTTTACAAATTCAAAATTCAATTGACAGTGAAGTGATTAGTTTGATCAATCATTGTGAATTGGTTAAGGAATTAATGGATTACTTGGATTTCTTATATTATGAGAAAGGGAATGTTTCTCGAATTTATGAGGTTTGCAAAGCCTTTTATCATGCCGAAAAATTGGATAGGTCGCTTAAGTTCTACTTTATGGAATTTAAGAAGATGTACGAGGAGCTTAATATATTGTTACCGTATAGTCCTGATATGTCCAGCAAAGTCAACAGGAGCAGATGGCTGTTATGAGCTTTCTAGCTAGTCTTCCCCCTGAATTTGAGACTGCTAAGAATCAAATCCTCTCTAGTCCTGAGATATCTTCTCTACAAGATGTCTATAGGCAGAAGGCACTTCATCAACTCCGCCTATCCGGTATAGTGGTGCACTGGTCAGCTGAAATAACGATTATGAGACTGGGCGATTATTTTACAAGAATGGCAATAACGGAGAAGGATCAAATGGTAATTAGATCCGGGCACAGAGTTCAGGGGGAGTTATGTGTGACTATTGCCATAATCTAGGGCATCTAAGACGTGATTGTAGAAAGCTCAAGTATAAAACTCAAAAGGCTCACTCGGCCCACATTGCATCCACTAGTGATACGTCAGAAAAGTCTATTCTCATCTCTACAGATGAATTCGCCAAGTTTTCCTAATACCAAGAATCTTTGAAAACTTCATATACTCAGGTTACATCTGTCACTGGTATCGCTGATTCAGGTAAACGAAATACATGTCTCCTTTCCTCATCTTCCAAATGGGTCATTGATTCTAGAGCCACAGATCAAATGACAGTTAATTCTAACATATTTTCTACTTTCTAGTCACATAAATCCGTGTCTAACATCACTTTATCAGATGGGTCATCATCTTGTGTTCTTGGGTCTAGCACATATGTGACCGGAGTAGATGAAGTTTTCAAGGATTCTTGGTACTTGGAAAACTTGGCAAATTCATCTGCAGAGATAAGAACAGACTTTTTCGATGTATCATTAATGGATCCAAATGGGTTTTCACGGTTAGGGTCAATCCTGATAGGTCTGTTGCTCAGCTAAAAGCCTGTCTTGTTGCTAAAGGGTATGCTTAAACATATGGCGTTGATTATTCTGATACCTTTTCTCCTGTTGCAAAATTGACATCTGTTCGGTTGTTTATCTCTCTGGCTGCCCACTCGTAATTGGCCCTTGTATCAGTTAGATATCAAAAATGCGTTTCTCCATGGGGATCTTCAGGAAAAGGTGTATATGGAACAATCTTACTGGTCGTGTACGTAGATTATATTGTCATTACTGGGAGTGACACTATGGGTATTTGTTCTCTTAAATCCTTCCATCACACTCGATTTCACACGGAAGACTAGGGGATGCTAAAGTATTTCTTGGGTGTTGAAGTTACAAGGAGTAAAAAGGGTACCTTTCTTTCCCAGCGGAAATACGTGCTGGACTTATTAGCTGAGACGGGAAAATTGCGGGGCTAAGCCTTGTAGTACTCCGATGATTCTGAATGTGCAACTCATAAAAGATGGTGAGCTGTTTAAAGATCCTGAGAAGTATAGAAGATTGGAATGTTGATATCTGGTACTGATTTACAGATCACAATCAAACCATGATTTATGGGATTACCTTGATAAAATGGGTTTAAGATTTAATTGCTGGATTCATTTCTTGATTGTGGGATTTATATCTATTTCCTTCCTAAATAGTAGCATTGTTTATCAATATAAATTTACATGCTGGCCTTGTAGGCATAAACCAAATTATAAAATTCTACTCTAGCGATATGATTGTAGGCAAACTACCCTCTTTGGAAGCCAAGATGTAAGGCCCTTTAAAAGTTAGTCGATACAACAACAACAACAACAACAAGCCTTTATCCCACTAGGTGGGGTCGGCTACATGGATCAAACGACGCCATAGTGGTCTGTCGTGAATCATATCTCTAGTGAAACCATTCGCCTCTAAATCCTTCTTAATAGTTTCCCCTATAGTTTTTCTAGGTCTTCCTCTGCCTCTAACAACTAGGCTTCCCTCCATATGATCAACTCTCCTAACCATGGCATCTGCAGGTCTCCTCCATACATGCCCAAACCATCTAAGTCGAGATTCAACCATCTTTTCTGTAATAGGTGCCACCCCAACTCCCTCTCTGATGGTAACATTCCTGATCTTATCTTTCCTAGTCTTGCCACTCATCCATCTCAACATTCTCATCTCAGCTACACTTAGTTTATTCTCGTGTTGGCTTTTGACCGCCCAACACTCAGTCCCATACAACATTGCTGGTCTAACCGCGGTACGATAGAATTTTCCTTTTAACTTGAGTGGTACCTTTTTATCACATAACACACCCGAAGCTTTCCTCCATTTCAACCATCCTGCTTGAATCCGGTGATTTACATCTCCCTCTATCTCCCCATCTTCTTGTATAATGGATCCAAGATACTTAAACCGAGTGACTTGTGGTATGACATTATCCCCAACTTTTACCTCTAAGTTAGTAGTGCTCCGCCTTTTATTGAACTTGCACTCCATGTATTCTGTCTTACTTCTGCTTAAACGAAAGCCATGCGCTTCTAAATTTTGTCTCCAAGTTTCCACCTTCCCATTTAGCTCTTCTCTGGACTCACCCACTAGGACAATATCATCTGCAAACAGCATACATCGCGGTGCTGGCTCTTGAATGTGTTCCGTGAGTACATCCAAGACCAAGGTAAACAGATAAGGGCTCAAAGCTGACCCTTGGTGTAGTCCTATAGTTATAGGAAAATCTTCTGTGGACCCACTATGTGTTCTCACACTAGTCATAGCTCCTTCATACATGTCCTTGATAACACGAATATAGGCAATCCTAACCCCTTTCTTCTCTAGGGCTTTCCACAAAATCTCTCTGGGTACCCTATCGTACGCCTTCTCCAAGTCAATGAAAACCATGTGTAGGTCCTTTGATCCCTCCGATATTGCTCCATCAAACGCCGCAACAAGTAAATTGCTTCCATGGTCGACCTTCCGGGCATAAAACCAAATTGATTATCTAAAATGCTGGTTTCTTTTCTTAGTCTCCGCTCAATCACCCTTTCCCATAACTTCATAGTATGACTCATGAGTTTAATCCCCCTGTAATTGGCGCAATTTTGTATATCCCCTTTATTCTTATAAATCGGGATTAGGGTGCTTCTCCTCCATTCTTCCGGCATCTTCTTTGACCTCAATATCTTGTTGAAAAACCTTGTGAGCCAACCAATGCCTTTATCACCTAGACCCTTCCAAACCTCAATAGGTATACTATCTGGCCCAACTGCTTTACCACTATCCATTCGTATCAATGCTTCTTTCACTTCCTTTTCTTGAATTCTGCGATAAAAGGTGAAATTTTGGTCATCCTCTCGCATGTTCAGCTCATCTCCACATGCTAAAATCTCGTAACCTTCATTAAATAATTTGTGAAAATAGTTCTTCCATCTCTCTTGTATGTCTTGTTCTTTAACCAAGACATTACCTTCTTCGTCCTTAATGCATCTCACTTGATCCAAGTCTTTTGTCTTCCTTTCTCGACCTTTAGCAAGTCGGTAAATAGCTTTTTCCCCAGCTTTGGTGCCTAAAGATTGGTATAATCCATCAAAAGCTTTAGTCCTCGACTCACTCACCGCCTTCTTAGTCTCTTTCTTTGCTTCTTTGTAAGATTCCCAATTTTCCGCATTCTTACATAGAGACCAAGCTTTAAAGCATTTCCTTTTTACCTTAACTTTAATACCTTCTTCCTGAAGATAGGAGTGGTTGGACTCTTTTTGGATTTGATCCTATTATAGGCATTAAAATACAATTATTGACCTCTTTTTGGATTTGATCCTATTATAGTTTCTGGGTGACCAGCTATCGTACTTCTAAGGAAGGATGTCTTTGATAGACACACTGCCGATAGATTATAAGTAGATGGTGAATGGGGATTGATGTTCGATCTGGATTCCATTTTATAAGGGACCTTAAGAAGTCTGAAGGCTAGGCGTTTTCAAATGCTATGGGTAGCAAACTGCTGTTGAGTCTCTAAGGTTCCTGCTCCTTGACTGGTGTTGCACAAACCGCAAGTCCGAGGAATGTGTGGGCCTTCCTTCTTTTAACATTTTGAGGCACCTCTCAACGAAATTTACTAAATCACCGCCTCTAGCATTTTCTTTGAACTTTAAGAATGTTTAGCATTACTCTCAAGTCTTGCATGTATTAATGAGAAAAAGAATATTGTTCAACTATTTCGAGGATGCCTAACAATAACTACTATGTACCAGCATTATTTTCATTTTATAAAACGTTTTGGTTGAACATAATTAGGGGAAATACAAAAATATTCATCTTCTTATACAATAGACATATCTCTAAACCTTGAGAGCAATGGTAAATCTTACGAACTTCAAACAATTATACCCAAAAAAAACAACTTAGGTGGTAACCCATTCAGCATTACGCGATAGAATTGGTTGAATGCCTAATTCCATTTTAATGAAATTTTATTCCAACGGTGTCCGTATTCTTTTTCATTCATTAGCTAGCTAATGCATATTAATAACAAGGGTAAATTAGTAAAATATCATATATTCAGCTTCGGACAAATTTTGCATGGTTGACAAGAGATGTGTCACTTATTTTTTAAGATGCGAATTAAGTGACATGTGTCAAGAACCAACGTCCCATGTAGGAAAAATACTACAACTTAGAGTGGGCTAAAAGCAAATGGGCACCATTCACTTGTCAACTGGTTTTTGAGGGTAAGTTCTACCAATGGGCTTGACAATTGGTATCAGAGTATTCACCACGCGACCCAAACCGTCTACACAAAGGAGGCGACCCATGGAGGACCTGACCTACAAGCTGGATTACAATGCTCACCGATAGGTGAGTGGAGCCAATGTCGACGGTTGCAAAGCGTGCTGGTGTGAAGAAGCAATTGAAAGAGATATGTCCTAGGACTATTCATATATTATGATTTGTACTTGGATATCTTATGCTTATTGTCATTAATAAAGTTTATTTCATTTTACTTTATATTCTCTTGTAAATAATATTTATTAATACTAGTTCATCAAGTACGTGACTAGATTGTGGGATGCTAGTAATGTTATAATAATATTGTTTAGATGTCCCTGATCATATGTCAATAACCTAGGATCACATTGATATAATGATTAGAGTACGGGTCAGCTGATGACTATGTTCCACAAGTCATGAATATGGAGATATCAAGCTGAACATACTGATACTTGTTAGGGAACAAAGTATTGGACCGACCCGCTTTGGGGACACTGCGAGGAGTGTTACATAATGTCATCAGTGATGTTCCCCATTTGTGATATCGTATTATCCTCAGACCTGATATCGCCATGGTTACCAACATAGGGATTAGCATGTCAGGCATTATCAAACGTTGCTCTTGACTGAGTAATTATAAAGATGATGATCAAGCATACCATGAACTATGTAGAGGTATGTGGTTGATCAAGATGGGATTTGTCACTCTCATATAATGAGAGAGATATCGTTGGGCCCCTTGATAAGTATAATTAATATTTGCATGGCCATGCACAAATGAGATGTCATTTGTTTTAGATTAATTATACTTAGAAATCAAGAAATAAAGATTGAACTATACAAGAATGACACTTGCCTAGTCTTGTGTTCAATCTAGATATCGATTGACAAAAGGAGTTAATATGTAGAATATCAATTTAAGGTGGTGTTGTTTTGACCATTATACCCTTTGGGTAAAAGTAATGTTTTACTAGAGACCGCTTACTATTTCGTATAATAAAACGGGCTTTTAATTATACTGCCAAAGAGTATAAACCTACAGGGTCGCACACCAAAACGAGTTGGATCAAAACGAATTGAAAATGGGCCAAGTTGGACTTGGGCCTAATTCGTTTTGTTGCTTAGGGTTTCTCACTAGGGTTCCCCTTTAAAAGGGACCATTGTTCCTCTTGGCCGTACTGTGAGAAAAACAGAGGCAGAGTACGAAATTAGTGTGAGAACCCTAAAGGCGCTAGTACACCAAGCAAGGATCCGACCTCGTTCGTGTGTGCATACCGTAGAGGCGTTGTATTTTCAACGCTAGAATGACAACAACAGAAGGTTTTGTCCACCGTGTTCATTGATTTTAATTCGAATCTCGAACAAGGTATGTTTTCTATCGATTTTTATTGAACTGTATAGATCCTAGGGTTTAATGATTAGTGCATAAATTAGTGTATGTGATGCATGATTACTGCCCTAATTACCTACAGCAATGCCCCGCATAGGAAAAATGAGACAACTTTGATTGGGGGCTAGAAGCAAATGGGCACCCTTCCCTTTTCAACCGGTTTTTTCAACAGGTTTTAAAGATAAATCTACCCATGGGCTTCGCATCATGTCTGAATTTTAAAGCAACCAAACATATTTTAAAACCTGTCTATTAGAGTGCGCTTGTTTTGTTGTCTGAATTTATATGCTAAATCTGAAAACTAAAGATTCGTTCTGAAGTTTGGAAACTAAATTTGAAAAATCTGCTTGTTTTATTTCTGAATGTCATATCTGAACAGGTGTTGTCTGTTTAAAAATATTAATCTGAATGCTAAATAAAGCTCTTATTCACTTATTTTATAAAAATGACTATATTTAAAAAGATGACGGCAAAAGTATTTTACGCATTACGACTTTAAACTTAAGAGGCAAGATAAGCGTTCATATATGAATTTTTAAACTAATCAAACAAAATTAAAGCCTCGTAAGTCTGAATGGACGCTCAATCAAACAGCCCTGTCAAACCAAACAGTCCCTTCGAACAAAATTATACAACTAGGGCACATATATGTGTGTGAGAGACAATACCGACCATGTGAGGAGGTGGAGAAGGGCGATAAGTAGTGCCATCAGCCTCAACAGTCCAACCAGCCTCCCGAGCAAGCGCGGCGAGTACGTCATTCATGTCCGCCCTCGCCGGAAGAGGGAAATTCCCGTACTGCCGGAGTCCGGCGAGCATCCGGCTGGTGATGGCTCGGCGGTGGCGCTCTCTCAGCTTAGTTCTCTCTTTCTCCTTCTCCCTCTCCTTCCTCCCCTTGCCGCCGGCGGTTCCGGCTGCGGCGGTGGTGGCGGCGAAGCCACGGGGACGGCGGGGCTGGGGTTGGGGGTGGGGGTGGGGGTTAGGGTAGGGGTCGGAGCTGTGGTCGCTTTGAGGGTCGAGATCTTGCTTTAGGTGGCTGCTGTCGCTATTCATTTCTGTTGTCTGTTGCATTTCACTTTCCTTAGCTCACTCTCATTTATCACTCATTCGTTCATTCATTCACATCTTGTGCTCAAACGCTCTCTCTCTCTCTCTCTAACCTGTTCCTGTGGTTCCTCTGGGGACAATACCATGAGCAATGTGGGGACACTTTGTGAGAATCAAGACACCAATGTTATTTGCGTCTCGTATTTGTTACCAACACTTATAATATAAATTAATTATTACTAACTTTTAAGATTATTTTCATTGCAAAAGTTAAAAGTGAAAATATTTGTTTTTAGCTGCTTTACCAAATTTAGTAATTGATAATTTTATACACTATATAATTTATCATTTATTAGGATATAAAAATAATACTTCCATGACACGTGATTTTTTTGTGAGGAAAAGTTTATGCCCTCCCACAACACATCATGTGTAGTGTGCGAGTGCTGCATTTAATGTATCATGGTTCGTGGAAAAAAGTCAAAAAATAAACACATCGTCACAATACTTGATGTGTCGTGTGACAGTGTGCACTTGCACAACACATCACATGTCGTTTAACACATCCCATTTCTCTTTTGACACATTATGTGTCGTGAGAGCTATATTTAGTATTTTTTCCTTGTGTTTTGCTCTTTATTAATAGGCTAAATATACATTTTTACCATACACTTTTAATTTAATCAGTGGAGATGGTCTAAGGCTTAATAAGAGGCGAAAGTAATCACATACACTTAACTCACTTGGTAAGATTTAGTTGGTAAAATCACGTCTAACATCATGCAATAAAGTGTTTGAGCATTTTTTAAATAAAATTTGCTTAATAAGAGATGAGTGCACTCACATAAATTTGATTTAAATATGAAGAATTTGTTGCTAAGTACTCGCACACATCACGTAATTGAGGGAGTGTTTGTGATAAATAAGAGGTGTTAAAAATTATTTTTAATTAAATTTTGGAGGAGGTGTTTGTGATTAGAGAGTGCAAATAATATCATCCTTTAAAAAGGATTGCAATGTTAACTTTGCATAAATTTTTATTGTAATTTTTTATACCATCATGCAAAATTAAGTTTGTAAGATATGTTTTTTGGCAAATTACTATATCTAAATATTTAATTGATAGTGCTTTAAAATTATTTCAGCAAATTACAAATTTAATCATATTTATTGATAAACACACATGATTAAAAAAAAATTGTTATGCAAAGTTAAGTTTGCCATCATTGCTTTTAAATGCATTACCATGCATTAGAAATTATTTGAAATTGTTTTAGAATTACACAAGTGACACATAAAAAAATACTTGTTAAAAAATAATAATATATCATGTAAAACAAAATTTACATTAATTTTTTGCAATGTAATGTAAAGTTTGCACAAAATACAAATTTTGGTCAAACATAATTGATAAACAAGGATCTTATGCTAATAAAGAATAAAAAAACTCTTATTCCCAAAAAATAGTATTCCTTAAATTTTTCTCAAAAGACGTTCTCATGGAGAGAAGTTTTACCCATTAGTTATAATACCTAATTTATTTATTATTTTTGGTCTTTTGCCAAAAGATATCCTTACGTCGGCCATCCTGTCATGGGAAATAATTAATTCCCGCTCAAGAAACTAATTGTCCATGTTCACAAGTGCTTCTAACAAGAATTGAACTAATAGCTCGCTCATTTAAAATGCAGATGACCATTTGCACCACCCCCCTATGATTGTATCTTATAATTTGATGCCCAAGCCTACCCATGGGAGATGTTTGTTCTTTCCATTGTCAATACTTTCCGAATTACGGGTCCAATCGTTTTGTTGCGCTCGTTATTATTGTGGTGGTATTATGTCTATTATCAATCTATCATTGTGAATTAAAACAGTCAAATTTTTTTTAATAACACCCCCCCCCCCTTTCTTCCCCCTTTCTCATAATATGAAATTAGAAATACCCCTCATTTTTATAATTCTAATACTTAAACCCCCAAAGATTACACAGAGTTGGATCAATTTTTTTTTGTATTGACCAATATACCCTTATCTTCTTTATTGTCCCGTTATCTTCCTCCAAAAGTCCTAACCATATTTTCTATTCAAAACCTCTCTCTCTCTCTCTCCGTGTATATTCTCAAATATGCTTTTCCATTGATTACCGAGGCTTTCATCCAGCTTCTCCATTGCTCCATCGGAAAAAAATGAATGCCAAAAAAATGAAGGCCGGAAAAAATTGAATGCAAGTTTCATGCCATATTGTGTTATTGTGTTGTGAATTCATGTCCCTTCAATTTAGAATCCCTCCCAAGCTTAATCCATCAATATTTTGTTTTAGATACTAGGGTGTGTGTGACGTGCCGGAAAAGACTGTTTAATTCTATCCGAATATGATAAAATAATCTTATCTCTCAGGTGAGATTTGTTAATCCATCTCTCGGTGAAATAAGAAATTCTAGTAAGATAATAATTAGCTTGAATATGTAATCCCGACAAACACCAAACATAGGATTAGATAAAATAATCTTATCTCATTCTCTTATCCTTCACGTCAAACGAATATAGTATATAGTTTGTAATGGAACCTCTTGTCCTTTACGTCAAACGACTATAGTATATAGTCTGTAATGGAACTAGGTTCCCAATAAATAAGGTGTCTATGAAAAATGAACGCCATAAAGTGGAAGAATAAAATAGAAATAGAGCATAATTTTTTATTTTTTTTAATTCCTATCCATGAAATCAATTGCTCAGATCTCGAGTGCACACATTGCTCAAATCAATTGCCCAGAATATAAAATTGAGTCGTAAAGGGTCTCATGAAATCAATTGCTCAGAACAAATAATTTTTTTTGACAAGCCTGGTCGCCGCCGTACTGCTGCTGAACTACTTGCCTCCTCAAACCCTCAAAATCTTAAGGTTTTAATTCACGCTACAGTTAAAAAAATTATATTTGATACAAAAGTTGTCTATGGGTTTATGTTTTTTCTCTTGTTCTAAAGCGTATAATAATACATACTTTAGGATAAGTTAACGTGTCGTCATTATATATATTAGTTAGTAAATTAAGTTCATTATGAATAAAACCTCATAAAGTTTATTACTTATTAATGCACAGATGACACAGTGTCATTATCCTTAAAGCATATTCTTATATTGTGTCTCTTATGAATTTCGATGGGTAATAGAGCAGTTGTAATTCAAGCCATGGGAATTACAAAGATGGGTGTTTATATCGAAGTTAGCAGCGGATTTGGGCCATCCAAGGATAGTATTCACTAAATCATGGGATTATGTCAGCTGAGGTTAGTACCATCCTCAAACTAGAAATCTTTGCGCTCCAGAGATGAATTAAGGTTGCGCATGAATACTTGTAAACGTTACAGGAGGGTTTATTTTGCAACAAAAATGTTAAAGAAGGTATTTGATTGGCATTGTAAATGAAAAGACTGATTTGTTGTTAATATGTTTCCCCTATTTTGATTAGAGGTGTTAAGTCCAATCCGAAAACCGACCGAACGGACTAAACCGATCCGGATCGAACCGAACCGAAACCAAAAACGAGAAAACCGAATCGAAATCGAAAAGTTTGGTTCAGGTTTGGGGCAAGCTAGTCAAAAACCGAATCGAATCGAATCGAACCGAATTATGTATAAGAAAAAAAAATGTTTATATATACTCTAAGATCACACATTAATTATACTGTAATATAAAAAAATGGTCTTTTATAAGAATATGTTCCTTATTAATTGCATATTGTGACAATCTTAAAAAAAAAAGTTACTAACGCGTACCCTTATTATTGAATTAACTACACAATGCTAAGATTTTTTTATCACATACATGATGGCAAGATAATTCATCATTTTCTTTAATGTATTTTATTCTTGTAAATGTACAAATAAAATAGTAATTAAATAGAGAACATGTTATCTATATGTTTGTTCCTTATTTCTAAAAAATCATGACTTTAATTTAAATATGAATAATTTTTACATTATTATTAGTATACATTGTTATATTAAATTGATTTAATTTTTTTTTTGTCAAAACAGAATAAAACCGAACCAAAAAGTTTGGTTCGAGTTTGGGTTTCGAATATTTAGAAACCGAAACCGAACCGAACCGAACCAAATTTTTATATTTGGTTTTGGATTGGGGTACTTTAGTTTCTACTCTGACCGAAACCGAAAACATCCCTAATTTTGATACAAACCAATAGCTCACTTGAAAGCGGTGAAATTTATTTTTATCATTTTTTTTAAACCAATCAAACAAACACAAAGTATTTCATTTACTTGAAAAATGTTTAATTACGTTGAAAACAATTTCCTATACATTGAGTTTTCAATTAACCGAACACAACCTAAACAAAGAACAAAATAAGCCATTGAAGCATACAAAAGAAGTGCAAGAGAAACATTCCACATGAAGCATTATGTGAGGTTTCATTCTAGAAAAGATTGTCAGCCCATTGTCAAAGGGGCAGCTCAGACTTATCAACACCAATGTTGATGATAATCCTTCTGTTACTTGCGATTACTTTGACCATCCTCGTGATCTAGAGCGGTGCGTTAATGGAATGTTGGGATACGAGTTATGTATCATTTAAGAAAAGGCCTTTTGAGGTAAAAGAAAACTGCGAGAGGTGAACGGATGTGTTATATATATATTGATTATTACTCTTTCTTAATAAAAGACCTTTTGCTCAAAAACAAAAGTGTGAGAGTTTGGACTCAAAGCAGATAATCTGTTACTGGTGTCATTCATCACTTGAACATTCTAATGGTGGTTGTTGTCGCTATTCATTTATGGTGTCTGTTGCATTTCACTTTCCTTTGCTCACTCTCGTTATCATTCATTCATATCTTATGCTCAAACACTCTCTCTTTTCCCTGTTCGAGAGGTTCCTGTGGGGACAATACTAAGAGTAATGTGGGGACACTTTGTAAAAAATACGAAAAAAAAAAAAAAACAGACTCGCTGAAAAGTTTTTGACAAAAAAATTAACTAATAATATATTTGTAAATTAATGGCCTATTTTTGACTAAATTTTAAAAGGACAGTATTATTTATACCTCACATGTTTATCACAAACAATCCCTTTGTCATAAACAATATTTTAGGTAAATTTATTATTACTAAGACCCCCCTAAAGCATGCACGCCTAATGAAAGGAGAGTGTAGTCACTTATACTTGACCCATTTAAGGAGAGTTTGTTGGTACGAACTCGTCTAATATTAAGAAATGGAGCGTTGTAGTGTTTTCCAAATAATGTCCGTCTAATTAGATGTGAGTGCACTCACATAAACTCGGCTCAAATAGAGAGAGTTTGTTAAGCACTCACCTAATATCAGTCAATGAAGGGGGTATTTGTGATAAATAAGGAGGTGTTAAAATGTGTTTTTAGTTAAATATGGAGGGTGTTACCGCCTTAAAAAGGAGTGCAACGTTAATTTTGCAGTATTTTTTATGGCATCGTTCAAAATTAAGTTTGCACGGCATTTTTTTGGCAGATTACTATGTCTAAATATTTAATTGGCAATGCTTTAAAATTATTTCAACTAGTTATAAATTTATACATACAACACGCATGATAATTTTCTTTGTTATGCAAAGTTAAGTTTGCAGTCTTTGTTTTTAAATGCATTACTATGCATTCGGGCTTATTTGACATTATTTTAGAGTTACACGAGTGACATATAAAAATATACTGATTAAAAAGTAAAAATATATCATATAAAACAAAATTTGCATTAAAATTTTTGCATTGCAAAGTTAAGTTTGCATGAATTTGGCCAAACACAATTGATAAACAAGGATTTACGGCTTTACACTAACAAAGAACAAAGAACAAAAAAAAAAAAACCTTATTTCCCAAATTTTTCTCAAAAAAAGGTTCTCATGGAGGGAGTTTTTACCCATTAGTTATAATTCCCTATTTATTTATTATTTTTGGTCTTTTGCCAAAAGATATCCTTACACCGACTGGCTATATTGGGATAGAATTAATTCCCGCTTGAGAAACTAGTTGTTCTTGTTCACAAGTGCTTATAACAGGAATCAAGCTCCTACAATGGAAAAATAGTTCGCCCACTTAAAATACAAATTACCACTCATGCCACCGCTAGTGATTATATCTTCTAATTTGATACCTAACCATGGGAGATGTTTGTTCTTTCCATTATCATTACTTTTCGAATTACGGGTTTGATCATTTTATTGTGTTCACTATTATTGTGATGATTGTATGTCCATCATCATTTATTGTTTGGCCGCGGATTAAAAAAACTAATATGTAAATCATTACTTTGTTTAAAATAAATAAATTACTTGGCGTCTAAAATGGTGCTAGAGATTTCTTTTGTAATTTAATAATACTAGGTATGGGATTGCATGTGCATGTCTTATTCTCATGCACGTGTAAAATTTAGGATAAATTGTTAGTTTAATGGTTAGAAATAGTGTTTTCATCCTCGAGGGGATGCATGGGTTCAAGCCCAGTTAACTAAACATTTTGCTAAAAATAAAAGTGAAATAAAAGTGATGAAGATAAAATAGTAACATTACAAAAATTGGTGTCATAACCGCTTCCACTTATTCCATTTAATAATAGTATTTCTCATGTACATATATAATTTAATATAAAATTATTGTTGGTTTAGTAATTAGAATGATGTTTTCAACAATACTAGTCTGTATTAGCCATATATGTTATATATATTCTAGGTTGTCATAGGGCAGAATTTGTATAGTTTCCTTATGCACTAATGTTCATAATCCTATATATACATGGATCTTTTTGTATAATTAAATTCATCAAATATAAGAATTCTCTTAACTAAAATTCTCTCTATCCCTTTCTCTAGTTTTAGCACATATTTTGGGTTAGAGCATAGTTAATTATACATTTTGTTCAAAATAAAGGTACGTGATAAGGCTGGGGAAACATAAAATGGCACAAATCAGTGTCATAATTGTGACACCCGGAAATCCCGTTTAGAGAATTTTGCCTTTGGAACCCAGTTAGTCACGGTGTCGTACACGACGACATGTACTAAAGTATAAATTATAACTTATATAAAAAGGAAATTCCATATAAAGCCATAATTTTTAGAATATTTTGGCGTGTGGAGTTTGTTTATAAAACAAAACCAAAACCTATTAAACTGTATATATAAAAAAAATAAAAAAAATCCATTTCTAGTATATACTCCACATTTGTAAAGTCTTCAATCAATAAAATAAACATTTTTTTATGCCAATCCATCCTCCAATGAGGTCTCAATCTCAATAAGCTTTACATTAATATATACAAAAATACAATACATACACATTTTATCGAATAAAGAACTAGCATACATGTCATTTCTGAACGACTTTAGTAAACGGTCATCAGAGCTACTAAACTCCATAAGCGCACCATCCCCAAGAACACTTGCAATACTGGTTTGGAAAATGGGAGTGAGCCAAACGGGCTCTGTGGGAACTATAAGGGTTTTCGTATAAGAAAATAGGTTAGAAACCATGCATGCATGCCATGCAATATAATGAAAATAGTTTTTGTTAATGTGGGGGGCCGTTTCTGTATGATATCCATTCTTGTAATGTATTATATTTTCATAAGTATAGATATATATATATATATATATATATAATGTTCGTCTTATTTTGCCTATGTAAGGAAATCATTTCGTGCAATGCATATAGATGCTTCCTCACCCAAAATACGATGAAACACATAAACAAATTTCCCATATCTCAAGTATTCAGCCTTAACTTACCCTAGGACTACATCCCCTCTCTCATCCATCAGGAGGTTGAATACTCTCATCTATACAGAAAATGACAAGTCACCGCGACCAGATATATTAATCATAAATCACATATAAACGTCACATCTAGGATTTTCATAATGTGTGCACACGGATCGCAATCTAACTCAGGTTCTTCTGCCCCCAAGGCAGGGACCCCCTATTGGGTCCACCTAGATGGAGAATGCCCCCAAGGCAATGTAATAAACTCACGTAGCCACCAAGGCTATACGCTACGGGTAATAACCAAATCTCTATCTGGTACGAGCGGTGTGGCTAACAGGTATACGAAACTAAACAAAGTCTCAACAATATACATATATAGGCATTTCTATAATTAGAGTATCCCCAAATACATAACTATATACATGAATATATATACGCATACATATGTGTGCTGGAAAAGGTGCAGTGGTATCATTGTTATACTTGGGCCACGTTAGCCAAGCCCGTTAATTTATAGCTTTAACAAGAACACCAGGAATTTGGGAGGCGAATAAGTTTTCTATAAACTTGTCACCAAGCCAAGCATAACACAATTTCTGTAGTGTATAAGACTCATATAACCTCCCCTTAAGATTGAATTACTTTGTTCATACAAAATAGGCATATACTACTACCCGGCATACTTACGGATTTGCTAGGTAAATAGGAAGGCTCATAAAAATATGGCACAGTAGCTAAAACACAACAATGATGCCACAAATATATATAACTTTGTCCCAAAAATACATTCAAATTAAAGCATAGCATCATATGTATGCGTATCCTAACGTATGGTTTGCAATCGTACTCGTAAGTGAGGGTTTTGTACTAATCTTTCCAAAAAAAATGTAAAAATTGGGGCTTCTTATAAAATCCATAGTTTATACTCATATCAAGTCCAAATCAAACCAAACATCAAGAAGAATTTACCCTAAAACCCCATGAACAAGCATTTGTAGAAGATTTATACAAAATCGTCATTTAAGCTTGGATTTGGGATAAATAGTTTGTAATAAATTGAAATCAACTTTAAATACTATTGTTCCCACCTATTGAGGGTTAATCCCTTGAAGAATTGCAGAAGAAACGAGCCGAAGAAGCATAGATGCGAAAATCCCCAACCTTGCTCCAAAACCATAGCCATGGCTGACCAAAGGAGGAAGAAGATGATGAAGATGGTGATGATGGCGTGGGTGTGATGCTAAAGGAAGGACCTTGGATGATCATGCGACTTCCCCCAAAATCGCCCTTAAAATCTCTCTCTAAGAGCTCTCCAAAAGTTGGGTGAAAATGAGAAGGAAAAAGGAGGAAATAAATATAAAAATCTCGCCCAGCTTGAAGTAGTCGACTACTTCAACTTCACGTAGTCGACTATATGGCCCAGAAGTGTGGGATTTTGCTTCTTTTAGCTTTTTAGTCACCAAGCCAACTTTGCCCGCACTTTTCATCATGAAGGAGTGGGAATTAGGTATTGGCCAAACACAAAAGTTGTAGAGGGCTATGAAGGTGAAGGCGAAGACGGAGACCATCTCTGATAAAAGACAAAGAAGTTAAGAGTTCTGAAGTTGGCTCGAAACGAAGAAATCGCGTTGAACCAAACTCATGATTTTCAAGCCGATTTTCGTCCGAGTAACCTGAAATGACTTATGGTCATTATAAATATATTAATGTGACTTGTTGGAAGTTTTCGAACCATGCCAACCTTTCTAGGACCCAATTTGGCTATCCGAAGCCCGATTCTGCCTGATACGCGATATGGATCGAGATTTGCAAGAGATAATTAAACAGGGTGTCACAATAACTGCTTTTATTAACTTATTTTTTTAAAGGGAAGTCTAAATCTCTAAATTTTAACTACAAACGGCTAAAATCTCACTCCATACCCACTTGGTGACACTAAAACATGGGTCTATCTTATAATTGTATAGATTATCGAAACCACCTTGATAAGTGAAAATAACTAGTCAACCTTTTAAAAATATTTCCCAATGGAAGAACATATCCCCTATTTGGCTCTTCTGCATTATTTTCCATCTAATTTTATCCATTTGGGTCTAGTTCAATACCTAAAGTGAACATGTATGTGACTCCCCGAATCCCGTTATGAGATTTTCACCTACGGGACCCGGTTAATCACGAATGCCATGCGCGATGACGGGTTTAAAATATTAAAATAGCAACTTTTAAAAAAATTTCTTAATAAAGTATAATCCATAGAAAATCCCGTCTTAGAAAATTTCGGCATGTGGAGTCTGTTTGAACGATAAACCAACTTGTATAGTTTTAAAACCATTTTTATACAGGTATAAACACATCCAACCCACATTTAAAGTTCACTCCATATATATGAAAAACCATCTATACAAGTTTACTTTACAAATCATTTATCAAAATCATAATCCATTTACAATGCGATAAAAACCAAACAATTATATAACTCAGTCCTTTGTCTAAGGACTACAAAGGTCCATGGAAATTAGAGGCTTCTAATCGGACACCCACTCTCCTGCCCCGAAGCTCAACCTACAAAACTATTTTGAAAAGGGAATAAGCCAAATCCGGGCTTAGTGGGAACTATATAGTTCTGTATAGAAAATACACGTTGCAATCACAAGCGCATGCATGTTTATATAGAAGAAAATACTTTACCTTGATGCATTAGTTTGAAAACATGCTACGCAATGCAAGTCACACTCAAGTGCATGCCAAATCCCTCTAGGTTCCCTATCCTAGCTACCAGAAGCTCTGCCCGATTAACCAACCTTACCTTTAGGCATTCTATAGGATAAACCCATCACTTGTTCTAATATTACTAGAGGACCGTTGGTCTAAAGCTATCTTATTTCAAACTCTGGCTTCCTAAGGTTCATCATAAAAGTCGACTCGCTCTAGAACGTATAACAACACTACTACCAAACTATCCTGTACCCATACCGAGAGTCGATGACTATGGACCAAGTATTCGTTATTTCCTCTTTAATTACTGTTCATTATGCGTTCCATACTTGGTTGACTACTAAGCTTCATTGCTAGATTACGACATTCACCCTACTAATTATTCCTTTTGTTGACCTAGAAGGTCTTAATCTGATTTTGACAATGACAAAAAGTTAATCATGTGTATTTAACATGTGTTTTGAATGAATTTAGCTTAAACCGATTTAACAAGCTCCATTAAATTCCTAAAGTTTCTCGAGGATCAAAATCGAAACCCTATCAAGTGTATCACCACTCCATGAGATCCTCTCAACTCTCACATTCAAGCAATCATGTATCAAGATGGAACTCATGCATTCAAGTAAAGAACAAAGAAACTAGCTCAAGCACTTTGAAGAATTGTAAACTTGTTACATGGGTGAGTGTTTAGCTTTTTATGTAAAGTTTCTCGATTGATATTCAACTAAGCTCAAACATGATTATATATCATTCATTGCATTCAAACTCTTTCAAAATCAAAGTTTGAATTAAATCTCATTTATAAAGTTATTTCTCATAAACTGGTTTTCTTATAAAAATCATATCTAATTTATCCGGTTGATTTAATGCTCATAACCAACTCCAACATGCTTAGAATAACTTCTAGAACACTCCCCAAGCTTTCGGTTGATTTTAGGTTTGAGTGTTCATGGATGGGTAGAAGCATGTAATCAACTACATGGTTTTAGTGTGAGTCGACTACACCATGTAGTCGACTATATGGTATATGAGTGAGTCGACTACATTGCAAAAATCTAGCCATTGGAAAGTTGGTAAATGTCTAGTTTTGACCCATAACTTCTTGTAATCACTTCAAACGTCCATATCCTTTTGCAAGCTATATATATGAGGTCTTAGACACATTTTTGCACACTTAAATGATCATACAAACACATTTTTCATATATCCTCATTATTCAAGTATTCAAGCTATTGCATTGATCATATTCTTCATATTTGAGCTTATTTATTGATCAATCTTGATATCAAGATATCTTGTGTGAGTATTGTGGTAAAGTAATACTTGTAGAGTGTGTGAGAGAATACACTTGTAGTGGTTTGTTTTTCACCCGGAAGAAAAATTATATTAGTGGAACTTCTCGGGGAACTAACCGAGTGCAGACGTATGGTTTAGGAAATCGAATTGTGAGGGCAAAAAGTCTTGAGCTTCAAATTGGTTTAATCTTTCTAATTCTAACCTCTTTACTTTATTGTTATATCTTTGCTTATGTTTGTTTGCTATTGAGTTTACTTATTTGAATTAATTATTTCCTTGATATATTTGTTTAGTAAATTTGTTTTGCTTAAACCTTTTTAGAAAAGTTTTGAATTCCGCATTAAGTTTCTAAAACCCTATTCACCCCCCTCTAGGGTTGTTTTTCGACCAACAATTGGTATCAGAAGGTGTGCTCTTGTTTTGATTCTACAATCTTAGAGTCCTCGATCATGTCAATTATCAAGGAACCGATCTTTTCGAAGGTGCTTCTATTTATAGACTGCCATTGTTTGATGGCAAAAACTATAGTTATTGGAAAAATCGTATATGCACATTTTTACAAGCTAACAATTTTGAACAATGGAAGGTTACACTTGTTGGACCTTATGAGATTACAAAAACTGACGAAAGGAGAAATGTTATTCTCAAGTCTATATCCGAATACAATGAGCATGATATTAGGAAAATTCAATTCAATGCTAAAGCTTTAAATTCATTACATTGTACATTGTCTATAGACAAATACAATAAAATCTCTAGTTGCAAAATCGCAAATGAGATTTGGCACAAGCAAGATTGCCTATGAAGGAACCTCTCAAGTCAAGGAGGGAAATATTAATATTCTTGTCCATAATTATGAATTGTTTAAGATGGAGCCTAACGAATCACTTGCTTCCATGTATAGTAGATTTTTTATTCTCGTTAATGCTTTGGACCTTCTTGGCAAGGTTTCTTTTAATGAGGAGAAGATTAGAAAAGTGCTTAAGACTCTTCCAAAGATGTGGAGGCCTAAGGTGACGGCAATTCAAGAAGCTAAGAACATCTAAACTCTTAGCATGGATGAACTATTGGGTTTTCTCAAAACTCATGAGAAGGAGTTGCAAAGAGAAGAAGGATGAGAGAAAGCAAATCAAATGACAATCTTTGCCTTAAAGCCAAATGAAGGAAATGATGGAAAAGGCTCAACAAAGAGAGATGGAGACATGTCACTTCTATCTAGAAAATTTGAGAAATTCCTAGCAAAGAAGAAGTACTCTCAATGGAAGATCAACTACAATCCCTCATCCTCAAAAAACCTCCATGATAGATCAACTCTTCCAAAAGTTAATAATGAGGAAATAAAATACTTTCATTGTCATGAACCGACACACTTCAAGTCAAATTGTCCGGTTAGAAGAGATGAGAAGAGAGCGAAGAAGGAAAAGTTGTACAAGAGATTAAAAGACGCTTTCAAAGGACATTCAACTGAATCGGAAGAAGACGAATCCAATATCGAGTCAACTGATGAAGAAACGACCGACCTTTGCCTCATGACAAAAGATAGAAGGGCATACAAATCTTTACCTCATCGATGAACCACTCATGGCGGCTACCATTTTCTTTCTTTGGCCTTGACCCTTTTTGATATTGCCATAGGGGGAGAAAATGTGTGTTGGTGGTGATCAATGTTGGTAAGACTTTAATTGCTTTATGTTTTTAACATTGATACTTATTTTCTTTTGAAAACCTTATTTGAGTTAAAAAATATTTTATTGGTTTTAAAACTATCTCAAATATTTGAAATGCTTTTAATTATCATTAATCTTATCTATGCATAAATTGAGGGGGAGCATATTCTATTTACATTCATATGCTACCTATGCTCATTATTGATAACATACATTAATTTATTGTCATCATCAAAAAGGGGGAGATTATTAACCTAGAAGGTCTTAATCTATTTTTGATAATGACAAAAAGTTAATCATGTGTATTTAACATGTGTTTTGAATGAATTTAACTTAAACCGATTTAACAAGCTCTATTGAATTCCCAAAATTTCTCGAGGATCAAAATCGAAACCCTATTAAGTGTATCACCACTCCATGAGATCTTCTCAACTCCAACATTCAAGCAATCATGTATCAAAATGGAACTCATGCATTAAAATGAAGAACAAAGAAACTAGCTTAAGCACTTTGAAGAATTGTAAACTTGTTACATGAGTGAGTGTTTAGCTTTTTATGTAAAGTTTCTCGATTGATCTTCAACTAAGCTCAAACATGATTATATATCATTCATTGCATTCAAACTCTTTCAAAATAAAATTTTAAATTAAATCTCATTTGCAAAACTATTTCTCATAAACCGGTTTTCTTGTAAAAATCATATCTAATTTATCCGGTTGATTTAATGCTCATGACCAACTCCAATGTACTTAGAATAACCTATAGAACATTCCCCAAGCTTTTGGTTGATTTTAGGTTTGAGTGTTATGGATGGGCAGAAGCATGTAGTCGACTACATGGTATATGAGTGAGTTGACTACATTGCAAAAATCTAGCCGTTGGAGAGTTAGTAAATGTCTAGTTTTGACCCATAACTTCCTGTAACCACTTCAAATGGCCATATCCTTTTGCAAACTATATATATGAGGTCTTAGACACATTTTTGCACACTTGAATGATCATACAAACTCATTTTTCATATATCCTCATTATTCAAGTATACAAGCTATTGCATTGATCATATTCTTCATATTTGAGCTTATTTATTGATCAGTCTTGATATCAAGATATCTTGTATGAGTATTGTGGTAAAGCAATACTTGTAGAGTGTGTGAGAGGATACACTTATAGTGGTTTATTTTTCACTCGGAAGAAAAACGGTATTAGTGAAAATTCACGGGGAACTAACCGAGCACGGACGTATGGTAGGAAACCGAACCGTGAGGACAAAAAGTCTTGAGCTTCAAATTGGTTTAATCTTTCTAACTCTAAGCTCTTTACTTTATTGTTATATCTTTGCTTATGTTTTGTTTGCTATTGAGTTTGCTTATTTGAATTAATTATTTCCTTGACATATTTGTTTAGTAAATTTGTTTTGCTTAAACCTTTAGAAAAGTTTTTAATTCTGCATTAAGTTTTTAAAACCCTATTCACCCCCCTCTAGGGTTGTTTTCTGATCAACAGTGTGAAAAATCTAATGCAACAACAAAGATTTAATACTAGTGTTCCCACCTTTATTGATGATAATCCACGAAATTTGAGTGTTGGAAGAAGTGTAGATGTCCAATCCAGAAGCTCAAGCTCTCCTCCTTGAGCTCTAATGGTGAAATGGAAGGTAGAAGATGATGAATAATAATAAAAATGGAGTTTTAGGGCTTCAATCTTAGGTAAAGATGATGAATCATGAAAAACACTCAAAAATCTCCTCCCTGTCTCTCTCTAGAACCCTTTTAAAGGTTGTGGGGGTGGAATGGCTCAAAATGGGTGCTTTGGATGGATAAATGGTGAGAAAACGGGTCAAAAGTAGTCAAAATAGGCCTGTTAGTAAGATCGATCTTATTCCGGGCAAAAAGTGCACTGTTGGTATTCTGGTCATAACTCCCTGCTCCGAACTCGGATTTGAACGATCCATATATCGACGGAAATATAATTCAAAGATCTACAACTTTCCTCAAGGAAGTTTCTTCAAATTATGGATAAAAAATTCCCAAAAATCCTCCGAAGACAGCGCTATGCCAAAGCGCAACCGAGCAATCAGAATTAACGATTAGCCAACTTCGCAAGCTGATATGACCAACAAAGAGTACGAATTGGATTTCGGTCAAAACACAAAAGTTATAAAATGCATCAAAACCTAGATGCATATATGATTGGAATCTTAATCGGACAAGAGACGGATGAGTTACGATAGCTCAAAGTCTGATGAAAACAAGGAACCGCGAAAGACCAAAACTCACCATTTACAAGACGATATCAATTCGGACCATCTGAATTGTGAAACGATCATTCCCATAAACTCGATATACTTAATATGACATGGTATAAGTTTTGTATTAACGAAGAAGGGTCCGAAACCAAAAGTTCACCCATCAACTGAGATTAAGCCTTAATCGGGCTTAAGAGAAGAATTAGCGTGAAAAATTGAACACGAGGTGTAACAATGTATATCAAGTTTTTATTACACCTATTTTCGGTTTGAATTTCTTGATGAAATTTTGTGGCGTTGATATCTATAATGAGTAGATCATTTCCGCCAAGTTTCGCTTAAAATTCATCTATTCAGGCTTTGAACGAAACACCATTGGATGATGTTAGATGAAAGGAATAATGAAGAGGATTCAAGTCCTATTAATCCAATATTAAACGAACTTATTATTTTAAAAATTAGATCACGAAAAAAAATTCCATTAAGAGAAAATGAGTCATAAGATCTCCTTCCACAATTATGTTCAAGGAGATCACAACTTACTTTTCTGTAACACATGAATTAATTTCACAATTTATTTTAGTTAAAAGGACAAAACCTTTTATTTGTATTGTCAATATGTACTAAACACAATTTTTTATTTCTTTACTCCAATAAATGGTAACTAGGCTTCACCGATTATCCCGCCATTAACCCCCCACCGCCATTGCAAGCTGCACACTGCCGAAGCTCCAACAGTTAGTGACTTACGGGGCCTGAGTGTGTGGACGTGAATAAATATTTTGGGGAAAAAAAAGAGAGAAGAAAATGGAAGAATGATATTTTATGTGAAAAAAAACTCATGTTCTTATTTTCAAAAAATAAATAAATAAGGGTCTTACCTTTGTATATAAATGTAAAAGGAGCCCCGTAAATCTATTACCTCTGTTAAGAATACAATTTTTTCTTGAATTAATTAAGAATAAAGTTTATTTCTACAATTTATGTGGTAATTTACTTCAAGAAAAAACTAACCAAATTAAATACTGGTAATAGAGTAACTTAACTTCTAGAGCATCTTCCATCTATATATAAGTTAGTATCATATGTTTGGCGAGCATAATAAATAATTACTCCAATGTATGTGTTAGGAATTTTGCTAATTCATAAAAATACTGTCAAATGTTAAATTGTTGGCCGCAGTTAACAACCACTTTGACTAGCCAAGATAATTTTGATAAGTAATAATGCGAACCCCACTTTTCAACCTTTTGCATGAGCCACTTAAATAATGCTATGTGTAATTAGTGCATGACTAGTTGAAGAATCATTGGAGGATAAAAATGTGTGTTAGGGTTAATAATGAGTAAGTTGGTGAATTAAATGGTACTAACAGGGCACCTTAACAAATATAAAATTAACATCTCTATTGGAATGCTCTTAAACCCCACCATATAGATTATAACTGTGGCATATGAAGTAAAAACAGCTAGAAGTTAGGTTTCAACAATAGGTTTCAAGCTTAATGATTTTACCTAGATTTGTTGGATTAACGAATCAAGTTGAAAAGAATGTCCCTTTATAACCTGATCGAAATGCAAAAATATGCGTAAATGATTTAAATGCATGGGTGCTATCAGTTAGAAAATGATACGTTTAATTTGGTTGATTAATTTGGTGAGATCATGTGTTATCTTTTCGGTTTCCCAAGAAAAATATGGACAAGATATAAAACATCACACCATACGTTTTTCCAACTTCTCAGAAAATACAAAATCAATTGCTTTTCCGTCTTTGCAAAAATAGACTTGTGTGAATTGTGTCATAATTTTACTTGTTTGGCTAAGCCTGGATCTTTTTTTTTCTTTTGATACTCATTATTGTGCAGCGATACTTGTGAGAATCCGCAAATGCGACCCCCGGGTCTCGTTCCCGTCGTTGGGCGTCTGAAACATCGGAACGGATTCCGTCGTTCCATTTGCTTCTATGGGTGTTGATAGTTCATATCGGGTGTCCCTATGTTCTATTTCTAGATGCAAAAAAAAGGGTTCGTTCAGAGTCTCCAGTACGTTTTACGAGAAAACGGACAAAACAGTTGTGTAAGAGAAAAGGCTATTGATAAGCATTCCTTTACACGTTTGTCTACGAAACCAGGATTCTATAGGGTTCGGGAACTATATTACAGTTTGGGAAGATGTTAAGCACCCATTCCACCATTTCGGTCTCTAGTGGTCTTTTATATGTTTATTCTATGTTGAAAAACTTAGATGCTTTTACTGACAGTCTATTACTTTCTAAGTGAAAACCCTAATTTATGGGAAAAACGGGAAAGGGCACGAAAAACTTTTGTGTTCCGAGATCCAATGTTTAGTTTTGAGAGATGCAAATACAAGTGTCAAGAGTTGTTCTTACTTTAGAAGGAGTTTTACTGTGTTATTTATCAGATAACGACGATTTTTCTCAGGTTTTGACTTCTTTTAGAAAAATTTTGGATATTGTATCAAAACTATTTCAATATGGAATTAGAACTCTTGAGGGGAGTTCTACCAGACATATCATAATCTATGAAACAGATAGGATATACCGGGTTTTTAATTCCTAAGTAAGTTTTACCGGTCCGGGTTTTAAAAATAGGATTTTATCCGGATGATAATGTACTTACTCTTCTGGTTTTGCAAATGGTTTTATCAGGGTCTTTTGTTTTAAAAACGGTAGACTGTTTGTAACTTGGCAATAAGTTTATTCAAATAAAACGTGGACAAAACAACAGAGGTAAAACAAGTACACAGATATCTAATGTTAAATACTAGAAGAGACTTTCTTTACCTTCCCGACGAGAATAATAATAAGAAAGAAAATATAATACAGCAGTGAGATCTCCGGCGATGATGATCTTTTTCTTCTCCAAATATTTTCGAGAATTCGATTCCAGAAACGGGACACGTCGAGTGTCGAGAATAGATTCGATAATTCTTCAGAAATAAGACGATAATCGAGAATACTTGACGAAAGACTAGAAAATCAGATATAAGCCAATAATTCTTCAATCCCAAGTTTCTCCCCCTTTTTTCCTCTCTAAACCCTTGGGGGTGTTGGCCTATTTATATTGCTCGGGGAAGATTGTCGCGCGATATTTCCCTAAAAAGGGCAAGTGTCGCGCGACAATGTGTATCATGTCACACGACAAACGGCTAAAGTGATGTTTCTGACAGACTGATGTGTCAGAGAGTGGATGGTCTGGTGTAAGGAGGGATTGTCGCGCGACAAACCCATTTGTCGTGCGACAATTCCTCTTAAAAATAGGTTTGTTTGGCCAACAAACCCTTTCGGGGCAGTTTCGGGTGTTCGGGTGGATTCCGGACTCCAAAAACAGTACTTATCGAAGGTCGTCAGGGTTCTTGCGGGGGTCACGGATCGGGGTGTCTACAATACTAAATACATCCAGGTATTCGAGCCTGGAGGGAATGACTCGAACTCAAGATTTTGGAGTTGGATCTAACCCTTTTACCGCTTGAGAAGTACCTGGACTTTTAGTCAATCAAATTTTTATTTAGAAAATTACATAAATTAACCCCTTAACAATAGGGTTTGGCCATGGGCGGGATAAGCTAAGACGAGCCTGTAACATCCTGTATTTAATTATGTTATATTAGCTCCTTTATACACATGTGAATGATAGTTTGGTGATTCGGGTGGTCCGAATCAATTTCGGTTGGTAAATAGGAAGTTTTGGTTCTTTGCGATTCGTGAATTCAGGCTAACTTTGAGCTATTGTAATTTCTTCATTACTTATCCGATTAAGGTTCCGTTCATGAGTGGATTTAGGATTTGTATCATTCTACAACTTTTGTATTTTGATCGAAAGCTAATTCGTCTTACTTGTGGGTCAAAATAGGGCGCAAAGTAGGCCCATCGTTAAATTCTGGTCATTCGGTAACGCTTCGGCAGAGCACTGTCTTCGTCAAATTTTTGGGAATAATCTATCCATAATTTTGGGAAACTTCTTCTTAAGAAGTTATAGATCTTTGAATTACTTTTCTGTGGATATAAAGATCACTCCAATCTGAGTTCCGAGCAAAAAGTTATGACCAAAATACCAACAGTGGTCAATGCTGTGAAATTAGCTTTGGCTGAGAGCTCCCAAGATCGATCTTGGAGCCCTGTGTGTTATAATCTTTGGCTGAGAGCTCCCAAGATCAATCTTGGGAGGTTTAAGATCGATCTTGGAGCCCTAGGTGTCGAATTTTCTAGAGTTTTAACCCAATTTTCTCATCATTTATCACCTTAACTCACCAAATTCGACCCAAAACTCACTCCTATCAACGTGAGGGCTCTAGAGAGAGATATAGGCGGTTCTTTAAAGGATTCTTACTCATTTTTCAACATCAATCTGAAATAAAAGCTCCAAATCCTCCGAATCGTCCTCCTGATCACTATTCATCATCTTCCTCGTTAGGATTTCTTCTGATAAGGCTTGAATCTTTATATTTTCCTCTTCTTTCTCGTTGATAAATCGAGGTAGGTGTTTTCTTGCTTTTAAAACTTAATGATTTTCTTTTATACCTTAGTATTGATCGCTTTTGACTTGTGTTTGCTTGTGTATTTGAAAATAAGTGAAATTTTGATGTTTGTATGATTGATGAAGCTATAAAGGTATGATTTAAGACAAAATATGCCATCCGCACTTGCTTTAAAGTGTTATCCGAACTATATGAGATATCCCTTGGTTGTGTGAATAATATTTGTTGTTAATAATGGATTATTGGTGGATTGTACACACCAAAGGATATAAAGTAGAATTTGGCTGATTGTGAATGGCATAAATTGCCCCATATGGTTAGTAAATGGCATGATTTGCATTTTCTACATCCATAATGTGTCAACCGGAGGCCCGGAGATTTTACGGCAAGTTCTTGAATGCAATGGTGACTTATGATTTAATTGGCTATCTCGTAAAAGGCTTATATCTTCTTGTATTGGTTCGAGGAGCTGTATTCCTCAAAAATGGATATCTTGTATCGATTGAATAGTGCTTCCCAGAATGGAAAAAATAGGTAGGGCCCAGTGCCCTTGGGTTGAAAAGCCCTAAACTCCTGGGAGAGTAATGTTTGGCCGCCTATAAGCCACCGGTGTGGAGCCCGGGAACCTAGGCAAATTGGCAAGGTACTATGGTTTTGTTGTTATATATCGATGTTTATATGGGATCAGGATGATTGATCCCATGATTGTTGCTATCTAAATTCATATGGGATTGGGACAATTGATCCCAGGGTATCAGCTTGATGATCTGACGTCTCGGTGGCATTGGAATATACCCACAGCTCAGGCTCTCTATTGTATAATAATCGGTTGACACAGGAGGTAAACTATATTAGCACGTTCATGCATAGTAAATTGATGAACATGGTTCTTGTTGATATTATCGAATTATACGTGGTTTGAAAGATATGTTTATAAACATGTTTTTGAACATATGCCCTTCACTCCCCCTACTGAGCAAATAGTTCACCGTTATTTTCTTTAAATCCTTATAAGTACTCATGAGTCCTATGAGGACAAAGAAGCGACGGGATCAGGGACGAAATAGAAGCTCTGATACAATTCATTTTTGGTGTATATGTGTTTTCCGGGAAGCCACGGCTAGCCCGATGAGTTATATACTTTGAGAATTCATATGGTTTGTGTATACAGATATGATGCATGCTTGAATGTGATGATATGTTTACGTACCTCCTGCTTAGAACCCTTGATATGCATGTTGTTGCTTGTTTGTTTCCTTTCATTATATACCTATCTTAGTTTTACTAAGATGGGTTAGTAACGCTCCAAGTTTTAATTACAAGTGTTATCCTGTAGATTAAGACGGGGTGTTACAGAGCCGTAACAATAGCATTTTTTTTATTTGTTTGAACAAAAAACAATAGCATTTATTAACAACAATTAATATGTTGGTCCAAGCTCAACTCAACATGTATCGGGTTGATATTGAATAGCCCAAACCCAACCTAATTTATTTCAAAATAAGTCAGCTGCCACTTTGCTTTTTTTTTAGTAAGGATAATGAACAGTAATACTAAGAACTAGTAAATTGAAATTATGACATTTACTATGTTAAATACTTAAATTGTTATGAAAAATTACCATTTATTTTAATTTCATTCAATACTTCTTTTTTTAAATATAAAATTTAGGTGAGGGGAGATTTTCCGATTAAATAAATGCCACAAGGCTTAATAAAAGCTTACAGTGGTTCTTGTGGATCGGCCACCAAAAAAGAGTGATGGCAGCGAGATTCGAACATCAACCTTATAAGTGAGAATCTAAATCCTTACTAACTCATCGATACTAAATTATATATCTATAAAGTATTAGGGTGCGTTTGATTGCAAGCGTGGAATTTGCATGGAAAGAAAATAAGTTACCGGTAATTGAATTGAGTTGCATGGAAAATGAAGTGTAGTGTGTTTGATTGCCTTAATTTTCTACCCGGAAAATATTGGTTGTATTGTGGCATTTTTAATGTAGAAAAAATTATGGGTTTTTTTTTTTTTTTACATAATTTTATAGTCATGATGGATCTTGTTTAATTGATCTTGATGAGTAGATTTTAAATATAAATTTTTTATTAAATTTTGAATTTTGTAGTTTAAGTTATAGCATTTTTAGTGTAGAAAATGGGTAAAATATTGTCTCGAAAACCGTGCAATTGCCTGGAAAATAAAAACTAACCCCCCCCCCCCCCAAAGAAAATATTTTCCTTGTTTACAAGGAAAATGTAAGTGTGTGAGCCAAAAGTGGGAATTCAATTGCCTAGAAAAAAAAGCCAATCAAACACCTTAAGTTGTCAAATCAAGTGGAAAATGGATATTTTCCATGAAAAATACTCCCAATCAAACACACCCTTATAGTAACTTCACAAGCACCATGGGCTAATCTTTTAATTAAGGAAATAATAATCTATGGTAATTTAGATATATATATATATACACACGTTTATATATGAAAATGTTTTATAATGAAATTCTTTACTTTAAAAATAGTAAGTACCATCTTTAAGTACCATCTTTGGGGTAAAAGGATGAATTTTTTTGTGGAACTCGGTGAAGATGATTTTCATAATAAATAGATCGTCCTCCCAAAATTTTATCAAACTCCTCAAAATGGACAATCTTAATTGTTCTTCGGGATGTTGAAAAATAGGGCTTGTATGAAAGAATTTTTTACAAAAGAACCAAGGAATAATATTTTTGTAAATTAAGGGCTTATATTTGACCAAACTCCGAAAGAAATGCAAAGTTAACTTTGCAGTAGATTTTTAAATTATATTTTTTTATGAAATCATACAAAATTAAGTTTGTATTACATGTTTTTAACATATTATTATAAATAAGTGTTTATTTGACAAATCTTCTTATTCCACCAAGAAGGGGATTAACGAATCCAACCTAAGAAGTGAGATTGTTTTATCCTGTCCAGATGAAATTAAATAATCCTATCCGACTCTCTAATCCAGCGTGTTAAACACACTTTTAAGGAAAAGCTTAACGAATTGGTTGCAGATATTTCCAATCCTATGGATATTCTTATTTTGATCAATTTATAATCTGATTCATCATGTTTATAAGTTTATAAATAAGAATATATGTCCTTGCAATTTAACTCACAATTATAATATATAAAAAAATTCGTATACTACATGTTACTATAATTTTATTTATTTTTAAAAAAATTAGTAAAAATAAATACATTTAAAAAATTAAGGGAAATTTGCCCACCTTCCAATACATGCATAGCCCCACCACTCAACATAGCCAAAAAAATAAGTTAATATTCTTTTATTAAGAGGGAGTTCATATATATAGTAAAAATAAAATGAGAAGGAATTAAAGTGAAGAAATTCTACATGCTACATTCTTTTTCTTCGTAGCTGCCGTGAAATTATTGTGGCAAAAATAAGAAGTCAACTCCATATTTTATTGAATTTATATTCACTCTTAATTAATAAACACAAGCATATTCAACTTGTACGTAATGACTAGTTACAATATTATAAAATAAAATATATTTTTATATATATATAAACATATATATATATATATATATATATATATATAATAAATTTAAATGCCACACATTACAATTTTGATGCATGTACTAAATTAATAAAAACACCTAGTTAGCTCGATCATGTCGAGACTATGTAGGATTTTGTATTGAGAATAGGAGCTCTCTTCAAGTAACACTAACAAAGAATTATCACCGCGGCGAACTTATAGGGGATCCTGATGGTGGTGGTGGTGGTGGACTTGCCCATCTTAGTTCTTTTAGACCTCTTTTGGCTGCAAAATAAGTTGTTGATAGATGTTCTTGATATTTATGCAGCATGTATAGAGAACTTTTGTTAATTAATTAAGGAACTAACAGAAGTACCTTAAGAGGGAGTTCATATAGTAAAAATAAAATGAGAAGGAATTAAAGTGAAGAAATTCTACATGCTACATTCTTTTTCTTCGTAGCTACCTTGGAATTATTGTGGCGAAAATAAGAAGTCATCTCCATATTTTATTGAATTTATATTCACTCTTAATTAATTGTTTTACACTCGCATATACAACTTGTATATAATGACTAGCTAGTTTACAACGTTATAAAATTAAAAAAAATAAATAAATTTATATATGTATATATAAATTTAAATGCCACATATTACAATTTTGATCCACGTACGTACTTATAAATTAATAAAAATACATAGCTAGCTAGTT
This sequence comes from Lonicera japonica, assembly GCA_021464415.1. Lineage (NCBI taxonomy): Eukaryota > Viridiplantae > Streptophyta > Magnoliopsida > Dipsacales > Caprifoliaceae > Lonicera > Lonicera japonica. Next base: position 35,539,130 of record CM038470.1, on the reverse strand, counting down.
TATGCTGAGGCTATGTAGAGTTGTGAATCGAGAATAGTAGCTCGATCTCTTAAGGTAACACTAATAAAGAATTACCACCATGGCCTACCTCCATCGGATCCTAGTGGCAGTGGTGGTGGACTTGCCGGTCTTCTATAAGTAGTTACTTTATTATCATTTAGACCTCTTATAGCTGCTAAATCAGTTATCAATAGATGTTCATGATATTTATGCAGCACTTACAGGAAATTTTAGTTAATTAATTAAGGAAATAATTCACTTTGGAGTATTTGTGCAATTCATTTAACTTAATGATATTTTGATGAATATATTAAAAATCTATTTATATATGGCCAGAAAGATTTTACCACTTCGTATAAACTCAAAAAAAAAAAAACACACACACACACACAAAATTTAGCTGCTATGAATTAAAATTTACTCTCAAATTATTTACAGCATAGAAAGTAGATAATTTATAAGTTCAATGATAAAACACTTGACAGAGGCGGAGCCAAAAATTGAAATTAGGTGGCCGAGTTAAATTTAATCGAATTGTTTCTGGCCAAGTATTAAAGACATGTCCAGGAAAAAAATATACAAATATATATGCACAATTGTAAAATAATATGTCTGTTCCATATGTCTAGTATCGATCAACTCGACATTCTCAACAATCATATTAACTCAAATATATACTTCCTGTCCACATTGAATACCCTCTCCATTTTAAATGGTCAAGAGGATTAAAACTTACGATCGTAAGATTTGGTAAATTAATTTTGTCCTCGAATGGAAAATCAAATTATCATCAATTTAAGTTACCCAAAAAAAGAAAGTAAGATTATCAATTTGAACAAAAAAAAAAGAAAAGAAAATTATTCAACTTCTAATAATAATTAAAAAAAATTTCAACGATCTGCGTAACTTGTTTACTTCAATCATCGGATAGAACACAAAAGAAACTATCGTACAAGTCACAAAATCAATTATTAATATAATTCAGGCTTGGGCCGAAATTTTCTCTCTAAAACAACCAATCATTTCATCCTTCTTTTTTTTTTTACTCACATGGTTGGCTTAGTAGTTTATTAGATCCTTGTGATGCAGTGGCGGAGTCAAGAATAAATTTTAGGGGGGGTCAAAATTTTTTTAAGCCAAATCAAACTCAATAATTATGTTTACAAGCCAATTTTTTACTAAAATACTTCTCCATTCTGTTTCGTTATTTCAGAAAAGTTAAGAATAATATACTAAAATTACTTATATATTTTGAAATATCTTTATCAACTCAATATTCAACCTAATTACCACTGACAAAAAAAAAAAAATAGAAGCTTTGTTTTAAGAAAAAAAAAAAGCAGCAAAACTTTGATAAAAAATAAAGGGGAGAAAGAGAGCTCCTAAATGAAAACTTAAATTTATATTACAAACTCTCACCTTTAAGTTACACACTCAATTGCGCAATGCACCCCCGCCGCGGATAAACAGCTGCGTTAGCTATTCTAATAAATAATACATCTTCGCCCCTCTGAACTTAGCCGCCTCACCCAAAACCACCCTACATTTTCACAATGGTCCCTGCATTTTCACTGCTCGCACACTAACCCCTATACTCTCTAATTTTTTTTTAAGCATGGCCCCACCTCACTCTAAGGTCGCTCCGCCCCTGTTGTGATGGGCGATCTATTTAGAGAGAGATCTATTCTCATAACACGAAAATCCGAGATTCGTCCTATATTGACATAGTTGTCGAACATTTTTATTAATCCACCCTTATTGTGATAGTTTTGAATTCATTGTTTATATAAAAAATAATTATATTATATAGAAAATATTACTTTTTATCAAAAAGAAAAAGAGCATTCTTATTTGCATCCACATTATTATTCAACTTGCCTTACTAAAATTAATAAAAAAAACCATAAATTAAGCCAAACAAGCCATACCACTTTTTCCGTATTCAACTCCATCGACTTTTTCCACTTTTCCCTTTCCATTTTCCAAAAGAGTTTCATCCCATTTTTCTTTTTCTCTTATTACAAGGTTGTCCTTACAATTTATCAAAACCACAAGTTGAACCTTGTAGTTTAAAATCTTACTAAAAAGTTCCAAAATATATTTTATTATTTGTTTTTAATAAACTGTCACTACCTCCGGTATGTGCTGCCGCTTTCCTAATCAAAAGATAGGAGAGCACCCTTTCTCCCGAAATTACGGGGTCTAATTTTTATTTTTTTCTGAAATTTCAAGAGGGGCCCCCGATTTCAATGTGAGAAATATGGGATTTATTGACCATCATTTCTATTTAACTAAAATGTTAAAGTAATTGTAGTTTTCCAAAACATATAAAAATAAGAAACTTATTCTAAAATTATAATGTACTTATATTTTTAATTTTCCATAAACATTTTTTTTTAACTACATCAATGAAAATTAAAACCTTACTCCAGGGGGAGGCATATAACCCATAAACATAATTTTTTTCAACGCAATAAATAGAGAATGTTGGGGCACTTTCAATATTTCAATGACATTTTTTGGAATATCAAAAATATGAAAGATAAGTATAGTTAATCATAATCATGAATTACGAGAAAAGAAACACTTTATTTGACTCCAAATTGATAGTACGCTCATCTTGACGTTAATTAGTATATTTTTTTAAGCAAAATACTTATTTCAACGTAATCGATCGTCAATGATACAGTTACAACTAATAAATTATTTCTTAACGTGATATTTAGTAAACTCATTATGTTCCCAAAACAAAATAAAACTCTTAATCTGGGATAGAAAAAATATTCCTTACCACACATTTAGTCACATAGGGGTCAAATTTTACCAGCCCAATAACATTTTCTAAAAATTATCGATCACTTCCTTTCCTTTCTAAATTCTAACATCAGCGATCATTATCACTATGCTATAAAACTATTGGGCGGCCACACAATAACATTTTACAAAAATTAGTGTCTCAACATCTATGTATGCTTAATTAATTATTAATCAAACTCATATTATTAGAGCATAATTAACATGCAGCTAGATTAGATTAGATTAGATGAGGAGAGTTTAATATTAAATCACCTGGTAAAGTTGATCTTGCTTGAGTACCCATAAAAGCAAAGAGAGAGATGATGAGAAAGAAAGCTATAAGCACTTTATTAATCTTCATCTCTGTTTTTTTTTTTTGCTAATTAGCTTTAATCAAATTAAAGATGCAGGGTAAAGTATTTATAAATTGGTGTATTGTTGTAGTGTAAACACTATTATTAATTTTCCAATGATTTGAGCACGCGAAAGACTTTTATTTCACAAATTAAATTCTTCGTGTAAGTACGTTGAATTGAAATATACCTTCGATCTATTTAATTAGAAGTCAGGGTCAGGGATGGAGGAGGGAAAACCTGTCCCCGCTTCGGTTTGAAGTTTCAGTCGATCACCCAACAAGACTACTAATTTTGAACATTCAACTTTGTCCCTCAAGTCTACTCTATTAATTGAAAAGGAAAATGACTTGCACATAATAAGTTATAGTCTTTATAAAGAATTATGAAGGAGTCAATGTAGTAAAAATAAAATGAAAAGTGATTAATTATGGTGAATAAATTTTAGAATTTATTCCTAGCATATATGTAGCTACCTCATGAAATTATATATTGTGGCAAAATTAACAAGTCATTCCCATATATATATATATATATATATATATCTCATGTTGAGGCTATGTAGGGTTGTGAAGAATAGTTCTCTCCAGGCAGCACTAATATAGAATTACTATCGCTTCTTGGTTGGTTTGGCGTTGATCCTGGTAGCCCTACAGGTGGTGGTGGACTTGCCAATCTTTTATAATTAGTCACCTTATTGTTATTTGTACCACTTTTAGCAGCAAACCCAATTGTTGTTGAAAGATGTGTTGGGCTCACAAGGTGTCCACTATGTGGAATTGGACCTTAGGGATGGCAAAAAAAATCGTTGGTTTGGGTATCCATCGGGTACTTGAGCCTACGGGGGTGGGGAAGGGGGAGAAAATTGGGGTAGGGAAAGTTTGAAAATAGTCGGGTTCAGTTGGGGACAGGAATAAGGTTCCCACCCTGAATCCGCCCCCGTACCATATGTATTATATACTTTTTACATAGATCTGTGTGGTTGCTATACATATATTTATATGTAGATTTGTGCACTTATATATATGTATGTATGTATATTTGTATATATAAACATCAATCCATTTAATTTCTTTGTATGTGTCTGTGGTGTAAATATATATATAAACTTTAATCTTGATAGAAGTTGTAGGGCCGGCCAGACCTGAGAATTCGGGGTCTGAAGCGAAATTTATTAATGAGGCCCTCAGTCTCAAATTTTTATGTCTTTTTTTTGCTAAGCATCAACCCATTTCTCTATCTTCTTATTTCCTTTTCCTATTTTCTTACACCTTAATTTTTGTTTGAGTTACCTGCGGGTACCTGCTCCCCGCCAGATGAGACGGGAATTACCCGAAACCCCAAACCGAAGATGAGAGCGGATTTAGAAGTCAAGGTCGGGGATGGAGGAGGGTAAACCTGTCCCCACTCCGACCCGTTACTATCTTTGAAGTTTCAATGGTTCACCCAATGGGACTACTTATTTTGAACATTAAACTTTGTCCCTCAAGTCTATTTTATTAATTGAAAAGGAAAATGACTAGCACATAATATGTTATAGTCTTTATAAAGAATTATGAAATAGTCAATGTAGTAAAAATAAAGTGAAAAATGATTAATTAAGGTGAATAAATTGTTAGAATATTCTAGTTGGTGTCCTTATGCTATTAGGTTTATGTCTCATTTTCCTATTAGGTTTCTCATCGTACATATAATCCCCCAATAAATATAGGGCCTCTTTTGTATCAACATTATTAAGAAATCATAATTTCCATGTCCTCTACTTTTATCTTGGTATTAGAGGGTTGTAAAATCCTCTTTACAAACCTACTTTAAAAATCATAAGACCATCCCCAAAGGTCATTTTTAGAGCCAACAAATCCATCCTCGATTTCTGAACCACACAATAATCAATCTCAAAATCAAAACCGAAGCCACGATTGTACTCAAATCTTATCGTAATCACCAAACTGATACACCAATCTCTTCATCTTACAGAGATGATCACAACCGTGAAAGAATCATCAAAAAATACCCATCCACGTGCCCGTAAGCGCCAAGCGCATCAGATCCATCCCGCCACAAAAGCCACGCGTCGTTAACCACCGTTACTGACGCCATCAACCACCGTTAGTGACCCCGTCAACCGCCGTTATTGACGCCGTTAGCCTCCGTTACTGACGCCATTAATTTCTGTTTCTGACGTCGTTAATTTTCGCTTTAATTGAATCGGTTCACTACAAGCCTTTTTGACCAGTTTAGCTGGTTTTTGACCAGTTCTTGACCAAATTTGACTGGTTTTTAAGGTTTTTGACCCTCCCGATCTCAAATCCAGCATCCATTTTTGTAAAATCTACCTTGATTTCTCAGTATCAGTTCAATGCAAGCTTGTTTTGATAGGTTCAACTAATTTTTGATCAGTTCTTAACTAGGTGTGACCGATTCCTAGGGTTTTCAACCATCCTGATCTCGAATTCAGCCTTCATGTTTCCAGAATCTACTTTTATTTTTTTGGGTAAGTTATAATACTACATAATGGGTATTAATCCAGCTACAATTACTGAATCAACGAAGAAGGAATCATCCCCAATCATCGTTCAGACTAATAATTCTTCATTCAATATTGGGGTTACATTGGATGAAACTAATTATGATCTATGGTCTCCACTTATGGAGATGTATATTGCGGAAAAACAGAAATTCTTGTTTATTCGCGGTACGACTCCGATTCCAAAAGAAGGAACTGCAGAATATGAAATGTGGTATCCAGACAACCATAGGGTGAAAAGATGGCTTCTGATGTCCATGAAATCGGAGATTATGAAGCGATATAATCGGATTCCTATTGCACGAGAAATCTAGAAGTCTCTGTTTAAGGCTTTTTATGATGGAGCTGATGAGTTACAAGTTTGTACCTTGAATCAAAGGGCATTTACAGCTAAACAAAGTGGCATATCCCTTTTTGAGTATTATTGGGAGCTAACAGAAGTCTTCGATGAATTAGATCATCATGATAAAGTGGTCAGGGAAAGTCCAAATGATATCGAATCTTACAAAAAGTCAATTCAGTGTTTGCGAGTTCACATATTCCTTGCCGGTCTAGACAACGATTTTGAACAGATCTGTGGTGAAATCTTAAGAAAAGATCCTATTCCAGAATTAGAAGAAACATATGCATTAGTTCGTCGAAAAGACGTCAGGCCGAAAATAATGAATAGTGACTTTACTAATACCAATACTATGGATATAGTAGCTCGCAACCGTGTTCCACAGAACAATCAAGATCAGCTTCAATATAACTCAAACTAGCAGAATCAAGCAAAAAGTGATGGAAAAGATCGGGGAAGCAAGTCCCAATATCCGCCTTATTCGGTATGTGGATAAACTGGGCATTCTAAAAAAGGGTGCTATCAAGTAATTGGCTATCCTGATTGGTGGGATCACTCTCGGGATCGTCATTCAAATCATAAGAATGAAGTTGATGGGAAAAAGACATCCGGATTGCTTACTGACGCTAAGGTACCGGTAAGGCTTTAAATTCTGCATCTGTTTTGAATAATACATGGATAATTAATTCTGGTGCTACAGATCATATTACATTCGGTTCCAAATATGTTACTAATTTTACCCCCTCATCCAACAATTTTATTTCCACAGCTAATGGTGATCCCATCCCCGTTATCGGTGAAAGGATAATTCATTTATCTGATTCCATGAATTTAAACTATATACTTATAGTTCCTTCACTCAATTACAATTTACTGTCTATTACTTATAGTTCCCTCACGCAATGAGCTAATTCAGGTCGAGGTCTCACAGCCGATTTCAAGCTCACCAAGTTCACCACGGCCGTCAGAATCGAGTTCACTGCCTACTTGGATTGATGACTCATTGCCTAGATCGCCGTTGTCAAGTTCGCTAAGTCTAAGCTTACCATTGCCTTCGCCTAACACAAATAACCAATCGTCTCTCTCTAACATGTATGCGTCTGAATATCAGGTAGCTTTTTCTGAACCTCCTAGAAAACAACTCCCTCCCCGAAACAATAGAGGTATTCCTAAACCAGCATATAAACCTGATCTCACCAGTAAAGCCAAATACCCCATGATTAACTATGTGTCTTATGACTGTCTAAATTAAATAAGTTATTTGTAAATCAGTTATCCTCTATATTTATTCCTAACAGTGTGCAGGAAGCCTTGAACGATCCAACATGGAAAGCAGCTATGGACAAGGAGATGAGATCCTTGAAGAAGAACGAACACGTGGGATATAGTTGAGTTGCCACCAGAAAAAAGGCATGTTGGTTGCAAATGAGTGTATACGGTGAAATATAAGGCATGCGGAACCATCGAAAGGTACAAAGCACAACTAGTAGCAAAAGGCTACACCCAGACACATATGATTGATTATTTGGAGAAATTTGCATCGATGGCAAAAATTAACATTGTGCGTGTCTTGCTCTCTTTAGCAACAAATATGGATTGGCCGCTAAAATAATTTGATGTAAATAATGCATTTTTACATGAGGACTTAGAGGATACATGGAACTCTCACCTAGGGATGAAGTTCCTATGGTATATCAAAATAAAGTGTGCAAATTGAAAAAAACTTTGTATGGTTTGAAACACTATCCGAGAGCTTGGTTTGGAAGATCTGCTAGATCAATAAGAAAATTCAATTACAAACATAGCAATTCCGATCATACGTTGTTTTTTAAGAAGTGCTATGGGAAGATCACAACATTCATTGTGTACGTTGATGACATGGTGATTACCGGGAATGATCTAAAAGAACGAGAAACACTAAAGAAATATCTATCTCAGTAGTTCGAGATGAAAGATCTTGGCGAATTAAAGTATTTCCTGGGAATTGAAGTATTTAGGTCTTCAAAAGGCATCTTCTTATCTCATAGATAGAATGCACTGGATTTACTAGAAGATACTGGAATGTCTGCTTGCCAACCATCATAAACACCTATGGAAGAAGGTTTGAAGTTAGAAATTGAAGCTGATCAAGTACCAGTCGATAAAGGGCGTTATCAAAGATTGGTGGGGAGACTAATGTACTTAGCACATACCCGGCCAGACATTTCTTAAGCGTTAAGTATAGTGAGTCAATTCATGCATAATCTTGGAGAAAAGCATATGAAGGCTGTTATGAAGATCATAAGTTATCTGAAGGCAGCTCCAGGAAAATGGATTTTATTTATAAAGAACAGTGATTTTTTTATGTTAAAGGATACATTGATGCTGATTGGGCTAGGAATGTAAGTGACAGAAGGTCTAAATCAGGTTATTTCACATATGTTGATGGAAATCTCATTATTTGGAGAAGCAAGAAACATAATGTCGTTTCTCGTTCGAGCGTTGAAACTGAATATCGAGGGATGGCAATGTGAGTCCAAGAATTATTATGGCTGAAGTTGCTATTGACTGATTTAAGTTATCTAACGAGATAACCTATGATGTTAAATTATGATAACAAAGCAGCATGTGATATCGCTCAAAATCCAGTTCAACATGATAGAACCAAACATGTGGAAGTGGTTAGGTTATTTATCAAAAAAAAAATTGGAAGAAAATGCAGTGGCTGTGCCTCATATACGTTCTGAAGATCAGTTGGCTGATGTTCTTACTAAGGCTGATGTTCGATATTTATGCACCAACTTAAGGGGGAATGTTAAAATATTATAATTGGTGTCCTTATGCTATTAGGTTTATGTTTCCTTTTCGTATTAGGTTTCTCATTGTACTTATAATCCCCCTATAAATATAGGGCCTCTCTTGTATCAACATTATTAAGAAATCATAATTTTCATGTCTTCTACTTTTATCTTAAATTTTAGAATTTTTTCCTAGCATATATGTAGCTACCACATTAAATTATATATTGTGGCAAAATTAACAAGTCATTCCCATATTCTATTTAAATTTTTTTGTCGGTTATTTATTTTATTGAAATGTTTATTCATGCTCAATTAATGGTTGTTTTACACACGCATATATAACTTATACTTAAAGAGTACATAAAAAAATAACTTGATATATGTCTAAATTTAAATGACACACATTACAATTTTGATGCACCAAATTAAAATAATGAAAATGCCTAGCTATATAACTCATGCAAAGGCTATGTAAGGTTATGGAGAACAATACTTCTCTTCGGGCAACACTAATTTACAGGTGGTGGTGGACTATCCGATCTTTTATAATTAAAGCATCCATAGCATCCTACTAAAATTTAGAGCCCAATTTGCAATTATTTAACTAAGTTTTGAGAGATGATACATTATATATGGTATAAAAATAGCTATATGAGTGTGGAAAGGACATATTAATTTTGAGTTTTAAAAAATAAAAAAATAAATGCTTCATACGAGTGAGGCACACTCGTATGGGCATTTATTTTCTTCTTCTTCTTCTTCTCCTTCTCCTTCTTTTTTTTTTAACTCTTTATAAGATAGAATGGAAGATAAAATATATATATAGTTCCATATGAGTGTGCTTCACTCTTATGAGTCATACGAGTGAGCCACACTTGTATGACTCATATGAGTGTGACACACTATAGAAACCCTAATTCTTGACCCTCGCAAGAACCGTAAAAGTTCTCGAAAAGTACTTTTTTAGTCCAAAACTCACCCACACATTAAAGATTGCTTTAGAGGAGTTTATTTCCCAACAAACAGGTCCACTAGATGGGTTTTTTGCACGACAAACCCAATTTTTTACAAGACAAACACCTCTAGACACAGCCAACCACTTTTTGACGCAGCAAATGTCAGAACCCATCACTTCAGCCGTTTGTCACACTACAAATGGATCTTTGATGCACGACAAACTGTTCAATATTGTGGTTTGTCGTGCGACAATTCCTCCCTAACTCTATATATAGGCCTGACCCGCATGGGTTTAAAGGCAAGATTTTTGCCTTAAAAATTCTATTATTCACACTTATTTTCTGATTTTCAAGCTATCTCAAGTTCATTTCATATATTCGTCTGATTTTTACAGAATTATCAAGTCCGTTCTCGACACTCGAAATGTCATATTTTGGAATCGAATCTCCGAAAATATCTGAAGAGAAAAAGCTGATATTCGCCATAAGTTTTATCTACTGTATTATATTTTCTCTATTTTATTCTTGTATATATCTCACTGGGAAGGTAATCAAATTCTCTTATAGAAATTAAATTATATATATGTATACTTGTTTTATCTTAATTGTTTAAATTAAGTTATTCATAATGTACACTTTTTATATTTTTGCTCTGTCCACTTTCTTGTTGGATAAACTTATTGTCAAGTCACAGATATTCATTCATTTTTAAACAAAACTTCTTTTCAAAATCTTAATAAAATCATTTGTAAAACCAGAAGAAGTAATGCCATTACCGTACAGATAAAACCAAGTTTTCAAATTCGAAACTGATAAAGCTTACTTAGGAATTAAACTCTGATATATTTTGTCTTCCATATAGATTGTATTGTATCTAATACACTCTCCTCTAGAGTTCAATTCCATATCCAATCAATTTCGATAAGATCCAATGTTTTTTAAATTAACCAAACGAGATAATTGATATTGTTATTTAAGGAAACAATACCGAATCAATCTCATGATTTCAAACAGATAAGATAAACTTTTGTCACTAGTAATCAGACTTTGACAAAACCAAACATCAGATTGCAGAATACAAAGGTTTTTATCCATTTTCCCATTTTTCCTAAAAATTAGGTTTTCATAAAACATTTCCAAAAAGCAGTAAAACATCAGTAAAAGCATCTAAGTTTTCCAATATAAAATAAACATATAAATACCACTAGAGACCCAAAAAGAGGAACGGTTGCTTAGCATGTTTCCAATTTGTAACATAGTTCTCGAACCATATAGAATCCTGATTTCGTAGACAAATGTGTAAGGAAAAGGTTTTCCGAACCCTATAGAATCCTTTGTTTATAAATATGTTGAAATGCATGCATTTACTGCTTTCCCTACTAGCCTTAAAGCCCCCTCACGTGGAGCCTGTATTTAATTTGTTGACTTGACCTAGAGGCTCAATAGAGTTCATTCATTTACATAGACATATGTTTAGGATTTCCCCAATTGTTAATTTGATTTTGAAGAAATATATTTTTGATAATAAAAATGAGTTTTCAAAAAACACATTTAAAAAATAAGATATTTGCAATTAAACCTTTTAAAAATTTTTGTTTTCACGCACATCAGTATTTATTTGTGGTTCCTACGAGTGTAATTTTTACTTTGAACCCACAGAAGTGTTATAGGTAAGTAGGAAGTTGGCTCGTTTGGGTCAATATAAACCAAAAGCATTTACTTTCACTCTCATTGACCAAGTATGCCCTTGAAGTACATCGAGTGATGAGAATACTCATACCCTGGAAGTATGTTAAAAGATTCTTGCACATACCTGTCCGTGGGGTATATTACAAGGTCTTGCCAAATAGGAGGGAGCCTGAAGCCTTCACCTTACGTTACAACTATGTTGCATGTGAAATCAAGTCGATATAGAACACGTTTATCGTTATTTTTGTTAACCGTGAGGAATGTACCCCATGAGGGATTGCCATGTATGTTTCTCCCAGAGATTGGCAAGTGTGGCCGGAGGTTGACCACCCTCCGTCATAGAAAGATCAACTTATTATGATTTTCCCCCGTGCATCTCCCATGAAAAGAAACTCGAGATAAGAGATTTTTCAACTTTTACAAAATGAAAAAATTGAGTCTTTTAACTCAGGACAGGTAGGGTAATCCAAGGAGCTTTTGATGCCTGCCCTAAACTCCCACCAGGAATTATCTCAAGTTGTTATTGACATATTTTTACAAACACCTAAAACATGTTTTTTTCGTTGTTTTTCCTTCGTGGTTCTTTTGGCAGAAATGAGTTACACCTTAGTCTTTCTTCATCTCCGCTACGTGATTTATCTACAGGCCAAAGACTACAGTCTGGAATGTAGGGAGAAAGAGATTACACTGGCAGATTAGTCTGACCAAGCACTCCGATAATGTCGAATTCAAATCCAAATGACTAAGAGATCTAAGCAGTTGAACAAAATCCTACATAGGCACCGAGGGCTCAGCCCACCCTAGAAAAAATGCATCAACTATTAATGACTATGAGTCAGAGCCTAGCGAGCATCATTATTGAACACCATAATACACGAGTTCAAATAGAGGAATTATTAGCCGAGCTGATTACACCTCCGGGTTTCGAATGATCGTCGCCGAATCGATATATGAATCAGGGGCAGACTTTACACCCACAAGTTTTGAACTTACAGAATAACTATCTGAGCCAAGAAGTAGAAGTGGCTCGACAAGCACCACCTCCCAATCGCGAACCTTTCCACAACACGCGGGTCCCATCTAGTCCGACCCCAATAACCAATTCCAGTGGGCCCTTGATTCTGGCCCCAACTATCAACAATAGGAGCAACCCGTCATATGGTTGCAAATCTCAAGGCCCACCAGGTCCAGTTTACCCAAAGCCTCGACAACAGCATTGGCCACAATACCCTTTGGGACCCGTCCCACCACCAGCGCCTTTGGCCCCCTTAAAAATATTCCTTGTTTGAACCAACTTTGAGCAACATACGCAGAGTCAGTGGTAGCTGAAGAACCTCAGGAAGAGCCAGCAAGAGAGAACGGAGAGCTAAAAAAGCTAAAGGAATAGATAGATCTTAAAAAAAAAGGATTTCACGATTAAAAAAGGGCGGACGAAATCATGGATACAAATGCATTCTCTCTCTACCTTGAGGCAAGATTACCACAAGGATTCAAGCTCCCTCTTATTACTAAGTTCACCAACATCACCCCTTGAAAACACACTAAAATCCTATGTCAAGTTTATGCAAGTATCCGGCTGCAGGGAACCAGAACTGGCACAAACTTTCCATTTAACTCTCACGGGGGAAGTCGTAAGATGGTTCTTTGACTTAGAGAGACATCGTACCAAGATTTGGGGACATATTAAAAGAATTTATGACTAAGTACAGGTCTAACGAAGATCGGGAAATCACCTGCAAGCACCTATAAATGGCGAAACAGGGGAAAAAAGAAAGCTTTAGTGACTCCATCACTTGTCAGATATAAATGGCCTCCCAGATGTCTAAGCGACCATATGAAGAAGAATAGTTAAAAATAATTTAGAAAAAACTTCACTCCGTGTGTTATAAATTGCATGAAAAAACACGTGCTCCCATACTTTCTGGCCCTATTGGGCATAGGGTCCCAAGTTGAACAAGAACTGACAAAGAAAGCAGAGACCAAGACAAATAAAGCCTCGTATGCAAAAAGAATACAACAACTCCAGTAGTAAATTAGTTGAGTGCAATCCATACCAACAGAAACCCTTTCAACAATAACAACGACATAAACCTTAGATAATTTTGCCCACTCAACTAGAATCCTCAAATGCCGAAGGTCAGACCAAGAAAAAGATATACTTCAGCCCACTCCCCCTAATAATAACCAAAAGTCTAGAACTACTATGGAATGCGAGGCTGATTGCCCCACTTAATCCCCATCCTCCACCAAATCCCATCATTTCCTCCTAGAGGATCAATGAAAACTGTCTATACCACCAAGCCCCGGGCCGTAGCACGGATAGATTTTTGGCTCTCAGACATCACATTCAAGATCTAATTGAAGTCAGAACCATCCTTGCACCAGGCAAGCCACACGTAACCAACAATCCACTCCCTAATCATGCCCCGATAGTTGGCATTAATGCCTTAATCACCGAGGAGGAAGGGTTTGATCCTATTTTCCTTATAAGGGATGCGCCAATCAGTTAGTAACCCCCACCTCAAAAGTTGAAGGGACCTAATCAGAATTAGGATGCACGAGACAGGCTGTAACAGTAAAAAAAAAACCCTTAGAGGGAGTAGCGAAAAAGTTATCACTCGGGTCGGCTAGAGAAACAAACCAAATTGCACTAGTCTACAATCCATTAGTGAGCTAGTGGATGGCCAAATGAAGTTCATCCCTTTGCAGAGCCTGGGAAAATCAAATTAAGGGATCCCCAAACCTCTTTTGCTCACAACCAACACCGGTAGATCTAGGTTGGGATGGCCCTAAGACCACCCCAAAAAGGGGAAGGCAAGACAACAGTGGAGACTCCGAAACCCGAATCAAGAAAACAAGTAAGGCTCAAAGCCTTCTCTGAGGAAGCAGCCAGAGGGGTAGGCAATCTATATTTCAGGGACCTCCCCCACCACCTTCAACTGGTCCCCAGCAGTAGACAAACCAGTAGTAACAGATCAAGCCTCTACACTTACTGAAACAGATCCAACATCTTTGTGGATTTAGCAAATCACTAGATCCATGAGGATATATTGGCCACCACCAATTGAGACAGTGCTGAAACAAAATACTATGGAGTCTTAGAGCAGTTAAAGAAAACTCACACTATTTAGGGCCTCCTGGTTGCTTCTTATTTTTGGTATTTTGCCAAAAGATATCCCTACACTGGCTGGCCTGTATTGGGATAGAATTAAATCCTGCTCGAGAAATTAGTTGTCCTTGTTCACAAGTACTTCTAACAAGAATTGAGCTCCTACAATGAAGGAATAGTTCACCCACTTAAAATGCAAATTCCCACTTGCGCCACCCCTTTTGATTATATCTTTTAATTTGATACCATGGGAGATGTTTGTTCTTTCCATTATCATTACTTTTCGAATTACGGATTCGATCATTTTGTAGTGTTCACTATTATTGTGGTGATTGTATCTCCACCATCATTTATTGTTGTGGCCATGGGTTAAAAAAACTAATATGTAAATCATCACTTTGTTTAAAAACAAAATAAAAAAATACTTGGCGTCTAAAATGGGGCTAGAGATTTCTCTTGTAATTTAATAATACTAGATATGGGATTGCATGTGCATGTCTTATTCTCATGCACGTGTAAAATTTAGGATAAATTGTTAGTTTAATGGTTAGAAATAATGTTTTTTGCCTCAAGGGCATAGGTTCAAGCCCAGTTAACTAAACATTTTGCTTAAAATAAAAGTGATGAAGATAAAACAGGAACATTACAAAAATTGGTGTCATAACCGCTTCCATTTGTTCCATTTAATAATAGTATTTCTCATGTACATATAGAATTTAACATAAAATTATTGTTGGTTTAGTGATTAGAATAATATTTTCAACAATACTAGGCTATATTTGCCATATATGTTATGTATATTCTAGGTTGTCATAGGGCATAATTTGTATACTTTCCTTATGCACTAATGTTCATAATCCTATATATATGGGGGGTCTTTTTGTATAATTAAATTCATCAAATATAAAAATTCTCTCAACTAGAATACTCTTTCTCCCTGTCTTTAGTTTTAGCACATATTTTGGGTTCGAGGATAGTTAATTATACATTTTATTCAAAATAAAAGTACGTGATAAGGCCGGGTAAAACATGAAATGGAAAAAATCATTGTCATAACTGTTTTCATTAACTCCTTTTTTTTAAGGTAAGTCTAAATCTCTCCATTTTAACTACAAACTGTTAAAATCTCACTCCATTCCCACTCGGTGACATTAAAACATGGGTCCATCTTATAATTGTATAGATTACCAAAACCACCTTGATAAGTGAAAATAACTAGTCAACTTTTTAAAAATATTTCCCAATGGAAGAATATATCCCCTATTTAGCTCTTCTCCATTTTCTTTCCATCTAATTTTATCCAATGGGGTCTAGTTCGATACCTAAAGTGAATATGTGTAGACACCCCGATTCGTGACCCCCGCAAGAACCCTAACGACCTTCGAGAAGTACTGTTTTTAAAATTTGGGACCCACCCGAACACCCGATACTGCCCCGAAAGGGTTTGTTGGCCAAACCAAACCTATTTTTAAGGGGAATTGTCGCATGACAAATCAGTATGTCGCGCGACAATCTCCCTTGTGTAGCGCGACAAACCCATCTAACACCAGACCATCCACTCTCTGACACATCAGTCTGTCAGAAACATCACTTCAGCCGTTTGTCGCGCGACATGGTACACATTGTCGAGCGACACATGCCCTTTATGGGGAAGTGTCGCGCGACATACTCTTCCCACCACTATAAATAGACCGACACCCCCCAAGGGTTCGAGGAGCAACTTGGGATCTAAGAATTCTAAGTTTTAAATCTGATTTTCTGTTCTTCTATCAAGTATTTTCTATTATCATTTTATCTCTGAAGAATTATCGAATCTATTCTCGACACTCGACGTGTCCCGCTTCTGGAATCGAATTCTCGGAAATATCTAAAGAAGGAAAAGATTATTATCGCCGGAGATCTCTCTGCCATATTATATTTTCTTTCTTATTATTATTCTCGTCGGGAAGGTAAAGAAAGTCTCTTCTAGTATTTAACATTGGATATCTGTGTACTTGTTTTACTTCTGTTGTTTTGTCCACGTTTTATTTGAATAAACTTATTGCCAAGTTACAAATAGTCTACTGTTTCAAAACAAAGGACCCTGATAAAATTATTTACAAAACCAGAAGAGTAAGTACATTATCATCCGGACAAAATTCTGTTTTCAAAACCCGGACTGGTAAAACTTACTTAGGAATTAACAACCCGGTATATCCTATCTCTTTTATAGACTATGATATGTTTGGTAGAACTCCCCTCAAGAGTTCTAATTCCATATTAAATTAGTCCCGATACAAGATCCGAACTTTTTCAAAAAGAAATTAAAACCCGAGAAAACCGTCATTATTTGAGAAATAATACGGAAAACTCTCTCTGAAATAAAACAGCTTTTGTCACTTGTATTTACATCTTTCAAAACAAAACATTGGATCCCGGAACACAAAGGTTTTTATCCCTTTCCCTGCTTTCCCCAAAAAAATTAGGGTTTTTTTTTTACTTGAAAAGTAGTAGACTCTCAGTAAAAGCATCTAAGTTTTTCAACATAAAATAAACATATAAGACCACTAGAGACCGAAAGGGCGGAATGGGTGCTTAACACCTTCCCAATCCGTAACATAGTTTTCGAACCTTATGGAATCCTGGTTTCGTAGACAAACGTGTAAATAAAGGCTTATCTGTAGCATTTCCTCTTACACGACCTTTTTTGTCTGTTTTCTCGTAAAATGTACTGGCGATTCTGAACGAACCCTCTTGTATCGAGAAATAGGATAGAAGGACACCCAATATTGAAATATCAACACAAAGAAGCAAATGGAGCAACGGAATCCTTTCCAACGTTTCAGACGCCCAACAACGAGAACGAGACCCGGGGGTCGCATTTGCGGATTCTCACAGTGGCGACTCTACTGGGGACACTAGAAAATTAGACTCTTATATGTGGACTTTCGTTTAATTGTTGAATATTTGCTTTTACTGCTTTCCCTACTCCTTTTCTTGTTAATTGTTTGAGAAGAAACCTCTTTCCAAAAAAATAGAAGTTTTTCAAAATACATAATAAAGATAATGATATTTGTAAGTCCAACCTTTTGAACTTTGCACGCACTTTCACAAATCATGCATTAGTTCTACGAGTGTGAATTTACCCCAAACCCACGGAAGTATTATAAGTGAGTAGGGAGTTGGCTTGCTTGGGCCAACATAAACCGAAAGCATTTACTTTCACTCTCCTTGGCCAAGTACGCCCCCGAGGTATATCGAGTGATGAGAACACTCATGTACCCGGGAAGTATATCAAAAGACTCTTGCACATACCCGCCCCTGGGGTATATCGCAAGGTCTTGCCAAATAGGAGGGAGCCTGAAGCTTTAACCGTTCGTACACCCGCGCTGCATATAAGACCGAGTCGGCTAAAAACACTTGTCAAATAGCCGTAGGGGATGTCCCTCTTACCATTTACTTACACCCCGATCCGTGACCCCGCAAGAACCCTAACGACCTTTGAGAACTTTTTTTGGACTGGGACCACGAGCCCAGAAACTACCCCGGGGGGTTTGTTGCGCGAAAATATTTTTATCAAAGATTGTCGAGACATCGCATTTCGCGCGACAATCTTGGAATGTCGCGCGAATCCCACCATTCGAGCGACAATCCCACCATTCGCGCGACAATCCCTCTCTGCACCCGACCAACCACTTTCTGACACATCACAGTTCAGAACCCATCACTAGCGTGGCGCGAAAAATATGTCGCGCGACAAACAGTAAAGTTGGGAAATGTCGCGCGACAATCCTCTCCGAGCAGTATAAATAGGCCAACACCCCAAGGGTCTGGACGGCAACTCCGCCACAATTCATCTAAAATCCTTATTCTCTCTCATATTTTCTAATCTTTAAGTCTCCGGACATCTGCGATAACATTTATTTCCGAAGAGTTCGGATTAATCTTGGCACCCGAAGTCCACCATAGAGTCAGACCGCTGGAAATATTTCTAAGAGGAAAAGCTAAATTCGCCGGAGGTCTTCTCTGCCGTATTATATTTTCTCTCTCTTATTCTTATATATATCGTCGGGAAGGTAACAGTCTCTTCTAGTAATTAAATAAGAATAAGACCACTAGTTAACTAAAGTCTCTTCTAGTAATTAAATAAGATATAAAGTCCTTCGATCCCCGTCCTAGAGATCATAGTTGTGGTATTCCTAACGGCTCGAAAAACAGGTTTTCATTAGTTATTTCCAGAGAGTAGAATATCAGTAAAAGCATCCAGTTTTTCACATAGAATAAACATATAAGCAAGAGACCGAAAGGGCGGAATGGGTGCTTAACACCTTCCCAAACCGATATAGTTCCCGACCCTATAGTCCTGGTTTCGTAGAAAACGTGTAAAGAAAGGCATCTGTAGCCTTCCCTCTTAAAATTATTTTGTCCGTTTTCTCGTAAAACGATCACTCTGAGCCTCTTGCATCTAGAAATAGGATAGAAGGACTCCCGATATGAATTATCAACACATAGAAGCAAATGGAACAACGGAATCATTTTCGTGTTTCAGACGCCCACCAACGGGAACGAGAACCGGGGGTCGCATTTGCATTCTCACATTTACACCACCCTTTTAAAACCCGAGTCTTTTCTTGGCAATTTTATTTTAGTGGTTCTTGTGGCAAAAATCGAGTCGCATCATGCCCTTCATCTTCGAGATTTTGCACAGCCGTAAAACGTGACAGTTGGAAGGTTGGGCCGGTCGAGATATACTGAAGATTAGTGAGACCGCACATCAGCAAGAATCAAGAACAGATAGCAGCCGAGGCGTCTAGTTCGCCAACCTTAGCCGAACATCGTTTGCTTAGCCGTCAAAGAATCAAAGTCTCGCGAACGAGCAACAAAGTAACCGAATTCGAGTAGAAGAGCTGTCAGCAGAACGAACTGCACCACCAGGGTTTGAGCGACTACCACCGAATTGGGATCCGAATCAAGGGCAGTCGTCACAAGTACTTCCCCCAGTCCAAGGAACCAATCCACCACAAACAGGCCCCATCACAGCTGGTCCTGTCCAAACCGATCCCAACAATCAGAATCAATGGGCCCCAAATTTAGGCCCTACTTATCAACAGCAAGAGCCACCCATCGTCTGGCCACAACCCCAATCGGGTTTTGATCCCCAATACCAACCATGGCCACAAGTTCCTGCAAGGCTTGTTCCACCCCCGGCCCCAGTAGCCCTTCCTAATGAATACCCAGACATCAACCGACTCCGGGCAGTGTATGCAGAATCGGTCATAGCTCGGGAACAGCCCGATGAGGGGTCAAGAGAAAGTGAAGAAATGAAGAAACTAAAGGAAAAAATAAGGGTTCTGCAAAAAGGGATTTCTATAATAAAAGGAGCAGACGAGAACACGGATATGAATGCTTTCTCTCTCTACCCAGAAGCAAGATTACCCCAGGGATTCAAACTCCCTTCTATCACCAAGTTCACAGGAACCACACCCCTAAAAACTCACCTTCAATCCTACATCAGATCCATGCAAGTGTCTGGTTGCGGAGAACCAGAGTTGGCTCAGGCCTTTCACATGACTCTCACAGGGGCCGCCCTGAGATGATTTTTCGATTTAGAGAGACACCACACAAAGGCTTGGGGAGACATCGTCAAGGAGTTCGTGAATAAATACGGGTCCAATGAAGATTTAAAAATTACCCGCAAACACCTGGAAATGGCCAAGCAAGGAAATAAGGAAAGCTTCAGCGACTTTATCACACGCTGGAGAGAAATGGCCTCCCAAATGTCCAAACGGCCCGATGAG
This sequence comes from Lonicera japonica, assembly GCA_021464415.1. Lineage (NCBI taxonomy): Eukaryota > Viridiplantae > Streptophyta > Magnoliopsida > Dipsacales > Caprifoliaceae > Lonicera > Lonicera japonica. The sequence continues at coordinate 35,518,803 of CM038470.1, read as the reverse complement.
GAAGAGCAGTTGGAGATCATACAGAAGAATTTCACTCTAGCTGTATTGAGTTGCATGGGAAAACATGTATTCCCACACTTCAGAGCCCTGTTAAGCATGGGGTCACAAGTAGAGGAAGAGCTGGCTAAGAAGACAGAGATCGACACCAAGAAAGCCTCGTACACCGGGAGAAAGACTGCCACTTCAGTCGTAAACCAACTAAGCTCATACCCCTATCAACAAAACCAGTTTCAGCAGCCACAACAAGCACCTCCGATGAGTTGGCCAGCAGAAGGAGACTCTTTGAGCACCGAGGTTAAGAAAAGGAGAAGCTTCTGCACCCTTCCCACTACCTTGGTCAAAAGTCTGGACTACTCCGAAATGCCAGACTAATCACTCCACTCAACCCACGCCCCCCACCAAACCCTATTACCAGCACCTGGAGAATGAATGAGAATTGTGCGTACCACCGAGCCGCGGGCCACGACACGGAGCGTTGTTTAGCTCTTCGCCATCGTATCCAAGACTTAATCGAAGCTGGCACCATTCCTGCACCGGGCGAGCCCAATGTTACTAACAACCCCCTTCCCAACCATGCCCCACCTGCGGGAATTAAGGCCTTGACCACTGATGAAGAAGGGTTTGACCCCGTGGGACTCGTTCGAGATGACCCAACCTGCAAGTCACCCCCTATACCGCCAGAAAGAACTCAAGTTGCTCCAGGCCTCAGTTCGATAATTGATCAATGGATGGCTAAGATGAGCTTCCTACCCGAACAGGGTTTAGGAAAATCAAATTAGGGGATCTCATAACCACTTACAATCAAAACCAATCCTAAAAAATTTGGGATATGATGGATCTAGGATAAGAAGAAACAACCATGGAGGCTCCGAGGTCCTCCCAGGGAGACAATATGTATGATAGAGACCTCCCCCAAGACTTTCAGTTGGTCGACAGAACCAGAGTTATCAGAAGTCTCAGAAGGATCAGTCCCAGCATCCCTTTGGATACAACAAATTACCCGTTCAGGAAGGGTATGTCAGCCACCACTAATGGATGCTGAGAAATCACCTCCTCTTAAAGAAATAGGAGAGGATCGAGTTCTGGAACAGTTGAAGAAAACCCAGGCACACATCACCATTTGGGGTCTCTTGGTTGCATTCAAACCTCACAGGACCGCCTTCGTCAAACTCCTAAATGAGGCCGTCATATCACCAGATTCCACGCCAGAACAACTGCCAAACATGATCGAGTCACTTACCTTCCAAAGAAGTCTATCATTCTCAGATGAAGACTTATCTTTACTGGGAAAGAAACATAGTCTGGCCCTCCATATTACTGTCCGGACCCGAGAAAAAATCCTGTCATAGGTCCTCATCGACAATGGGTCAACCATAAACGTATACCCTTTGAAGACCGCCAGATGTCTGGGAATCTTAGATTCAGAGCTTTATCCATCAGCTGTAACCGTTAGAGCCTATGACAATACTAGGAGGGCCGTCTTGGGCTCTTTAAAGCTTGATCTCATGGTCAGTCCCGAAAACTTTCCAGCCAATTTTCAAATCATAGACATCCCCTTAGTTTTAACCTCTTGTTGGGAAGAGCATGGCTACATGACGTAGGAGTGCTCCCCTCCTCCTTACACCAGAAGATCAAAATACCGTTCGAAGGGAAGATAATCACCATCCAAGGAGATCTTGAAAGGACCTTAGCAGATCTAGAATTACCTGTCTTGGGCATTGGGAGCCAAAGCATACAACTGGGAGGCTTTTCTTATGAGCCTCAAGTGCAGGCCCTCACCACTCAGAGAATCAAGTATCTTTCCCCTGATAATATCTCTGATCTCAGCACCAAGATCACAAATATGCTAAGAATGATGAAATACTTACCTGGAGCCAGTCTGGGAATGGGACAGCAAGAATCACTTCAGGCCTTAGAACCAGTAACGAGGTGCGAAAGAGAAGGGTTGGGGTACCAACACACCGAAGAAGACAACCAAGAAAAAAGGGGTGGAGGGTACCAGTATCCGAATTTTAGCTTTATTAATGGGTTTTTTTGTCAAAGAAGGAGAGGACTTCCCCTTTTGCGGCTTTCAAGAGCCTTGGAGAAATAGAGACGGAGATAACCTTATAGGATAACAAATCTTCTATGAAGAGGACCTTTACCTCAAGAAAAATGTTATACACAGCTTCTCTACCAAGTTAACGATCGGGCCGAGAAAAGAAAATAAAGACGAGAAAGATGAAGAGAAAGAAATGATCGGAGATCTCTTCGACGTCATGGCTCTAGAGGATGATGAGCCAAGAGACGACCCTATACACTTAATACACGCTGATCCAGATTATCAGGAAAAGGGGGAAAAGAGTGAAATTGTAAGGGTAAGAGATAAGAGCGAGGGTAGGGCCAAGGAGGAGTCTCTTCTAGATTTACTTTTCAAACTTGTACCTGTAAGCACTGTTATTAATGAAGAAGATTCTATTTTGCGGTATCTTATTAGTTCTAATTTTGTAATTGCCTATATGGAAATAGAAAGAGTAAATGAACACTTTGAATGGGAGGAACAACGTATACAAAGCGAGGAGGGAAACACTCTTATGATTAACCTCGGAACAGAGGAGGAAAGGAAAGAAGTTCGTATTGGGGCAAGTCTAAGTGAGACAGAAAGAGAGGAATTCACACAAATCCTGAATGAGTATGTGGATATCTTTGCCTGGTCCTATGCTGATATGCCAGGTTTAAACAGCCATATAGTCATGCACGAAATACACACCAAACCAGAGTACAGGCCTGTCAAGCAAAAATTGAGAAAACTTACGCTTGAGTGGTCCCTGTGAGAATCTGCAAATGCGACCCCCGGGTCTCGTTCCCGTCATTGGACGTCTAGAACGTCGAAACGGATTCTGTCGTTCCATTTGCTTCTATGGGTGTTGATAGTTCTATCGGGTGTCTTTCTATCCTATTTCTAGATACAAGGGGGTTCGTTCAGAGTCACCAGTACGTTTTATGAGAAAACGGATAAAAACAGTTGTGTAAGAGAAAAGGCTACTGACAAGCCTTTCTTTACACATTTGTCTACGAAACTAGGATTCTATAGGGTTCGAAAACTATATTACAGTTTGGGAAGGTGTTAAGCACCCATTTCGCCCTTTCGATCTCTAGTGGTCTTTTATATGTTTATTCTATGTTGAAAAACTTGGATACTTTTACTGACAGTCTACTACTTTCTAAGTGAAAACCCTAATTTCTGGGAAAACGGAATTTGGGTTCGGGAAAAATTTTTGGTTCGCACGAAAAATCTTTGTGTTCCGAGATCCAACGTTTAGTTTTGAGAGATGCAAATACAAGTGTCAAGAGTTGTTCTTACTTTAGAGGGAGTTTTACCGTGTTATTTCTCAGATAACGACGATTTTTCTCGGGTTTTGACTTCTTTTAGAAATTTTTTGGATATTTGTATCGGGACTAATTTAATGTGAAATTAGAACTCTCGAGAGGAGTTTTACCAGACATATCACAATCTATGAAAGAGATAGGATATACCGGGTTTTTAATCCCTAAGTAAGTTTTACCGGTCCGAGTTTTGAAAACAGGATTTTATCCGGATGATAATGTACTTACTCTTCTGGTTTTGCAAATAATTTTATCAGGGTCTTTTGTTTTGAAAACGATAGACTATTTGTAACTTGGCAATAAGTTTATTCAGGGAATAAAACAATGGACAAAACAACATTTGTTATGGGTAATAAAACAATTTGTACACAGATAAAAATTTAATGTTAAATACTAGAAGTGACTTTCTTTGCCTTCCCGACGAGAATAATAATAATAAGAAAGAAAATATAATACGACAGAGAGATCTCCGGCGATGATGATCTTTTCCTTCTCCAGATATTTTCGAGAATTCGATTCCAGAGACGGGACACGTCGAGTGTTGAGAATAGATTCGATAATTCTTCAAAAATAAGACAATAATCGAGATACTTGACGAAAGACTAGAAAATCAGATATAAGCCAATAATTCTTCAATCCCAAGTTGCTGTCCTTGAACCCTTGGGGGTGTTTGAAAGAGATATGTCCTAGGACTATTCATAGATTATGATTTGTACTTGGATATCTTATGCTTATTTTTATTAATAAAGTTTATTTATTTTACTTTATAATCTCTTGTAAATAATATTTATTAATACTAGTTCATCAAGTACGTGACTAGATTGTGGGATGCTAGTAATGTAATAATAATATTGTTTAGATGTCCCTAATCATGTATCAATAACCTAGGATCACATTGATATAATGATTAGAGTATGGGTCAGCTGATGACTATGTTCCACAAGTCATGGATATGGAGATATCAAGCTGAACATACTGATACTTGTTAGGGAACAAAGTATTGGACTGACCCGCTTTGGGGACACTGCGAGGAGTGTTACATAATGTCATCAGTGATGTTCCCATTTGTGATATCGTATTATCCTCAGACCTGAGATCGCCATGGTTACCAACATAGGGATTAGCATGTCAGGCATTATCAAACGTTGCTCTTGACCGAGTAATTATAAAGATGATGACCGAGCATACTATGAACTATGTAGAGGTATGTGGTTGATCAAGATGGGATTTGTCACTCTCATATATTGAGAGAGATATCGTTGGGCCCCTTGATAAGTGTAATTAATATTTGCATGGCCATGCACAAATGAGATGTCATTTGTTTTGGATTAATTATACTTAGAGATCAAGAATAAAGATTGAACTATACAAGAATGACACTTGCCTAGTCTTGTGTTCAATCTAGATATCGATTGACAAAAGGAGTTAATGTGTGAAATATCAATTTAAGGTTGTGTCGTTTTTGACCTTTATACCCTTTGGATAATAGTAATGTTTTACTAGAAACCGCTTACTGTTCGTATAATAAAACGGGTTTTAATTGTACGGCCAAAGAGTGTAAAACCTACAGGGTCGCACACCAAAACGAGTTGGATCAAAACGAATTAAAACGGGCCAAGTTGGACTTGGGCCCAGTTCGTTTGTTGCTTAGGGTTCTCACTAGGGTTCCCTTATAAAAGGGAACCTTTGTTCTTCTTGGCCGTCAACGAAATTGAGAGAGGCAAGAAAATTCGAAATAGCAGAGAGAATCCTAGAGGGCGCTAGTACACCAAGCAAGATCTCATCTCGTTCGTGTGTGCATACCGTAGAGGCGTCGTGTTTTCTACGCTAAGGACGACAACAACAGAAGGATCAGATCCATCCTGTTCGTTTCATTGACATCAAATCTCGATTAAGGTATGTCATCTGTCGATTTTATTGAACTGCATAGATCATAGGATTCAATGATTAGTGCGTAAATTAGTGTATGCGATGCATGATTACTGCCCTAATTTCCTAACAGTGTTGGCCTATTTATAGTGGTGGGAGTAATATGTCGCGCGATACTTCCCCAAAAGGGGCATATATCGCGCGACAAACGGCTAAAGTGATGTCCCTAACAGACTGATTTGTCAGAGAGTGGATGGTCGGGGTCTGAGGGGTTTGTCTTGCGACATAGGAGTGATTGTCGCGCGACATATCAGTTATTGTCGTGCGAAATACTGATATGTCGTGTGACAATCCCACTTAAAAGTAGGTTTGTTGGCCAACAAACCCTTTCGGGATAGTTTCGGGTGCTCGGGTGGGTCTCGTACTCCAAAAACAGTAGTTCTCGAAGGTCGTTAGGGTTCTTGCGGGGGTCACGGATCGGGGTGTCTACAAACCCTCTCAACTCAAGCTCCTTGCTTGCAAGGAATTGAGGCGACTGGAAGATACCATGGTCTATGGCTCCCACGAGAACTCTAAGGAAGTGTGCGTATGCAAAAACTGTTCGTGAGTGCCTCCGGAGAGGGCTTTTGTTACCTCATTGCCTCTTTCGAGGATTTTCATTTGCTCTGCTTGCTTCAGATGGGAGGACTACCATTGCTCCATTAGCCTCAGATGGGAGGACTACCTTTTGTTCCATTTTTTGCCTCAGGTGGGAGGACTACCATTGCTCCACTGTGCCTCTCTGGGAGGGCTTTTGATCTTCTCGCCTCAGGTTGGAGGACTACCATTGCTACACTGTGCCTCTCTGGGAGGGCTTCGCTCTTCTTGCCTCAGGTGGGAGGACTACCATTGCTACACTGTGCCTCTCTGGGAGGGCTTTTGATCTTCTCGTCTCAGGTGGGAGGACTACCATTGCTACACTGTGTCTCTCTGGGAGGGCTTCGCCTCAGGTGGGAGGACTACCATTTCTACACCGTGCTTCTCAAGAAGGCTTTTGATCTTCTCGCCTCAGGTGGGAGGACTACCATTGCTACATTGTGCCTCTCTGGGAGGGCTTCGCCTCTGGTGGGAGGACTACCATTGCTACACTGTGCCTCTCTGGGAGGGCTTTTGATCTTCTCGCCTCAGGTGGGAGGACTACCATTGCTCCACTGTGCCTCTCTGGGAGGGCTTTTGATCTTCTCGCCTCAGGTGGGAGGACTACCATTGCTACACTGTGCCTCTTTGGGAGGGCTTCGCCTCAGGTGGGAGGACTACCATTTCTGCACTGTGCCTCTTTGGGAGGGCTTTTGATCTTCTCACCTCAGGGGGGAGGACTACCATTGCTACACTGTGCCTCTCTGGGAGGGCTTTTGATCTGTAAGAAGAGAGAAAATTGCCTCTGGGAGGGCTTTCGTGAGTATTTTTGCCTCTGGCGAGGGCTTGTGTTTGTGATTTGCCTCTGGCGAGGGCTTGTGCTATACTTTGGTAAATTTTTTTGTTGTCTCTCTTAGACTGCTAGAGTGAGAGAGAGAAATTTTTGCGAGGGTGAAAAGAGCTTATCGGGGTCTAATCTTTATCTGGATGTCCGTTTTCCTGTATCTTTCTGAATTTTACTGTCATGTTTTCCTCAAGTGAAGATACTTCTCTCAGAAGGTAGTTTTTGGATTTCTTTTGCTCTCCGCAGAGTGATGATTCGAGGTTTTTTCAAACCATCTCTTCTGTATCGTGCTGAAAAAAAAATTTGTTTAAAAGTTCAATCTCTGATCTATGTTCTCTTCTTAGTTTTCTCTTTTGGTGAGCCCACATCGTATTCTATTTTTCGATGCCCTTATTTCTTCCTGTGAGAATCCGGACCCGCGCGACCCGAGAGGCGAAGAAAGAAAAGAAAAGGGTCCTCCTTCTCTGTTTTATTTGAAAACGTGCTTTATAGAGTCACCAGTTTGTTTTTCAAGAAAACAAACAAAAGATCGTACGAAGGACAATTCGAAAACGAATTATCTTTCATACGTATGAAACCAGAGTTTTAAAATATACTTTGCTAGGGTTCGGGAACTACGTTACGAATTGGGAAGGTGTTAGGAACCCAATTCGCCCTTTCGGTCTCTTAATGGATCATGTATCTAATTCCTATTTTAGATATCTTGCAAGTAGTTTGAATAGTTTTCAGAATAGTCCTTTCCGGATAAATTTGATTTAAAACGGTATTTTGAAATCGGACTCGAGCTTTGCGAGCGCCTACGTATTCATTCGTAGAATGAAATCAGAGTCTCGTAGTTCTATTCTTTTGGAAACTGTTTTTGTATTTTTGTTTGTTTTGAAAATGTGTCAAAACGGATTTTAGATTTCTTGTAAAACTTTGAAAGGACTTGATTTGAAAGCAATGAACTTCTTTGCAAGTTATCTAATTTTCTGTATTAAAAGTGAAATTAAATGCAGTACTGAAATTAAGTAGGGTCGTAGAAAGACGTACCTGATGCGCTTGAAGAAGAAATAAGAACCTTGCCTTGATTGCTCCTTTCTCTCTCTAGAACTTTCTCTCTCTAGATTTTCTCTCTCTAGAACTCTCTCTTAGAATTCCTCTAAAATAACTCTCTAATAATTTTGACAGAGTTTCTACTTGCTAAAAACACTATTGAGTGTTGATGTCCTTAAATTAGAGCCCAAAGGTCCTATTTATAGCAAAAATCCCGCCAAAAACGCTCCAAAACAGGCAAACCGCAGGGGGTAGCCGCAGGGCGTGCGACTGGGGGTAGCCGCAGGGCGTGCGGCTGGGGCGTGCGGTTGGCGCCTGCGGTTGGGGCGTGCGGCTAGGGCGTGCGGCTAGGGTGCCAACCGTACGGCTGGCAGGTAGCCGTACGGCTGGGAGCGTGCGGTTGGCTCACAAAATAAAGCACAGTAACACTTAATGCAAGGTTATATCAAACTCCCAACGCGGCCGAAAATGGAGTTTTTCCTAACGGTCTTCTATATGCATGATGACTCAACACTTAATGCAAGATGCTTTATTTTAAGAAAATCAGTGTTCGCAGGAGAGTCGTGGATTGGGGTGTTCACAGACCCTCTCGTCCCGGGATTCTTGTACGCAAGAATTCAGGGACGAAAAGAAGACAACGATTCACGACTCTCGGGTGAATCTCAATGAAATGCTAATTGAATCAGAGTGTACCCTTTTTTGGCATATAGATCTCGTTGTGTTCCAGGCGATGCCATCCACGACTGCCCCTTTCCTTTCGGCCAGGCGACATAATGCATCAATCTTTCCTTCCGTTTACCCTCAGCGGTATACTACCCTCAGTGGCATACCACCCTCAGTGTACAGGACTTCATGTGAGAAATTTTGGCATTCATTGAGTCCAAATGATCGTAACGGAAAAGTGCTGCAAAGGTTTCCCATTTCTTAGGGAAAAGTGAAAGAGTGTTTCTAGGTTTCAGATGTATCCCTTCGTGGGGATCCGGAGTAAGAAGAAGAAGTCAATATCTTTGAAAAAATTTTGAAAACTCCCATCATGAGGAGTGTGGGGATAAAGTTATTCCCTTCGTGGGGGGATGTACGGTAAAGGTTATTTCCCTTCGTGGGGAAAGGGGATCGGAAGAAATTCCCATCGTGGGAAATGCGAAGAATTCCAAACTCTGAGGAATTCGGAAAATTCCCTTCCTGGAGAACACGTGGTGTCGTTATTTCCCTTCGTGGGGAAAGTGATTTCGGAGAAATTTCCTTCGTGGGGAACGCGAAGAATTCCTATCTCTGAGGAATTCGGAAAATCCCCTTCGTGGGGAACACGTGGTGTCGTTATGTCCCTTCGTGGAGAAAGTGATTTCGGAGAAATTCCCTTCGTGGGGAACGCGAAGAATTCCTAACTCTGAGGAATTCGGAAAATTTCCTTCGTGGGGAACACGTGGAGTCGTTATTTCCCTTCGTGGGGAAAGGGGTTTCGGAGAAATTCCCTTCGTGGGGAACGCGAAGAATTCCTAACTCTGAGGAATTCGGAAAATTTCCTTCGTGGGGAACACGTGGAGTCGTTATTTCCCTTCGTGGGGAAAGGGGTTTCGGAGAAATTCCCTTCGTGGGGAACGCGAAGAATTCCTAACTCTGAGGAATTTGAAAAATTCCCTTCGTGGGAAACACGTGGAGTCGTTATTTCCCTTCGTGGGGAAAGGGGTTTCGGAGAAATTCCCTTCATGGGGAACGCGAAGAATTCCTAACTCTGAGGAATTCGGAAAATTTCCTTCGTGGGGAACACGTGGAGTCGTTATTTCCCTTCGTGGGGAAAGGGGTTTCGGAGAAATTCCCTTCGTGGGGAACGCGAAGAATTCCTAACTCTGAGGAATTCGAAAAATTCTCTTCGTGGGGAACACGTGGAGTCGTTATTTCCCTTCGTGGGGAAAGGGGTTTCGGAGAAATTCCCTTCGTGGGGAACGCGAAGAATTCCTAACTCTGAGGAATTCGGAAAATTCCCTTCGTGGGGAACACGTGGAGCCGTTATTTCCCTTCGTGGGGAAAGGGGTTTCGGAGAAATTCCCTTCGTGGGGAACGCGAAAAATTCCTAACTCTGAGGAATTCGGAAAATTTCCTTCGTGGGGAACACGTGGAGTCGTTATTTCCCTTCGTGGGGAAAGGGGTTTCGGAGAAATTCCCTTCGTGGGGAACGCGAAGAATTCCTAACTCTGAGGAATTCGGAAAATTCCCTTCGTGGGGAACACGTGGAATTGTTATTTCCCTTCGTGGGGAAAGGGGTTTCGGAGAAATTCCCTTCGTGGGGAACGTGAAGAATTCCTAACTCTGAGGAATTCGGAAAATTCCCTTCGTGGGGAACACGTGGAGTCGTTATTTCCCTTCATGGGGAAAGTGATTTCAGAGAAATTCCCTTCGTGGGGAATGCGAAGAATTCCTATCTCTGAGGAATTCGGAAAATTCCCTAACACTATCTTATGGTTCTGTTGCTCAGACACTGCTTTAATGTTTTTCAAATAAATGATGTGATAGGGAGAACTACTTTGCAAGTAGAAGTGCTTTTTCTTTTCCATTCCTTTCTACCCTCAATCTTGACCTTTGGCGTTATTAGGAGTCAGATTTTTGAATCAACTTTTCCCCAAAAACTTTTGAACCGTTGTGCATGGATTTTTGGGATTTGACATCTCTTTACCCTCAGTTTTCCTCTCTTTGGTCATGGGGATAGAATTTCGCTCGGAGTTCTCAATCGTCTTCAAGCTACCCTCTGATTTTTTCACGGGGAAGATGCTGGTCCTGTATCGTTTTCTGTTTTTCGATACCCTTATTGCTCCCTCTTTTGATTATCCGGCCCTCTTTTTTGGGCTTTCGAACTTTACTGTGCCTTTTTCTTTCTTGGCTTTTTCCAAAACAGGAGCCTTACTCACCTATGATGTAGCCCTCCGCCTTTTGGCCCAGCTGTCACTCTTAGTGTGGCTCTCCCTGTCGATTTTCTTCATTTTTGTTTTTTACTGTTCTCTCTTGGACCAACGGGATTTTACCCTTTTCTACTCTTTCAATTTTTTCTGGTACCCGATTCCTCTTTTACACCTTCCCAGTTTATTAATCAGATTCGAGCCTTCCGGACAATGGATCCATCCTATTGAATTTTGGTTCCTCCACAGACTTTAGAGTGTCAAACTTTGGGCATTGATCAGTCATCTCATGCGTGTGTGTGAGTCTTGGTCCTTTTATACTCCGGGAAAAGTTGATTCATGACCTTTAGTCCCTAAGACTTTTTTTTTTTTTGGGTCAAACTGGTCAAAAATGAGGGTAGCCGCATGGGGTAGCCGCAGGGTTTGACCCCCCAGCCGTACGGTTGGCTAGCCTGCGGCTGGCTCCTATTGCCTATAAATAGTGTCCTGTTGGTTCATTCTCAGCACTTCTTCTTGCAATCTTCTCTCTAGTCTATAAATTTCTGACGTTTCAAAAAACATTTAGCGAGTGTTCTGAAGAGTTTGAGTGATGGCTTTTGCTAGACTTTTTGCGATCTGTGTGTACATGATGATGGGGGGCCCACCGAAAGGAGGGGAGGCGCCGGAGCTACTCCCAGGAGATGAGGTGGACTCTATTACCGCGATGATGGATGGGCGACTACTCTGCGCGCCTCATCACGACGATTGGGAGGGTGTTGCCTGGGAGGGGCCACTGGGGGCAGACGGATCACTACAGCGGGTGATGTATCGCGACGTGCCACTGATCTCACCAGGAGAGGGACGAGAGTGGCTACTGATGGAGCCTGCGGCACACGAGATTCGCCGCCGTACTCGGGTATGCTCTAATTTCTAGTATTTATATTATGTGATTTTTGAAAAAATGCAATGAAATGATATGCATGAAAATGTGATAAATTTAATAATTACTTGCCATAATAAACATACTTAACATAGCGTTTTGTTTGTCAAAACATGTATTATCCAGTATTAATTTAAAATAGCAGGCTCTAAGTTTTATTAAACATGTGATGTGACAGAGGATTGGATGTTGTCGCGGTATCACACGTGCCGCTCCCGAGCTTCGAGATCAGTTACCCCCATTGGTGAGGGCTTACTTGAGCGTGACCCCGTTCGGACGATTCATCGAGGTGCTGCCCGGCGGAGAGTTCCAGCGATCGGTGAGTCTGTCGACGGTATTGGGAGAGAGATGGTGTGACACGACGCACACCTTCCATTAGAGTTGGGGCGAGATGACGTTGACCCCAGAGGACGTGTTCGTGCTGACGGGGCTACCATTTGGAGGGGAGCCACTGGTACTCAACCCCCGGTTACGAGTCACGCTAGATGGGATGGGGGCGGCACTTGGTTGGAGGCCGAGCCGGATAGTGGCGGACGGGATACCCCACACGGCGATGGTACAGCACATCGAGGCGGAGAGTGAGAGATTTGGAGATGGACCGATGAAAAGGCAGGAGGTCCGGCAGTTATCACGGTGTTTTCTGCTGCTGATGATACATGACTTCTTCTACGCACGGGGGGGGGGTGACAACCTGCGATTATGGTGGCTGCCGTACTTGCGATTCTTCGACCAGCTGTACACATTCGCCTGGGAGGATATGTGCTGGCGGTGCTGTACGAGTCGATGGACTTGGTGTGCCGGCACATGGAGCTGAACCACCGCGGACTGGTCACGCTTTGGGAGGTAATTTTTTTTAATTTTTTTGCAATATTTCTTTTTGAAAATCATGTGATTGTTTAAATAAAAACTGATGGTTTTAAAAATTGTGATAATTTACGACAGATGTGGTTTATTGCACATACCCATCAGGGTATCGGTCAGATCCATCTGCACCCTACCTTCGCCGATGAGTTCCCGCTTTTCGGACGGTATTACAGCGGGAACATAGTTGGGGTGTATCGATATCTGACCCCTGACGTCAGTGCAGGCGACGTCTCATGCCTTCAGCTAGATCAGGTATGAATTAGAATAAAACTTAAAGTATTTTTAAAAAAGAAAGTTGTGTTATTTATAGCGTATGTTCAATGTGGCAGGTTCAGTGGAGTCCATGGCCTGCATACGTGACGCAGCAGTGGGGGTACGCTGATGCGCTGGCGGCTGCTCGTTTGAGGCGGCTTTTTCTGCACGAGTACGGGGCAGTTTTCTACCTGGGGGAGCGCGTGGTGCGGCAGCACACTCCCGGGTTAGGCTTTAGGGTCCCGGCCTGGCCTCCAGCGGCGATGAGGCGACCGAGCATGCTAGCTGCAGAGGATCGGGCTGTATTCTTGGGAGGCGTCCCGATGGAGGGCTTGCTGGTGGAGGGAGAGTATGGGACCTTCGTGCACCGCTATCTGATGAGAGAGATGAGGGGGGTGCGAGGCAGGGCGATATACGCGAGGTATGCTGCACTCGGGGGAGATCCGATGTTCATCCGGGGCAGTTGTACATCTCGCAGAGGGTCCCACATCAGCCTGCTCCTGCGCCTAATCGGAGGGCGAAAGGGATTGCGGATTCAGAAGACGAGGATCCGCATGGAGAGAGGGACGAGGAGCCACAGCAGGTGGAGGAGGAGGAGGAGGATGGAGGGTCGGAGGAGGTGCCCTTAGGAGGAGGCAACGGTGGGGTGCCCCCAGTTGGTCCAGGTGGGGTTGCTGGTGAGGAGCCGACTGTTGCGGCTTCGCCCAGACGAGGCAGGGCGACGAGGGGTGGGAGGAGTCCTATCGGAGGGCGGAGTCCAGTATCGAGACCGCCTATTCCCCCGGCCATGGTGGGGAGGACGCCTCAGCTGTCGTCGGAGGACATCAGGCAGATGCTGGAGTCAGCGCAGACACCCGAGGGACGTGGGTCGGTGTCAGGGTCGTCGCCCATATTTGGATCCGGAGACATGGATTGGGCTCAGCATGTGTCATTCTCGCCATTGCTGCGGACACCTGTTGGGTTGCCTGGCGCCGGGTCAGTGGGGCTGAGGCCATATTCGCTGTCGACCCCATCATCAGGAGCTGCTCACGGTATAGTCTTCCGAGAGCTAGGAGAGAGGACAGCTCAACTAGAAGCAGAGGCGGGTATAGGCCAGGCTCCGGCAGGCGAGGGTGGCGAGAAAGGGAAGGGGAAAGCAGCGGCGCCCGAGTCGGAGGGGGGAGAAGATACCGGGGAGGACATTCCCCCGGTGGGTGGTGCTAGCGGAGCTGGTCCGTCACAGGCTCCTGAGGGTGTGGCGTTGGCGTCGTACTCGATCCCGGAGTACCCACGGGATATCCCTTACCTGGATCTCGGTTTACCCAAACACTACCGGATCCCTGATGTACCTGTGGGCGATGAGCAGATGGGGGACCTAGCACACGTCTCGGGCGAGGAGGTAAGGTTTCCTCTCTTCTAAAAAGTTTTAGTGCATGCGCTTGTTTATAAATGTTACTGACTGGTAATTTGGTTTTTTGGCAGAGGGGTTTATTCCTGCTTCGCGAGGTGGCTGAGCTGCTGAGGAGCTATTTCAACATGTACGGACTACTGACGTTCGCGGCTCCCTTCCCGACGGAGTACATGGGGCGGTACAGCAGGCGCTTGACGGGCGATACGACTGCCACCTACCACCCATCGTGCTCGCGGTCCCGATCGGTGGCACCTTCTCAGTCGGTCCAGCAGTCGAGGCGCACTTCCTGGCTTGCTCCATCTCGTACAGTTTCAGAAAGTCCAGCGGAGGGTGCTGGAGAGACAGAAGCGAAACGACCACGCACGATGGATCCTCCTCCCCCTCCTCAGCGTTGATGGTTTTGTTAGATTTTAAAAACATTTTATTTAAGTTGTTAATTAAGTTATGTTTTGGTTTTAGCAAAGACTTTGTTAATTTAAATGTTTTTGTTTTTTAGGAAAAAATGTTGGTCGATTAATGTAGCTGGTTTTAATTTATTAATAAAATATCTGTGTTCTTTTTTTGGAGAAAACATGTTTGTGATGCTATATGAATGTTAGAAATTTATTGCGAATATGGTTCGTAAGAAAAGGTTATATAACATATTGGCAAAAATCATTATGAACTTGATTAAAACAAAATGATTAAGTGTTTTATATCAGTGAACATATCATGCGTGCGAAAGAAATCTTTAAGAGTGGCTAAATTTAATTTACAAAAAAAAGGTCAAGTATGCGTGTTGGCAAGTAATTATTAAATTTATATGCATGCAATGCTAGATCGTTCTTTCTGAATAAAGTCTGGCAACATTCATATCATGATGTATCGTGAAGAAGATTTTGAAAAACAAAGATTTTTGACCAAGGGGAAGAGCCAACCGCACGCCCTACCCGCAAGGGGTAGCCGTACGGTTGGGAGGCAACCGTACGATTGGGAGCCAGCCGTGCGGTTGGCCTGTGCATTTTTGCTATAAATAGAGCGCGAATTTGTCCTTTTTTCCTCATCCAAATCACTATTCACTCTATCCCTCTAACCTAAAAGTAGATTGTCTTTCTTCTGCCGTTATGTCTATCTTCCGTACCAGTGCTGCCTTTTCCCTCTTGTCTGATTTTGTATCTTTGGCCGAGGCCGACTGCGGTCTCAAATGGGGCGACCTGAGCCACCTTCACCGTTGGTGTTCGCATGAGATCAACTATTCGTTCCTGCTTGGTTTCGCTGAGTTATGGGATGCTGAGGATCATTGCTTTCGTATCGGGTTAGACGAGCTCTGCTCGACGATTGAGGAGTTCACCTTACTGATGCGCCAGGACCTCTCATGGCCGTTGGCGTCTTTGCGGGATTCTAGGAGCCCTCGGGTCATGCTAGCAGAGTTTTTGGGTTTACGGGAGAGTGAGTGCCGGGCCATGATTGTAGACGGGCAGCTCCACTTACGTCGCCTAGCTGATTTCTTCATGCAGCATGGCGATGATCCGGCTTATTTTTCAGGTCGGACTGTTACCTGTATGATCTTTACTTTTTCTCAGATGCTGCTAGTTACTGATGATGCTATCATGGTTGATCCCTTGATTATTCGGGTGGTGTCTGAGGCTAGATGCGGCCATTTGGTGACTCCCATCTTACTGGCGGAGACACTGAATGGTCTGGATGCCGTGGTTCAGTGCCGACTTAGCCACTTTCGGGGTAGCCCATATCTACTGTATATGTGGGTTACTGAGAGGTTTAGGTATCTGGGGACTCGACTTCCTTGGGATTCTCAGCACTTCTTTCTTCGTCCTGACTACGCCCTGATCCATCGTTTGTCATCCTTCGATTGGGCTGTGCGTTTTTCTGAGTCTTCTTCGTCGATTCGTTGGGATTTTATCCCATGGTGGCGGCATGAGGACTATGATCGTCAGTTGCATGGGTGGGCAGAACTTCCTTTTCCGGTTCCGTGGTTTACGAGAGACATCTTTCTACATACCCAGCCGGTTTTTTTTGACTAGACAGTTTGGTCTTCCTCTGAGTATACCCCTCCCACTGAGAGACTTTTTTTTTTTTTTTTTTTTCGGTTGCGCTGCCTATTACCCCGAGGTTGGAGACGACCCTACGAGGTCTTTGGTCTACTTTTTGTCGCGTTTGTCCGACGATTCCATGGGGGAGAGCTCGGCATTACCCAGGTGACCTGGTCTGACGTTGTACTGCATGTTTGGCGTCGAGTTCGTCAGATCATCGAGCACGAGCCTATGATGATGAGGTGGTTTCGGTTTGCGGACTCACATGTGACAGAGGAGACAATACTTGCTTCGTATCAGACCATGGATCGAGAGAGGATCTTATATTCCGCTTCTGACTGATGGTTTTGATTGGTTAGGTTAGGTTTGGTATATAGCTTCTTTATGAAAGCTTTTTGGATGTAGGTAAGTGAATCTGTAGGAAAAATCATGTAGGAGCTTGATGTATGTTTTGTTTACATGGAGAAGTATGTAGTAGCTTGACTTTGATTATATACATGGAAAATCTCTTTCTGCCCCCCTTTTGTGCTTTCAAATGGATGAATTTTATTACAATGAATAGACCGGGCCTGATATTCAGGTTGCCTACGTTTCCCCATATAATAACTCTTATAACTTTTTTTTTGGGGGCTCAGGTCTTCGTAGTATATGAATATTTTACTTATATTTTCTTCAACCGGAGGCCTTGCTCAATATCGGGAGTTGGCCACCCCCGCCCTAGTTATCTTAGTAACAATGTAAGGGCCTGTCCATTTTGGCGAAAATTTTCCTCGTGGGTCTCGAGCCGGTTCGTGAATCTCGTAGTTCGGTGGGAGCTTTTGTGCTTTGGCATATATTTGGCATTGATGACACCCTTTGACATATTCAAAACAATCCTTTTGCATTGTTAACCAATAATACCCTTGGCGAACTATCTTTCGTGCCAATGTGTGACCGCTCATATGTGGACCGCACTCTCCACTGTGGATTTGTTCCATCATTGCTCGGGATTTTTCCTCGTCGAGGCATTGAAGATGTATGCCATCGTCATTTCTTCGGTATAATTTCTCCGCACAAATGATAAACCGGGATGCGAGTTGGCGAAGTGTAACCCTAGTGGTTTTGTCGGTATTTGGTGGGTATTCATTGTGCTTGAGTAATTGCCAGATATCATAATACCAAACACTTTTATCAACCCTGCTTCCACTTTCAACATCGAGTGATAGGCAAAATACTGGATTTGCCCGTTTCTGAATTTGGATCTGGATCTCTTCTTTCTCTCCTGGAATTTCGACCATCGAGGCCAGTGTAGCTAAGGCATCAGCAAAGTTGTTCTGTGTTCTCGGGATATAGAAGAATTCAATACAATCGAATTTTTCAGAAGTTTCTTCGAGTTGGACTAAAAATGGCACAAGTTTTTCCTCTTTGATCTTTCACTTTTTCAAAATCTGATGGATAATGAGGGCGGAGTCTCCGAATACTTGAATTTTGCGGACCCCTTTCTGCAAAGCGATTTCCAATCCAACAATGCAAGCCTCGTATTCCGCGATATTATTAGTACAAGGAAATTCCAGGAGAAAAGACATAGGGGCATGGGTTTGATCTGGGGAAATTAACAGGATCCCGATTCCATTCCCATTTTGGTTGCAAGCCCCGTCAAAATACATTTTCCATTCATCATCTTTCGTAATTTCCATTATACCTTCATCAGGAAACCCAAAGTCCTGTAAGTCAGTATCAAGAATAGGATTACTTGCTAAGTGGTCTGCTATGATTTGACCTTTGATCGCCTTTTGAGTTACATAGGAAATGTCGAACTCTGAAAGTAGAAACACCCATTTAGCCATTTGATTAGTCAACACTGGCTTTTCGAACAAGTATCGCAAAGGATCCAAGCGGGAAATTAAGATCACGGAAAAGACCAACATATAATGTCGCAATTTCTGGGTGGCCCAAACCAACGAGGCACGCGTTTTCTCTAAAGCTGTATAGTTTTGTTCTCCTGGAGAAAACTTTTTGCTGAGATAGTATATTGCTTGTTCAGTTATTGTTTTCAACAAATGTTGTGCTAACATTGCCCCGACTGATGAGTCGTTGACCGACATGTATAGTATTAACGGAATGCCTACTTGGGGAGGCGCCAAGACTGGCGGCTTGGCCAAATATTGTTTAATCATATCAAATGCTTCTTGGCATTGCTCGTTCCATTGCCCATCCGAGCTCTTTTGGAGTAGCTTAAAAATTGGTTCACATGTTCGAGTCAACTGGGAAATGAATCTGCTAATGAACTGTAATCTCCCGAGGAAACCTCGTATTTCCTTTTCGGTTTTAGGGGCTGGCATTTCTTGAATAGCTTTAACCTTTGCTGGATCAACCTCGATTCCCTTTCGGCTAACTATATACCCCAGCATCTTGCCTTTGGTGACCCCGAATACACATTTCTGAGGATTCAAACGCATTTGAAATTGCATAATCCGTTCAAAGAAGACACGAAGAGTTTCCACATGACTTGCCCGGTCTAAGGATTTGATGATCATGTCGTCGACATACACTTCACTTCCTTATGAATCATATCATGGAACAGAGTAGTTGCGGCTCGCTGATATGTG
Source organism: Lonicera japonica (assembly GCA_021464415.1). Lineage (NCBI taxonomy): Eukaryota > Viridiplantae > Streptophyta > Magnoliopsida > Dipsacales > Caprifoliaceae > Lonicera > Lonicera japonica. The sequence continues at coordinate 35,500,140 of CM038470.1, read as the reverse complement.
GCCCCGGCATTTTTCAACCCAAATGGCATGACGGTGTAACAATAAGTACCCCATGGTGTGATAAAGGCCGTCTTTTCCTGATGATCAGGATGCATTTTGATTTGATTATACCCGGCAAATCCATCGACGAATGATTTTAAAGCATGATTTGTAGTGTTGTCGACAATGAGATCAATATTTGGCAATGGAAAGTCATCTTTTGGGCATACAGCGTTTAAATTGCGATAATCAACACAAACCCGTACTTTGCCGTTGGCTTTTGGCACTGGCACTATATTGGCCAACCAAGTAGGGTATTCAACAACCCGTATGAATCCGACATCCAATTGTTTTGTGACTTCTTCTTTACCTTGAGCGACCACTCAGGTACTAGTTTTCTTAACTTTTGCTTGACAGGTTTGCATTCGGGCTTAGTGTGTATTTCATGCATCACAATGTTGGCATCTAAACCCGGCATATCAGCGTATGACCAAGCGAAAACATTGACAAACTCTTTCAACAAATTTTCTAAGTCTGTTTTCTCATCATGGCTTAATTCGGCCCCAATTTTTATCTCTTTTTTATCATCGGTTGTTCCCAAATTTATTGTGACCGTGTCCCCTTCAATAGGTTGTATTCTTTGTTCATCATTTAGATCCTCATTCATAACTTCAACATCACAAGAATCAAAGTAAGGGGAAAGATTGTCAATTTTATTGATAGAAACATCATTTGGCATAGACAGCATACATTCTAACTTTTGTACATTTCTATCAACATTCCTCTCTTTCTTTTTCTTCTTTTCTTCTTCAACGGGACGTATAAGGTGTACAGGATCCCCGAGATAGTCTTCCTCAATTGCCATAACCTCAAACATGTTACCCAACATATCTTCTTCTTCCAGTGGCTCGGCAGGTGGCTTGGTTATCTTTAGCTTTGATGAGAAAGTGTGAGTAAAACCTTCGCTTATATACAAGTCTTCTTCGAAAAAGATTTCTAATCCCGGTTGTCGCTTTCCCTCTTCGTTTACCCATGGCTCTTGAAACCCGCAGTAAGGGAAGTCTTCACCCTCTTTAATGAACCACCCATTCAATGATCTATCCGTGAATATGGCGTTCTTTGTGCAATTATCATCCCCCATATATCCCAAACCAGCCAGAGGCCTTGGTTGTTGGTATGGTTCAATCATTTGTGCAATGCCGGCTTTATATTTTCCCAAACCAATTCCCGGTAAGAATTTCATTTTCCTCATCATCTGTATCACTTGCGCCTTCATTGTTGCCATGTCATCGGGGGGCAGATAATTCACGGTCTGTGTGGTAAGAGTTTGTACCTTTGGTTCATACGAAAATCCCCCGAGTTGGACATCTTGGCTCCCGATTCCCAATACTGGCGAGTTTTTCGGCGTTATTGTTCTTTCAGGATCACCTTTAACAATGATGATGTCTCTGTTGAAAGGTATTTTCATTTTTTGATGAAGTGAGGAAGGGAGTGCCCCAACCTCATGCAGCCAAACTCGTCCTAATAACAAATTGAAGCTTGATGGGATATCAATAACTTGAAATTCAGTGGTAAACGTGGCCGGCCCTATTTGCATGTTCAGCATGAGGGAACCCAATACCTCTCGTTTGGTATTTTCGTATGCTCGGACCGTGACTGGTGATTCTTCCAATGTAGTTAAGTCGATACTCAAACGAACAGCGGTTTTCAAAGGGCACACGTTAATCGTAGAGCCGTTATCCACAAGAACATAAGGTATAGACATCCCGCAGGCTATGACGGTGATATGCAGAGCTTGGTTATGATCTCGACCGAGCGGTGACAGATCTTCATCGGAAAACCCAAGTACTTGTTTTTGTACCCCCATCGAAGCGATCATTGCTGTTAACTCATTCGGGGTGGATTCCATAGGAACAACCGATTCGTCTAACATCTTCATTAGGGCCATCCGATGTGGCTTGGATGCCACTAAGAGTCCCCAAATCGAGATTTGGGCTTGTGTTTTCTTCAACTGCTCAATAACGCGCCCTTCTTCCAGGTCTTTCGTCGGTTCCTTGGGAGTGGTGACATCAGTAGGTGGCTTGGCATTCGGCAGTTGGTAAACTCTAACAGAACGGGTAAATTGTTGGGACCCATGTTGCAACTGGTTCTATTTGCTTTTTCAGTTATTTCAACCGAGTTGGAGGCAACTTTTCCTTGACTTGCGAAACTTTACCCCAATCAAAAGTAATCATGTTTATTTGTGAGGAACATGCATTTTGATGGGTGTCCCTTTTTACTATTTTTCCTCGGTTATATCCGAGCCCTGGTCGCCTCGGGTTGCCTCTAAGCCATGGAAAGTGGGCGATCCCTTGATTCTGTTTGCCAAGCCCAAGACCGGGTATAAACTTCATTTGTTTCATCCAGCCCCTAACTTTTGGGCTAAATATCTCTTGTGACTGCGCGGTGCAAGTTTCATCAACACATAGCCCCAATAAGGTTTCATCTTCGATTTTTTCAGCAACTTTCTGGGACTTTGGTGGAATGTATTCGATGACTGTGGTGAAGGCTTTAAACAGCCAAATTTCAACACTTCAACATTTTTTGTATTCACGGCAGGTTTAATTAAGAATACAGGATCTGGTAAATCTAAATCCTTCTCGATAGCGTTGATTCGGTGATTAGGAAAGGGATTCCTGGCAACATTCGGGGCTGACGGATCTGGGATTCTCTTGCTAACCTCGATCAGGTTTTAGATGCATGCCGTAGAGCCATACAACTATCAGTAGTGTGCCCGAACCCTTGGTGGTATTCGCACCGCTCATTCATGTTCCAATGAGGCGGTATCTATTGTGGTAATGGCCTCGGATTCATGGGATACATAATCCCAGCTTCTTTCAGTTGTTCGAAAACCTTCCCCAACGGTCCTGGTAATTGTGAAAAATGTCGATCGTGTGAGCGGTTCTGATCAAATGTCCTAGGGTTGTTGTTGTTGTTGCGATACCCCGGTGTAGGATAATCCCCAATGTTTTTCACAGAGTTCTGACCATAGGGGTTGTTAGAGTATCCTCTGCCATAGGACCCATAAGATGTTACTTAATTGACAGCGGACGTAGAAGTCTTCTTGTATTGAGAGGCAGACTTCTTGATTTCAGCTTGTTTGGCCAGGTCCTCCTCAATTTCGTTGCCCACGTGGAGTAAAGCCTTGAACCTGCTAAAGAACTGATGACCCATTTGAGTCCGAATCTCGAGTTTTAAATTCTTTACGATTAACCCCAATTGTTCCTCTTTATCTAGGCGCTCCACCATTTGGGCTGCCAATTCTCTCCATCTCGTAACAAATTCGCTGATGCTTTCATTTTCTTTTTGCTTAGCCATCTCCAAATATTTCCTTGTGACTTTAAGCTCCTCATTAGTTTTGTAATGAGACACAAACTCTTGGACGATGGCTGACCATGATCTAACCCGGTGCTTCTCAAGGTTCAAAAACCAATTTTGGGCTGGTCCAACTAGCGTAAGATGAAACGAATTAGCCAATTCAGCTTCCCCGACATCATAAATTCTCATTGAACGGACATATGATTTTAGGTGGAGTTCCGGTGGTGTAGTTTCCGTAAAACTTTGGAAATGAGGGCATCTTAAAACCGACTGAATAATGAGCCTCTGGGTACAAATTATAACTCTGCAACTGGGTCAAATCATTTGAACTTTCGGCGACCTTTTGGGTAAGTGCCTTCAGTTGTTCTTTAAGTTCGGATAAGTCTTTATCCCCCCGTAGCCTTCCATTGGTGAGGGGCCCTCCCCTTGGACACTCACGGGCCTTTTTATCGGTTCATAATATGGATCGTGATAAGGTTTGTGTATGGATGGCATTTGCGGAGGGGCTTGATTGATAGGATCTTGGTGTAACCAATTGCCAACTGGATCATGCATGTGTTTGGGTTGGTTCAACTGTTCGAACGGTAGTGGTGCTTCCGTATGAACTGAGAGTGGCAGTGGTGGTGGAGGAATAACCGGAGTTTCCCTCGGTGGTTCTGCCAGGCGACCTTTAGCCAACTCGTCCAACTTGGCACGAGCGTTTTGATTGTCACTCAGTAACATGGCCATGCTTTGGTTCAGGTTCATTAACATCTGATACATGTCTTCGGGGTTCGGTAACGGAGCATTCATGTTTCCGCTTGTGCTAGCCAAGTTTGGATCGGTATTGAGAGATGGAGTATGATGCAGTGGTTGACCCTCAACGGTATTATTCTGAGGCATTCCCGGGTTTGGGTAAAAAGGACTGGGCAGCGGATCCGCTGCATTGTTGTATTGGTTGTTCCTATTTCGGTTAGGAGTATTCTGATCCATATTTTCAAGAGAATCTGGTCTAACGAGTCGTCCGGTATTGTCTCTTCCTGCCCACGCAGAGGCCAAGATGGAATGAATATCTGATGCCGAAAAAAAGGACAAATTCGATCGCGTGCATTTCCCGGAAAATAACAACAATATATCATTTAGAACTCGCCGGACTTTATCCAGAAATACATCGATTGGGACAAAAAATAAACACACAAAAAGTTTTCTTTAGGTGAGATCAAAAGCAGACCAACGGCGACAACTTAAGAGCCCCGTATAGCGGTAGGGTAGGAATAGAATTCCTTGGGTTCCGTGACCGTCTATAGTTTTGGAAAATCATTTTGAAAAGAGTTTTCTGAAAAATCATTCGAAAATACGGGAAGATCTCTCCTCATGAGTTGCTTTGTTCATGGAATCAGGGCTTTCGCTCACTAGATTCTCATGACTGTCGGTCATAAAAACAATGCAGAAAATCTTTGTGTTCTAAGCTGACTCCCCTATATGCAAGCGTGGCCAAAGAGGGTAAGGTTTAAGGCTCCCTCCTGTTTGGCAGGTCTTACGATATACCTCAAGAGCGCAGGTACGTGTAAGGACCTTTTGATATACATCCCGGGTACGTGAGTGTTCTCGTCACTCGATATACCTCGGTAAGTACTTGACCAAGGAGAGTGGTCCCAGGCGCTTTTGGCTAGTGTAGACCCGCAAGTCCACGGCCTAGTCACGACTCTGGTCCCGAGGTTAATAGGGTAAATTCACACTTGCGAAAATGCATGATAAGACGTGGGTGCGTGCAAAATAACAATCTGGCGGTTCATTATTGATCAATGCTTTAGGATTTGTTATGATAATTTATAAAATTTTAATTACGAAAAAGATTTTCCTCACATAATTAGCAAATAAAGGCATCAGGGTATCCACCTAGATCGCTTCTATGTTATCCTAGAACTAAGGCTTATAAGACCTATAATAAACAATAGTAATTAAATATATGATCCATTATATTAGAGCTTAGTTCTCGATAATCCCCAGCAGAGTCGCCACTGTGAGAATCCGGACTCGCGACCCGAGAAGAAAAGAGTCCTCGTTCTCGGTTTTGAAGGAAAATGGTTTTATAGAGTCGCCAGTTTGTTTTACAAGAAAACAAACAAAATATCGTACGAAGGACAATTCGAAAGTGAATTATCCTTCATACGTTTGAAACCAGAGATTTATTTTAAAAATTTACTTTGCTAGGGTTTGGGAACTACGTTACGAATTGGGAAGGTGTTAGGCACCCAATTCGCCCTTTCGGTTTCTTAATGGATCATGTATTTAATTCCTATTTTAGATATCTTGCAAGTAGTTTGAATAGTTTTCAGAATAGTCCTTTTCGGATAAATTTGATTTAAAACGGTATTTTAAAATCGGACTCGAGCTTTGAGAGCGCCTACGTATTCATTTGTAGAATGAAATTAGAGTCTCGTAGTTCCATTCTTTTGGAAACTGTTTTTGTATTTTTGTTTGTTTTGAAAATGTGTCAAAACGGATTTTAGATTTCTTGTAAAACTTAGAAAGGACTTATTTTGAAAGCAATGAACTTCTTTGCAAGTTATCTAATTTTTTGTATTAAAATTGAAATTAAATGCAGTACTGAAATTAAGGAGGGTTGTAGAAAATATACCTGATGCGCTTGAAGAAGAAATAAGAACCTTGCCTTGATTGCTCCTTTCTCTCTCTAGAACTTTCTTTCTCTAGAAGTTCTCTCTCTAAAACTCTCTCTTAGAATTCCTCTAAAATGACTCTCTAATAATTTTGACAGAGTTTCTACTTGCTAAAAACACTATTGGTGCGTGCGGCTGGGGTGTGCGGCTAGGGGCGTGCGGCTGGGGCGTGCGGCTAGGGTGCCAACCGTACGGCTGGCAGGTAGCCGTATGGCTGGGAGCATGCGGCTGGGGGCTGCGGTTGGCTCACAAAATTGCACGGGAACACTCGGAAATAACTCGATTTTCTAACGGGGCGCTGCCCCGCACCCCGCGACTTGATAAGCGAAGAGGCAACAAAGGTTATATCAAACTCCCAACGCGGCCGGAAATGGAATTTTTCCTAACGGTCTTCTATATGTATGATGACTCAACACTTGATGTAAGATGCCTGTTTTTAAGAAAAAATAGAGTTCGCACGAGAGTCCTGGATTGGGGTGTTCACAAGAAGTCATATGATTGCAGTAGCCAGAATCAAAATACTAAGAGGTACTTGGAATTGCAAGATCATTATTGGTGACAAATGTAGGTGGACTAGGTGGCTGTAGTTTGGAAGCGGCATCAGTGACAGACTTAGTATTAGTTTTTTTAGCAGGATTCTTGTAGCAATCAGAACCCCAATGTTTTGGCCCACATTTGTAATAGTACTTGCACACTCGTTTGGGACAATAGAGTAACATATGGGTTGTTTCATGACAATATGTGCATACATCGGATGATTTCTCGAATTTTGAATGAGTAATTGCAAGTACTTCATTCGAAGTCTGAGAGTTTGTACCAAGGCGAGTTTCTTCAAAATAGAGTGCGGTAACAACATCATCAAGGGTTTATAAGGGATGGCGATGCAAGAGAAAGGCTTGGACAGTTTCAAACTTGTTATGAAGGGCCATTAGAAGAGTCATTACTTGCTACTGATCTCTGTAGCTAATGAATTTGGTAGCATCAATGGAATATGACCAGACTGGTTCTGAAGAGGACAATTGATCCTAAAGGATTTGCATTTCAGATAGAAATTCATCAATGGCTTGACTAGGTTTTTGGCGTTTGCATGGAGAGCAGTCAGCAGTTGGTACTGGTGAGCAAGATCCTTGGTGGTGTATCTAATTTTCAAGAAATCTCAAACTTCCTTTCCTGTGGAAAAGCACCCAAATTATTGATTGATGGTAGGAATTGATGTATTTCTGCACCAAGTCATAATATCACCATTTTTTGCAATCCAGTCATCTTGCCTATTAGCAAAGTTTTCATCCGATTCTTTTTTCTTTTGGATTGGTTCAGTAATCTCTTCGTTAATAAGACGCTACACTCTATGGACTTGAAGGAAACTAGTCATGGCTTGGGCGCAGTGGATGTAGTTGGGCCTATTAAGGGTGATGGAAATGGGTCAAGAGATTTCAGTACGTTCTATTGACTTGGGCTAGAGGTTGCTGGAGGATGTGGATGTAATTGGATAAGGTTTAATTTTTTTAATTTTTTTAATTTTTTTGTGGAAATGGAAAAGACAGAAAGTTTGGGGGCTAATATGTGAAAATAAAAATTTTTTTGGGCTAAAATATAAATAACAGAAATATCTGGGGTCAATATGTAAATAATACAAAACTTTGGCTTACGGATGACGTGGCGCTGACATGGACTGGTCAGCGCTGACGTGGCTAATGATTGGACGAAATGACATAGACGGGTCAACGCTAACGTGGCTACCACGTGCATTGCTGACTGGGCTGGAGGCACGTGGGTTTAAGCAGAGCAGTGGACAGGAATATTTGAGAGGCACATGAGGGCGCGAGGAGAGGAGTTTTTGGTTGATTTCAACGGGGTTTGGATCGTTTCTTCAAGACGAAGAGAATGGTTGTGGTGGTTTCTGGATTTGACGTTGTTTTAAAGATATTGTAGAGGTTTCTCGATTTAGGTTGTTTTGATGGAGATTGGGTTAGGATCTGGGTGTGCACTAGATGTTGGAGTTTAGGGGGGCAATGGATGGTGGGATCTTGGCAGTAGGACATGTTGGATGGTCAGCTGTAAGAGTTGCTTGAAGGGTTTGGTGGAGTGGCTTGGTTTGATGTTTGGAGAAGGAAAAAAAGATAGAAAAGGCCAAGAAGAGAATTAAACTCCCTCTGATACCATGTTAGAAAGATAAAAGAGAAGAGAGATATTGGAAAAATTGTGTATTTTCTTGAATGAATAAATAATCAATACAATGAGACTCTTTATATAGGGGTATACATGAGTATAATTTAGGTAAATGGAATACCCTAATTCTCTATACCATAACTACAAGATTGAGATCACTCAAATATGGTAAGTTAAATATGGAAGTCAACTATAGAATATTCTACAATATTCTAACATGTTTTATGTAGTTTGTCCAAGTTGTGCAACTGCGCAAAGTTACTGAAAAAGAATGTATGAACAAATTTATACCACCATGTTTTAATTACTAAATAAAATATTATTTATAGCAAAATTCAACTTATACCAGTGTAAAAGTTAAACAGTTTTACATATGATTATAACTTTTACACCTATCCCAATTATTAATTATTCCAATAATTATTATTGATTTAAAATATTCAACAAAGAAAATGAAACTATGAAAGAGAAAAAAGAAAAGAAAAACAAGAGTATAATAAAATAAGTTTGCTTAAGTTGTATAAATTGGGTTAACCCCCACCCTATTCCACCCAAAAGCCCATTAATCTATATTATAAAACATCAAGTTTAACTTAAAACGTATAAGGATCTAATGTTAAAAATACACATGTTATGGTGTGCATTAGTTCTACACCATTGGATGAGTTTTACACACACATCAAGATGTCACATCAAAGTTAAAACACTCTCACTAATAATATACACACAATAAACTCTCACAAACTAATAATTTTGTCACTTAAACAAGATCTATCATGACTATAAAATTATGTAAAAAAAATAAAAAATAAATAAATTATTAAGTAACATTTAAGAATCCATACATTGTTGGATTCTTTTTATATTTTCTGTTGATGTTCGTCGAAATAAACTAATGATGTTTGTCTATTTAGATTTAGAGCACGTTACTCCTTTTTATTCTATTATTTCACTGTGCCGGATGGCATGGGTATACCCTAGTTTTCTTATATTATAGTATTTCTTTAGTCCATGTTGTCTCTCAAGAGTGTGCAAATTTGTTAATCGTGTTTAAATGAGGGTCTTCATAACCCTCCCTTTTTATTGGTTAAAATTTCCGACTCAACTCTAAATGAGCAAATATTTTATTAACTATTTTGAAAATAATATTTATATAGATAAAACGTAAAATAACATATATATATTCATCTTCTCCGATCAATACAAGGAAACCTAAGCTCCAAAACCCGTTAGCAGAAAACCTTAATTTGGGTAAATCTTTGCCGCCCCATATGCCTTGGCCGATCAGAGCCTGTCCCTGGGGAGGGCTAGTAGGGCAACTGCCCAGGATTTAAAAATTAAGAAGGGCACCAATATTTATATATATATAAAGAGAGAAAATAAAAGCTTTTTAATTATTAATGCGACTTTCCAAGAAAAAAACTTAGGTTTTCAAAACTTTACGACGTGTAAGGAAACAATCTCTTCAACTCTTGTCGTTGATGATTAAAGAAACCTCCTATCAATCACCATCGATATATAAAATAATTACATGGCTGGGTTCAAGTTGGTGCCACTCTTAAAGTACTTTATTACAGTATTATTAAGAAAAGTATAACTCTGGCCTTTTCGGCAGGCCGTACTTACCCTATAGTTGGTGTAGCCGTGTAGGTGGGCATAGGATGATGTCACATTAATATGGCATTGTTAGTGATGATATTATTGATGCTTAATTGATTAATGTTAATTGTAGAATTCTGAACAAGAATCCATGGGATGAGACTTATTTTGGGCTATTAGAGGTTGTGGAGGTGGAAATAAAATGATTTTCGGGTAAAAACTTTCTAGAAATTATTTGTGCAAATTTGGAGAACAATGTTTCATTGTACTTATTTTCCATATACAAGTTTTGGAGTTTTAAACTTCTGTTGTTTGGTCATTATTGTTTATGACCAACATCATCGATGATAAATTCTCTCCTATCTACAAAATAAATCAAAGTACCACAAGCTTACACTCATTTTTATCTTCTAAAACATAAAACACACACATTAAAAATTCTATGGATAGGAAATCAAGGAAGCTCATTAATTTCATTTAAGACTTTTCTAATTATATTGACATATGCTCAATAACCACGAACATTTATTCCAATAAATTAACTACAAACATATGTAGGTGTATTATATGTATATAACATAAAATTAACACACATAAGGCACGCGACTAATGACCCTACTATCTTCAAATTTACTTAATTAGGCTTCTAATCACCTCATTTCTTCCACCTTGACGACAGAGATGGAATACTTTGTTCATTTCTGAAGAAATTTGCAGGGTCGACTTTGGTCTTAACATGTACCAATCTGTTAAAATTATTTCTGAAGTATTTGGTACCCCAAATGCTTGCTTTTGCATAGCTTGTGTTTCCTTTGTTGTTCACACCCAAGTCAAGATCCCTATAATTCAAATAAGCAGCTCTAGGAGACTTGGAAACATATAACGCCATATAGTTGTAGAGCCTTCTAATCCAACTTATATGCCTTTGTGCTTCTACGCCTTCTTCACCCCACGCCACCACATAATGGATCATATAAATGTTCCCAGATCTATGAGGAAATGGAAGCCCTGATTCAGAAATCTCATTCATCCTTCCACCATAAGGAGTGAATTGTAACTCGGACGATCCCACCTCTTCATACAGCCTTTCCCATATCCCTAATAGGCCTTTTTCAGAAATTGGTTCCCTCACATAGTCTGATTTTCCTTTAAAAAAGCCTCTTCCTTGTGGATTCCGATTTAGCAAAACATCAAGGGGTGAACCTCTCGGAAATTGGGCCATGTATAGTATGGATTCTATCCAATTCATTTCAATACAGTCTTCTCTCAGTAACCCCAACTCGGGGAAGGTTTCTTGCATTATTCGTAGAAGTGTATCAGCTCCCCCAACAAACATTGATGTGAAGGAAACTTCTATTGTCTTATCCCCATTTTGACTAGAATTCACGCCTCTCAAGAAGAGTCTAAGGACTAGATTCTCATCAATTTTGTCTGCAATGTATTGCCACCGATGAACAAGCTTGGTTACATTTTGTTCCAAGGTCCTAGTGACATTAAAAACTGTGACATTTTCTGGAACAGAAACTAAATTTATCTTCCACGCAAGAATTACTCCGAAACTAGCACCACCACCACCTCGAATGGCCCAAAAGAGGTCTTCTCCCATGGATTCTCTATTGAGAATCCTTCCATTAACATCAACCATTCGCGCATCGATGATATTATCAATTGCAAGACCGAATCTACGCGACATCATTCCAAAACCTCCCCCACTAAAGTGCCCACCAACACCAACTGTAGGGCAAACACCAGCGGGAAAGGCTAATGTTCTATTTGTCTCCGCAATACTATAATAAAGTTCACCAAGAGTTGCCCCAGCCTGAACCCATAGAGTGTTGTTCTCTGTATTAATAGTGATAGATCGGAGGTTTCTCAGATCGACAATGACAAAAGGGGATTCAGAAATGTAAGAAAGCCCCTCATAGTCGTGACCTCCACTACGAACCCTAATCTCAACTCCATGTAATTTGGAACATTGTACGATTTCTTGAATTTGAGACTCATACAATGGTGTGATAATGGCTAGAGGGTCTGAAAGCGGTGATGAATAAGGCCTTAGGTTTTGTGCCGAGGAAAGCAAGATAGGTTGATATGACGAGTTGTTTGGAGTGTAAATTAGTGTGGAGATTGAAGTGAAGTTTTGAGAATAAGAGGAAAGACATTGAATAAATTCATTATGGGTATCGGCTAAAGCTATCCCTGAAAATGAGAAGAGATAAATAAAGAGAAATAAAAGCAAAGAAGTGTTTGATGGTTTCATTTTTGCTGTTTTGAAAATTTTGTGATATAAAAGAGACGTTAGAGTAGCTGCTATTTATAGAAGTTTACGAGGGGGAGATTTTGGGGAATCAAAAGATCGTGTCAATGTTTTGTTTGAGTTATTGTGACATAGCTAATTACGTATATATCTTTCTTTCTTTTTTGTTTGAGGGAATTACGTATATATCTTAACTAAGGCGACTATTCAATTCAAACATCTAGAACTATTCAAGTTCTCTTCTCAAGAAAGTAATTAGGACACATATCCAGGCTGCATGCACGGAAAAGAAAAAATTGTCCCAGTAATGTAAATCAATTATTTTTTCCGTCACGGATTAATTAATTAAGAAGTCCGATGTAAATTTTTTTTTGGTGTGTACTTTATTAAATTGAGAGTTTTAATTTTGGAAAATAAGACTTTGCAATCTCGCATTGCATACCTTACCATTTATTAAGATTAAATGATTTTTTAAAAAGTGCTAAATTAAGTTAAAGTTGAAATTATCAATTTGAGATGAACGAAATAATAAGTTCACTATTTTATTTTTGTAAGGATAGCTTAAATTAAGAGTCCAGATTATTTTCTCAGACATAATCAGTTTAATAAATTAAATATCACAATAGTAAATAGTTTTTGTTCTTTTAACTATTGAGCATGTTGAAATTAATGTACCCTTATAAAATTTTCAAACATGAAATTTAACATGAATTTTTAATTTGATATGGATCAAGAAATAATATATATCTATACACTGCCGAAGCCGTACGTGTAGGGCAGGGGTGGACCCAGGATTTTTCGACGGGGTGGGCTGAATTAACACAAAAATTTATGACAATTTTTTAAGCAAAAAAATTATTCCTACAGTGGAAAAAATTTCAAAATTTTAAATAAAAATAGTATAGTTAAATGTAATTTTTTTTATGGAAGAAAATTAGTATTCGTAAAAATTATTAATTTATAATTAAGTATGTTAGATTAAATATTTGTTTGTTACGATAAAATGGATACTTAAGTTAAAAGATAGAGGAGATTAAAGTGAATTTGAAAGTGCGCGGGAGAGAGTATCTTTGTCAAAGACCAATAAAAATGAATAGGGATTTCCTCTTGGTTGAAGTATATTATATTAGAAATAATATTTTTTGGTTTAAATTAAGAGTCTCATTTTTTTTAAATGTTAATAAAAATAATAATTTTAATGCATGTCTCAAATTAAAATTTTAGTTTTCCTTTTAAAAATATAATTAATATACTAAATTTTCTGATACTAAAGAAATTATGTTCTTAACAATTCATTAATTTTAAAACAAAATTGTATTTCTTAAGAAAATAAAAAAGTTAAAATAAATTCCTTAGCATTCACGAAAAGGTTAAATAAATTGAATTGAATTAAATTATTTTACATACATATGTGAGTAAATATATTAAGAGAGAGAGAGGCTTTAGTTTGACAGCAACACAAAACTTTTTAATTTATTTGATTTTTTATCTTGTATAGTAGTGTGGGCCAGCTACCTCATAATTTTTCCCCTTTTTAAGAGAGTTTGAGAAAGATGGAATGGGCTGATTGTGAGTTGAGGTGGGTTGGACTAAGGAATTTACTAGTCTAATAGCATTTTTTTTTATATAACTAAGTGAGAAAAAAAAAATCTTGGGTTGAGGGCTCCAGCCCAGTTCCGCCCCTGGTGTAGGGGTAGCCGGGGCCGAGCGCCCCACTTGGTTTTGATATTTTTTTTTACTATATATAGGATATTTAAAATATATATATATAGGAAAGCTTGCTCAAAAAATGAGAAATTGACAAACATATTGGTTATTCGTTAGTGTATTTGCTTGTCAAGTTAGCCTTACTTTTACCTATTGCTACATCAAATGTTAAACGAGCTTTCTCGGCAATGGATATCATCAATTGTGCGTTATGCAACCGAATGGAAAATGAATTTATGAATGATTATTTGGTAACATACATTGAACAAAAAAATTAAATAACATTGACAAAGAGGAAGCATTTCAATACTTCCAAAATATGAAAAATAGTAAAACGTTATTGTAATTTTTAGTAATTGTTCGCATTTGCTATTTGAATTGTAGGAACTATTATTATTAATACTACTATGTTTACGTTAAAATTTTAAAGTATTAAATATGATTTAGTGTGTTTTGAATTTCACCTCCACTTGGTCAAAATTCTAGTTCCGCCATTGTATATATGCGTGTGTGTGTTCTATCCACATATATGCATGTCAAAAACTTGTTACACAATGTAGGTTCAAGAGCGGATTTAAAGGGGGATTGAGGTGGGCCGTATACCACCCCAAATTTTGTTTGCTCAATGTTAATTAAAATATTAAACCCAGTCCAAATACAAAACATTATTTTTTTTAATTTTTTTTTGGATTCAACAAAGTTAACATTTTTTAAACCACAAACAATCTACATCAGAAGTAGTTAAGCATACTTAATTTAACAGAGCACACAGAACAACACTAAAAGGATCCAACCTTTAGTGATGTCGAGTGTGGTTATTAAGTTAAATAGTTTAACCAGACATACCGATGTGGGAAAGTGGAAACATTTTTCTTTGGCGATTAGCCATTTTTTCTTTTAGATTCAACAAAGTTAACATTTTTTAAACCACAAACTAATTACTCATGAAAAGGCCAATAAACATACAAATGTCTTGTGGATCAACTGGAAAAAATGTTTAATATTAACTAAGAGGTCGTGACTTCAGAACCTCAATTGCCTTAATTTTTTAAGGTATTTATGATCAATTTCAAAGCTCATCAAAGTTAAATTTGTTACATTTGTTACTAATTTTAAATATTAATTATGATTAAAATATTGTTAAATTTAAATGTTTAATGCTATTACTGTTGAAATATTCATGATAATATTTGATTTATTTATTTTTTCGCTTATTCCTTTTTCATAACCCGGCCACCCAATCACACGAATCATGGATCCGCCATTTTGTATATGAGAACCATAAGGATAAAATATCATTGAAAAAAAATTTCTACCTTTATATAAAGGAAGAAATGTTTTAAAATTTTATTCCGAAAAAAAAAAGCCCAACATGTAACGTGCAAAGTCAAACAAAGAAAACTCATTTTTTCAATTATGTGCAAAGAATCAAAGATGACAATCCATATGTGTGTATATATATATGTTTTCAACTAATTGCATCCTAGGTTCTTTCTCAAACAACAAATATCATATATTTTAAATTGATAATCCCTTTTTTTTTTTCAAACATCTCAAATATTGATATATAGTTTAATTTTCTTTTTCACACAAACAATTTAATAAATTTTACAATATAAAATAAAATAAGTTGTATTCTTGACTATTGATTGATTAAGTTGAAATCGGATTTCTCTTAAAAAGTGGTAAAATCAAAGTTGGACTTTCAATTTAAAACATAGGAGGTATTAGATATATATATATATATATATATAGCATACAATGATACAGAGATAAATTTCACTAGCTTAATTTAATTTATTTAAGGATGTGTGTATCCGAAAAGTCAATTTACGTACACTTAATTAATCTCTCTCCAGACTGATCAAAGGATGTGAAACTCGCAATTGTCTAATAATTTATCCATTGAAAATTACAAGCGTTTGACAAATAATGAAATTCAAACCATAGGACAAGTACTACTTGACCACAGTATGTAGTTGGTGGAAATAATAAACGTGCACAGGATAACTTACCAAAAATTATAATATATACTTTGCCTGTTTTTTTCAATTTCGGTAACATGCATGCTAATTTTCTCACACAAAAAACAACGTACTTTTTAAAAATTATCATTTTGGGGATCAGTTAACTCTCCATCCATTCACATTTATTAGAAAGCTGATGGGGAAAAGGTTAAATAACACGTTTGTTCTTAACTCTCCAAATCATACACACTTAGATATTAGGTGAGATGCATGCATGCTGAGGAGAAAAGTCGAATGAAATTAAATAGTTAAGTGTACAAAAAATAAGCCCTAAATTCATGATTGAATCAGACAGAGAAGACGTGATAGAATCCTAATTTATGATGCTGTGGCACATTGAAGCAAAGAGAAGAGGAGATACAAGTCCAAAATTTTGATTTCTTCTACTGATGAGCATCATCCAAGTGTCTGATTAAATAGGGATGAGCGTTGTATTTGGCTGATTAAACACATTTATTAAGGTAGCTAGGTGTGTCTGAGATGAAGAAGTAACGGTCCACTTGTGAATTTAACAGTCCACATTAGTATTCTCTTTACAGTGGATGCATGGAGATCGACTAAATGAAAACTTTTAAAAAGTATGTTGTTTTATGTTTTCAAAAAAGATTATATTACTCAAATCGTAAAAACAGGTAAAATACCTTGCATTTTTTTGATAATTTACCCTAAAATCAATATAACAATGTTTTCTTAATCTTCACTTTTGGAGAAACACACACAACAAAAAAAAAATAGGGCTGTCAATGTAGAGTTTGCGTACCCAAGTCCATCCGTTTTGAGAGTTTTTTTTTTCTTTTCAACATATAATGGTTGTTAATTAAGGTCACCACTAATATTTGTTTTCGCCACTACGTATATATAATGTAGTGATTTTACATTATATTGAAATCATAATACATGTGATCGTGAGGATAAATAATAAAAGGCATCTTTAATAAAAGTAGCCTTTTAAATTTTCGCCACCGTGTATATTTAAGTTTTGTTTTCTTGACTTCTAACAAACCAGAAAAAACTATCTAGGTTGTGTTTTATTTCACAAATTTGTGATTAATCAAGATAATTGATCGAGTGAGATTCCTATACGTTTACGTGTTTTAATTTGAGAGAGTATTGGTGACCAATAGTGGAGGAGATGTATGATTAGAAAGCAATTGATCAAAATTCGAACTTTGTAATTCAAAATTTCACCTCAACATCAAACATAAATTTCACTGTGAAAAGCTAGTCATATCAATCTATCTTGAACTCCTCAATACAAAACCTAAGATTTTCATCGACCAACACACCAAAACCTTTAGTCATTGTTGCGCCATTTCATGAATTTCAAATTCAAGCATCCATATGTTGCTCCAAGAAATATGGAGTTGAGATGAGAATTTGGAATGGAGGACATGAGTATTACCTTCAACCACTAACCTTTTAAATTTGGTGGACATATTACGATGATTAAATAATCTGTTCAAAAATCTTAGAGAAAATTCAATTCAGAAGTAAATATTCAAAGGATTTAGTGTTTTGACCAACTTCTACATAAATTTATTGGATGAAATTTGAAGGAGAATGTCTCCGTTAATTAAAATAATTCATTTTTATGATGGCGATGCTAATTACAAGAGAGTGGTTCAGTGGTTAGTTACTCTTGGTTCAGAAATTGGGCTCGACTGAAAGTTCCCTTGGTCGATTCTATTAGTTGAGTCGTGTCAAAACTGACCTAAACACTTCAAGCATAGACAAAAAATAAAATACAAAAAAATTGTGATGTTTCCAATTTTTTGTACATGTCTTTTAACTAGCATTTAGCGTCTCTCGTGCCCTTTTGACATTTTTATTTGTTGACCCATCGACTCTCGCTTCATCAAGAACAAGAGGAAGGCGTAGTCGACCCATCAACATGGAACCTGAGCAATCTCTAACAACAAAGGCTGCCACACAAAATTAGAGTTTATCAAAGAAAGCTCGATCACAATTAATTTCAGAGCACCTAAACAAGGATCCGACCACAACGGCTGGCTAGGACCAGGGACCACATCGTCTACAATAGACTGATCAATGTCAGGAAAACATGAGGCAAAATCCAGCGTAGCAGCAACAGCTTTAGAGATAACCGATTCAGACGACGGGTCCCAATCATTAAAAACTTTGTCATTTCTTACAATTAAAATATATAGATGGAAAAAAATATACGAATGTGTTCTTTTAAAGAAGCGCGAAAACCCCAAATGCATATATAAAAGAATAATCGAATTTAAGGAGGACGCGCGTAAACCGAGCTTCTAAAGAAAGTTACAGAAAAATAAATAAAATTCATTGAATTGGGTAGGCTTAAGAACATATATCGACTTTAATTTAGGCCTATCTTATATCGCTTTGCAATATCAATGCAAGGATCGTTGGGACATTTAGGATCGTCAAATTGAACTTGGTCCATGAACACAAATTCAGCTTCTTGTTTTTTTTGAAATAAAACCAACCAAATCTTATAAAATCAAATCCATCTCCAATACATCAAAAATAAAAGGAGGGGGATACGAGACCCGAATATCCTGTCCAGACACATAACAGGCTTCCTTAGCTAAACAATGGGCAACCCTATTCACTGATTTACGCACAAAAACAAAAGAGCAGTGATTGAAAACCTTTTGCATGGTTTTACAATTCTCAATAACAAGACCAAAGCTAGAGAAATCAACATCATTTTGGTTCAATGCATTAATCAAACTCTAAGAGTCTGATTCAACTACCACCTCCCTAACCTGTAAATTCTTCAACCAGCTAAAAGCCTCCTGAATACTAAGGGCTTCTGCCAAGATGGGAGAATGCTTCCCCATAGTAGTGCCTTGTAAACTTGCGACAAATTGACCATACTCATCTTGGATAACACAGCCATACCCTGATTTAAATGGATATGAAAAAAGGCTAGCGTCCATATTGCACTTTAGCTTCCCCATTGGAGGTTTACTCCACTTCTCTTCATGTGTATCAGCTGAAACGTGATAAACGCTTAATATTGTCATTCATACGCTCATTTTCGGAGTTGTTTGACGCGTTTATTTCTCTAAAACTACTCGGTTTGCCAACTTATTTCACGATTAGTCTCGTAGCACTTTTGTATTTAACAATGCTTGGAAAGGCACATTTTGTGTTTATTTGGTGTCTTTAGATTTCAAGAAATATTGTATTTAATACAATAGTAGAATTTTCCATGGACAAAAGGAATCCAAGAAAATAAGTCTCCATGTGATTAAAGAGCATCCAAGAAAGTGGAAGTCTCCATGTCAATGTGATTTAAGAAAGAAAGTGGAATTGTCCATGTGAAAAAAGAGCATCCAAGATAGTGGAATTCTCCACCAAAAATAATAAGCATTATTTAATTTTGGCATCCAACACAACTCTCCTATTTATAGTCTTCATTGTTGCTTTGGAGATGGTACATTTTATTAATTCTCATTTCTCCATTTATATAGAGTTTGTAATAGTTATTTTTCTAGAGAGAGAAATGGAGTTCACTTTTATAATTCTTGTATTTACATTTATTATGGAGTAAATTTCTTTGCTAAGGCTAAAAGATGAAATTTGCAATGCATTAATTATGTAAGTTCAATTCTCATTCCTTTGTTAGTATTGTTAAATACTTTTTGAATCCTTCATCTTCTCCATTTTTTCAACCATTCATAAGCTAGTAAGATAATTTTCATATGATGATTTGACTTTGTATGCCTTGTATACATAGATCTCAAGCATTAATGGAAAGATGATACACTTGTGTATTTCTTACTAGCCTATGTCCATTCTTTCTTTGAATAAGATACTTTTCATTGCCAAGCATGATTAGTCTTTGAATATTCATAGAAACACCATAAATTTGAGATTTTAATCTTTAAATACTTTAATGATATGTTGAGTGCTTTCTACACTTTATGTGATTTTAAGAGTCATCATTTTCTTAGTTAAAGTGTTGCCAAAGAGGATCTTTTAAATTTATGTCATAAACAACTTCATTAATCATTTTAAGGATTCAATTTGTATTTATCAAATAAGTCTAAATAGGACGGTTTGACCTCCACCTAGACCTTCCAATCTTAAACAAATGAAATGTTATGATTTATCGAGCTAAACTCCTTGTAGTTGGCCATTTTCATAATCAAGTCATTTGCCTAAAGGAAACTAACAATGAGTTCTTAAATGCCTAGTTTAAATTTATGCCTTTTCTTTTTGTGTATTTCAAGTTTGAATCTTGGTTGATATTATATGGGAATGGGTTGCACTTGTTTCACATCCTTTGTCACAAGATAAAAAATGAGAGATGCACTTGTGTTGATATTTGCTTACACCCTTTCTTTATATGGCATTTATATGGGAATGGATTGCTTTTTCTCCACACCCTTTTGCTTAGAAATGGGTAAAATATTCAACACTTAGGAGTTGCAGTGAGAACTTTGAATGAGATTGATTTTACTTAACTTTGCAAAACAAATGAATTATATAATGCCTTAGCCTTTTCTCATCTATTGTTACATCATTTTAATTTTTATTACAAGATTTTAAAATCAACCATTAAAACCAACCAATTAAATTCTCTTAACAAAACCTTGGACTCGTAATCACCACATCGTCTTTCCGACTATCCTTGTAGTTCGACACTTGGACTTACCAAGTATTATAACTTGACAACCTGCACTTGGGTACCGAAGCACGGAAATATTTTCGGCGCGTCAAAACGGATAGAGTCTATTTATTTCTCAAAAGCAAAGCTAAACGCCAGTCTGCCAAAAATGACAGAGCACCAAGAACAATCTTCGATCCATTCTAGACTTGATCATTTTTGTTTCTCCAAATCTCCCAAAGTAACACCACCACCACTTCAGCCTACTCTTTAGAGCAATGACAACGTGTTTGATTCCACCAATCTGTGATAGAGACCGAAGCCTTGACATGATCTCCAATTGGCGATGAAGCCCAAGCCGAGCACGAAAAATGGTAAGTGACAAGGGCATGAAGATCAATTTCTACACTACTACGGCACATAGGGCAAGAATCTGAGATATTAACTTGACGGGATCGGAGCTTTGATAATGAAGGCAAGCAATTCGAAAGAGCTCGCCAAATTAAATTTTTTACTTTAGGAGGAAGAAATAAATTCTAAACCGAGCCCCAATTAGTAAAGATCAGGGTTGTATCGAAACAGTTGAACCCTATCAGCACATGGTACCCACTTTTGACCGCGTACTGCCCTTTTTTATCCCACTGCCAGCTCCACTTATCTTGGGCATTTGTATGAGACAATAGAATAGTTAATATGAGATCAACATCTCCATTAGAAAATAAATCCTTCAGCAAATCAACATCCCATTCATTAGCATCGGTTCGACGTAAAGAAGAAACAGTAATGCTTTGCAACTCCTCTTGATAGTGCGACTCGATGTAGGGTGCTGAAGCAATATTAAGCCAAGGCTCACCAAAAACTTTAACCGAAGTCCCCGAACCAATACACCACCTAGCCCCTTTTTTAATAAGCTCTTGCATAACACACAAACTTCGCCAAATATAACTCGGATTATGACCAAGTTAGCATTTAAGAAAGAGCCAGCCCGATAGTACCTAGCTTGAAAAATACGAGTTACAAGCGAAGAAGGATTAAAGAATGGCTGCCAACTTTTTTCTTTTTCATTTTTTTTTAAATTAAGGGAGGCCTTGGTATCTCCCTTAATCCTACAAATAAAGAAAAACACTTCCCTCCCACCCCATGAGTCGAACCCTTGACCTTAAGGTAAGGGTGGAGGTTGCCTACCACTGGGCGATTAGAGAGTAGCTGCTAACTTTGTTTGGCTAACATTGCTAAATTGAAACAATGTAACCTATGAAAACCCAAACCACCCACCTCCTTATTAGCGCACAAGTGGTCCCATTTCATCCAATGAATACCCGATTTGTTCGAGCCACCATTACTCCACCAAAAGTTATTCATCATTTTTTCTAGATCATCGCAAAGCATCACCGGAAGAAGAAAGATACTCATAATGTAACTCGAAATAGCTTGGATAACTGATTTCAAAAGAACCTCCTTACCTGCTCTAGAGAGGAATTTAGCGTGCCAACTATTTAACCGCTTCCATGCCTTTTCTTTAATATAACAAAATATCTCCA
Source organism: Lonicera japonica (assembly GCA_021464415.1). Classification (NCBI taxonomy): domain Eukaryota; kingdom Viridiplantae; phylum Streptophyta; class Magnoliopsida; order Dipsacales; family Caprifoliaceae; genus Lonicera; species Lonicera japonica. The sequence continues at coordinate 35,478,241 of CM038470.1, read as the reverse complement.
CTTTGTTACGGCCTATCAACGAAGGCGCACCCAAGTATTTACCATGGTTTAAACAACTCGACACATTAGGAATATTACAAATGCTAGACCGCATATCCTCAGCAACATTAGGACTAAATAAGATAAATGATTTAGAGAAGTTCACTTGTTGTCCCGAAACTGCCTCATACAACTGAAAGCAGTCTTTTATGCGTAAACACTCAGTCTCATTGGAAAATTATGAAACTATCATCTGCGAAGAACAAGTGAGAAATCTCCAGCGCTGAGCGAGCCACGTTACACCCGTGAATCTGCCCTTGTTGAGTTTTTTTATTGAGGAGAGCCGAAAACCCTTCAGCATAGATGATGAACAAATATGGAAAAAGAGGGTTGCCTTGGCAGAGGCCACGATGAGGAACAATAGGGCCGGTATAAACTCCATTATGAACCACCAAAGTAACAAACAGCATAACGAGTTTTACCCATGATAAATGAAAACCGAGTCGAAGCATCATTCGTTCTAAGAAGAGCCATTCAATCCGGTCGTAAACTTTTGACATGCCAATTTTAAGTGAAGAGATACCCACTTTGCCCTGCCTTTTTCGCTTCAAGCAATGCCCGATTTTAAAAGCGATCATAACATTATCTGTAATATACCTCCCTAGGATGAAAGCACTTTGAGAGTCCAAAATAACCGAGTCTAGAACGTACTTCATGCGATTAGCTAGGACTTTTGTCATGATTTTCACAATGACTTTACAAAGAAAAATCAGCCGGAGCTCTGTAATCTTTGACAGTCTTTTAACCTTAAGGATTAATACCACTGTCGTATCATTGATCCCAGTAGGAAGTGAACAGTTATTATGCCAATCTAAACAAGCTTTCGTCACCTGCAGACCCACTTCATCCCGGAAATGCTGATAAAAACACGGGTTGAGCCCATCTGGCCCTAGGCTTTTATCTGGGTGCATCGACTTAACTACATCTACCACTTCCAAAGCTTCAAACTTTCTAAGGATATAGGCATTTTAAGAAGTTGAAACTTTGCTACTCACCGAATTAAGAACCTCAATGTCAGCACTACCATTTGATTGGAACAAATTAGTGAAATATGTAGGAATCAACTTAGGGAGGCCATGGTCCCAAGTACAAGTATTTCCTAGATCATCCTTTAAGCTTATTATAAAATTCTTGCGCTTACGTGAAGACGCATAGGAATGAAAAATTTTGCTATTGACATCACCTAATTGGAGCCAAAAAACTTTAGCCCGCTGCTGCCAGAAATCTGATCTTTGCTTTAATAAACGAAAACGACCCAACTTTTCTTTTTCCTCCAAGATCATCGCTTGGTGCACATCGTCTCGGAATTGTTTAAGGGAGGTGAGTCGGGCCTTACATTGCCTGATATCAGTACTGAACTGGCGTCGAAGCTTTTCCTACCATCGAAATAATTCCTCCCCACAATATTTAATACGTATTTGAATATCAATTTGGATCGAAGCATTCCATCCCTTCCGTATAATCCGTCTACACTCTGGCTCTAAGCGCCAGCCGTTTTCGAACTAGAACTTATGAGTATGCATTAGCTGAGTAGAATTCTTCCCCACTGAACACAAATTCATCTTAGTTGACCCGATGTTGAGATTTATGGTTCTGGTGAAGTTCTCCTTTTAGACATGCATCTAACAAACCAAAAGAAATCCATCTGTATCCTCTATAAAATACGGGGCAATAGTAATAATTGTTTTGGCGATAGTATACATTATTTTGATATATAGTAATAATAATTGTTTTGATAATAGTGTCACCTTAAAGTACCGTAAGATAGGAAGGATCATTTTTTTAACAAAAAAAGAAAGAAAGAAAGGAAAGTTTATATATTCTGGGCTCGGGTGGTCGACTTTAATTAATTGACTAGGTTATATTAATTTTTCCTACATACTATATAAAATTTGGTTGTTAAAATGTGGTGTATTAAATATCAATTTTCTTATAGTGAGGGCCTAACTGAATTCCTAAAGAGAAATTCAAAACGAGCATATGCATATTCACACCTGTATTGTTGTAACGATGTATATATTTAGAGCACTATAAATAGCATAGGCATTACCCGTTCCAATACACAAAATTTTCCAACAATATTAACAAATGAAGTTACCAAGCATTTCACTGCTTTCTCTTATTTTTATTTTTTCTCTTTTCTCAAGTTCATGGGCAAGTTCATCCCATTCTCATAAAGACTTTCTTCAGTGTCTGTACTTGAATTCTCAAAATTTCAATTCAACCTCGAATATAATTTACACCCCAAAAAACTCTTCATATCAATCTATCTTGAACTCCTCAATACAAAACCTAAGATTTTCATCAACCAACACACCAAAACCTCTAGTCATTTTTGCACCATTTCATGAATCTCAAGTTCAAGCATCCATATATTGCTCCAAAAAGCATGGAATTGAGATGAGAATTCGGAGTGGGGGACACGATTATGAGGGCCTTTCTTACATTTCTAAATCACCCTTTGTCGTCGTCGATTTGAGAAACCTCCGATCAATCACTATCAACATGGAAAATAGCACTGCATGGGTGCAAGCTGGTGCCACTCTCGGAGAACTTTATTACAATATTGCTAACAAAAGTAGAACTCTGGCCTTTCCAGCAGGTACTTGCCCTACGGTTGGTACGTGTAGGTGGGCACTTTAGTGGTGGAGGCTATAGCATGATGTCACGTAAACATGGCATTGCGGCTGATCATATTATCGATGCTCGATTGATTGATGTTAATGGTAGAATTCTCAACCGAGAATCCATGGGAGAAGACCTATTTTGGGCCATTAGAGGTGGTGGAGGTGCTAGTTTAATTCGGAGCTATTACTGCATGGAAGATAAAGTTAGTTTCTGTGCCAGAAAATGTGACCGTCTTCAATGTAGTCAAAACCCTAAGCCAAAATGCCACCGAACTTATTCATCGATGGCAATATATTTCCAATAAGGTTGATGAGAACCTACTCATCCGAATCTTCATAGGACGTGGCGATTCTATTCAAGATGGAAATAGAACAATACAAGCCTCATTCACTTCCTTGTTCCTCGGTCAAATCGACACCCTCCTTCCGCTGATGCAACAAAGCTTCCCAGAGATGGGTCTAATAAAAGAAGATTGCACTGAAATGAGCTGGATCGAGTCGGTACTATACTTTGCAGGTTTCCCAACCGAGTCATCTCTTAGTGTTTTGCTCAACAGGACTAGACCAAGGCGGTCCTATAATAAAGCAAAATCAGATTACGTGACAGTACCGATTCCTGATGACGGGCTTCAAGGCATATGGGAAAGACTTTACGAAGAAGAGATCAACTCGACTCAGTTACAATTTAGTCCTTACGGAGGAAAGTTGAACCAGATTTCAGAAAGTGAGACACCATTTCCTCATAGATCCGGGAACATATATATGATTCATTACATAGTGAGGTGGACTGAAGAAGAAAATGAGGAAGCTGAATCACGTATAAGTTGGATAAGAAGGCTTTATAAGTACATGGCTCCTTATGTTTCTAATTATCCGAGAGCTGCTTATCTTAACTATAGGGATCTTGACTTGGGGGTGAACAGCAAAGAGAATCCTAGTTATGCAGAAGCAAACATTTGGGGTATTAAATATTTTAAGAATAATTTTAAGAGGCTAGTACATGTGAAGACCATGATTGATCCTGAAAATTTCTTCAAAAATGAACAAAGCATTCCACCTGTGGGATCTTGGTGGAAGAAAGGAGCTGGTGATTAGCTAGCTAGGTCTATGAACCTTAATTAACAAGTTGGCTATATATTTTTATTTCTTTTTGCAATAAAGTGTTGTTTTAATTATTCCAGAAGCATGAATAAAATTAAAGGTTCATTCGGGGACGTTAGTGGGCAAATAAAAGCAGCGTGGTGGAAGTAAGAAAAATGGAGGACAAAAAAATTTAATAATGGAGAGGAAATAAGGAATGGTACATTATCATTACCAAGCCCCCCCTCCCCCTCTCTTCAACTCTCTCATCTTAACCACAAAAATCAATGTACGCAACATATCAATTATATAATATTAGAAAAGTATTTATGTCCATCATGACTCTGCCTTCTGCTCCTCTACCTCGGCTCAAGTTCTTTTAACTGTTGGATATGTCATTTGTCACGCTTAAGAGTTTTATTTTAATTTATATATTTTTTTCAAATCATAAGAAACAGAACTAGTGGACTTCTTGATTTTAGATCATGTCCCATAAATAAATATATGTATATACATAAGAAGTAAAAGTCATAATTCGAGACAACGAAATTATTTATATATGGTTGCTTCTTTTCTTTTTCATTTTTTATCATATCTTCGGTGCTCTTCTTTTCAACTTGTTTCCCTTGTCCTATGTACAAAACCAACAATAAGAAAATGAAGGCATCAACTATGATTTCTCTTCTTGTTTCTCATGTCCCCTTCACAGGCAAGTTTATGTTCACCTTATGCTCATGATGAATTTCATTCTCCTTCCTTGAATCCTCAAAACTTCAATTCAATCTCTAGAGTAATTTACACCCCAAACAACTCCTCATATCTACCCATCTTGAACTCCTTAATACAAAACCAAAGATTTTCAACAACCAACACACCAAAACCTCCATTCATTGTCACACCACTCCATGAGTCTCAAATTCAAGCATCCATAAACTTTTCCAAAAAACATGGAATTAATGATATTAACACTCTATAAAAATATTCTAGCAATCCAAATATTACCTTCAATTAAAAAAAATGTCTTAAAAAATTCATATAAAATAATTTTAATTTTATTTTAAAGTGCTAGAATAATTATATAAAAGTACTGGCAAGTAAGTTAAATTAATAAAGGGTGTTCTTAAACACGCCCAGGTTATTATTCTTCTCACCCCTATAAAAGTCAAAGTCCAAATTCAAAGGATCTAAAAAATAACCTAAAATCCTTTCTTCTCACCCCATTTTATCTCTTACCAAAAAACCATCGCCTATTATTTTTGAGTTATCTTTAATTCACATACTAATTTTCTTTTCACCACACTTAGTATTTTATTTATTTTACCTAAAAATATATAAGCTTACCCTAATTTTATCTTAATACTCACTCTACAATTTTTTTTATTTTCTTTTCTTCTTAATCTACCCTCCACCGTCAGCAAAATTAATACAGCGGTTTTGCGTTATATCCAGTAAAAAAAGCTAAAGAAACTACGTGCAATCAAACCAATGTTTGTTTATGCTTTTCCATTTTAACGATAGAAAAATTGCATGAGTCTTTATACATACATATATATATATATATATATATTACAACTCTAATTAAGAAAAGCAATACTTGTGATATAACTTAATGTTATTTTTACAATAATTACTAGTATAATTTCTAGATTTATGGATTTAAAATATTTTATTATTATTATTATTATTATTATTATTCAATTAATTACATCTTTTTGTTGATTGAATATTAATGATTACCGAAATGATCATTGCATTAGTTATATTGTATTAATTTGATTCAATAATAATAGGGATGATAACGGGTCGAGGTGGGGATGGGTTTGCCTCCTCCATCCCCGAACCCAACTCCCAAATCCGTCCCCATACACGCCCCCATCCCCGATTTTAAGGTTGTAGGTATTGCCCATCCTTATCCCCACTAGGTAAACTTAATTTTAGCTTTTAAGGTTTTCTAATATTATATAATATAAATATAAATTAATATTATTATATAGATATATATAGTTGCAGCCTGCATACAATATATTAATATTTCAAAATTGAAAATTTGAAATTGGCTTACATTTAAACCAGCGGGTGCAGTGTTTATATGTACATAGTATACCGGGGCGCGTTCGGGGGTGGGTACCCTAATCCCCAACCCTACCCCGACTATTTTTGAAAATCTTCGACCCGAATCTATATACAACACTGATTATTATCTTTCATAACCGACCCCATTGAGTCAGATACTCGCGGATACTCGACCCCGCGAATATTTTTGCCATCCCTAAATATTAAGGATTGAAATCTAATGGATAGATGTTTTGAATATAATTTTACTTAATGATATATACAATACAAAAAAACAAGTTTGATGATTACAATATGCCGTGGTAGTGGTCAAACGTCATTTTTTGCCTAAAATAAATTTAAGATGTGTTTTTATGAACTACTTTTGTAGCAAAAAGGGAATTGTTATGACTTGCATTTGATATTTATTTATACAGTATATAAGTTATATTATTTTTGTTATGTCGTTTAAATTTAATTATGTAATTTTCTATCGATCAGTAAAATACGAAAAATGATGTAATTTTGTTAAATATGAATAAGTGAAACAGTTGAAGGTTTAGGGGTGAAGTGTAAGTTTTTTTTTAACTAGGTGAGAAGAATTTTTTTTCTGGATTTATATAAGTTTTTTATGTTTTAGTTTTAGCGACGACGGAAATTAATATCCCTATAATGCATTCCGTAAACTCACCCTACCACTGGGGTGAATTGAAAGTTTTTTTGAAAAATGAGTGGGGTGAAAAGAAAGTATTATCTCACTGGAGTGAGAAGACTAATTTCGTAGGTTTATTTAAAAATTCCCTTAATAAATTATCTTTGTTCTCAATTTCATTAATTTATAGATGTTTAATTGTATATATACGTGTGAAAAACAACTTGGTACACGATCCAACAATTTCTCCATTGGAAATTACAAGCATGCATGCGAGGAATAATCAAATTCAAAGAATAGAACGGATAAGTACTAGCTACTTGACCATAGTATTATTATAGTATATATATACATATTTAGTTGCAAAAGTAACAAACGTTCACGGTAAATCAGGATGATTTTTTCTTATTGGAAGATTTCCTTGTCTTTTATTTCAATAATAGTTGCTTGATTTTTTTTTTCAAATTATAAATATAATTAAACAGACTGAAGTATGAGTTTGAGGGAAAAAAATATTATTTATGGTTCGGACTTCTTTCATTTTATGCGTGTCGTAAGTTCAACCTACTCCTATTATTACTACATTAATTATTGTATCAATTTAAGACAAAAAAGAAATTATTTATTTAATTGACATGAAGATAATTTAATAAACAAGTTCTAATGGATATATAAATGGTACGGTCACGTTAGAAATTTTCTTATCACCATAGTACCACAATGTATGGATACTCGTAACTCTGTATCAAAAATAATATTTACTTTTATAAAATTATTTTATAATTTAACTATATAATATTTTATATATTTTTATAATTCAAAAATCATTAAATCTCTTTCATTACAGGTGGGAGCATTCGGCCTAACCTCCCAGGCTCCCACCCTTCCCTGCAAGCTAATTAAATTTATTAGATTATGGGATTTTTTTAGTCTCTTTAATTTGCAACAACACTTCATTAATTTATCTAACTAACATAGTAATTATTTTACAATTTATTAATCAAGATATTTTATAATATATGTTTGTCGTGAGCTGAGGATATCATTATTATTATTGTATTTTAATTTGTCAATATATTAAAAAATATTAGCAACACAGTGAGTAATTTGTATTCAATTGTTTCATCAATTTTGAGGTACCAATTTTTTATTTTTCTATCAAAGTGAATTAACCATTTTTTTTCCCTTCAAAAAATGGGTAAACATGCAAGTGGCCAGGAGACATCCTACACACCCGCTAGTTAGGGAATTGGGTCCATGCTTAACTCATAATCAATTTAACGGCGAACCCATATTTTTTTTTATAAGGATAAGTTAATGGTGATAATTAATTAAACTGTAAACTGGGTTGAGTTAAAATCGAAAGCTCAATAGATTACGGTACCAAAAAGAAATTAAATAAACAAGAAATTAATCGGAGTATTGAGCATTGCAAGTGGGTTAAACCCCCCCTATTTTCGTATGCCAAGTAAAAAATATTGCTTACTTAATAAATTCTACTTTTTTTCATGCAGTTTGTCCAAGTTGTGCAACTGCGCAAAGTTACTGAAAAAGAATGTATGGACAAATTTGTACCACCATGTTTTAATTACTAAATAAAATATTATTTAAGGCAAAATTTAACTTATACCAGTGTAAAAATTAAACATTTTTACATTTGATTATAACTTTTACACCTATTCCAATTGTTAATTATTATTGATTTAAAATATTCGAGAAGAAAACTAAACTGTGAAAGAGAAAAAAAAAAGTAAAAGAAGAGTATAATAAATAAGTTTGCTTAAGTTATATAAATTGGGCTAACCCCCGCCTCAACCACCCGAAAGCCCATTAATTTTCTTATATTATAGTATTTCTTTAGTCTATGTTGTCTTTCAAGGGTCTGCAAATTTGTTAAGCTTGTTTAAATGAGGGTCATCATAACCCTCCCTTTTTATTGGCTAAAAATTCTGACTCAACTCTAAACGAGAAAATATTTTATTAACTATTTCAAAAATAATATTTACATAGATAAAACGTAAAATAACATATATATTCATCTTCTTCAATCAATATGAGGAAACCTAACCTCCGAAACCGGTTAGCAGAAAACCTTCATTTGCATTAATCTTTGCCACCCCATATACTTTGGCCAATTAGAGCCGGTCCTTAGGGAGGGGGGTAGCAAGGCAACTGCCCATGATTCAAAAATTAAGAAGGGCACCAATATATATATATAGATCGAGAGAGAGATCGAGAGAGAGAGAATAAAAGCTTTTTAATTATTAATACAACTTTCCAAGAGAAAAACTTAGGTTTCTAAAGCTTTAACGACGTGTAGGAAAACAACCTCTTCAACTCTTGTTGTTGATGATATGATTAAAGAAACCTCCAATCAATCACCATCATATACAAAATAATTACATGGCCGGGTCTATGCTGTGCCACTCTCGGAGTACTTTATTACAATATTGCTCACAAAAGTATAACTTTGGACTTTTCGGTTGGCCGTACTTACCCTATAGTTGGTGTAAGTGGGCATAGCATGAGGTCACGTAAATATGGCATTGTTATAGATTATATTATCGATGCTCAATTGATTGATGTTAATCGTAGAATTTTGAACCAAGAATCCATGGGAGAAGGCCTATTTTGGGCCATTAAAGGTGGTGGAGGTGGAAATAAAGTGATTTGCAGGTAAAAACTTTATAGATATTATTTGTGCAAATTTGGAGAACAATGTTTTATTGCACTTATTTTCCATATACAAGTTTCGGAGTTTTAAACTTATGTTGTTTGATCATTATTATTTATGACCAACATCATCGATGATAAATTATCTCTTATCTAGAACAAATCAAACTACAACAAGCTTACACTCATTTTTATCTTCTAAAACATAAATCACACACATTGAAAATCCTATGGATAGGAAATCAAGGAAGCTCATTAATTTCATTCAAGACTTTTCGAATTATGTTGACATATGCTCAATAACCATGAAAATTTATTCTAATAAATTAACCACAAACAGCTGTAGGTTTATTATATGTATATATGGCACATGACTAATGACCCTACTATCTTCAAATTTACTTAATTAAGCTTCCTAATCACCTGCTTTCTTCCACCCTGACGACAGAGATGGAATACTTTGTTCATTTTTGAAGAAATTTGTAGGGTCGACTTTGGTCTTAACATGTACCAATCTGTTAAAATTATTTCTGAAGTATTTGGTACCCCAAATGCTTGCTTTTACATAGCTTGTGTTTCCTTCGTTGTTCACACCCAAGTCAAGATCCCTATAATTCAAATAAGCAGCTCTAGGAGACTTGGAAACATATAACGCCATATAGTTGTAGAGCCTTCTAATCCAACTTATATGCCTTTGTGCTTCTACGCCTTCTTCACCCCACGCCACCACATAATGGATCATATAAATGTTCCCAGATCTATGAGGAAATGGAAGCCCTGATTCAGAAATCTCATTCATCCTTCCACCATAAGGAGTGAATTGTAACTCGGACGATCCCACCTCTTCATACAGCCTTTCCCATATCCCTAATAGGCCTTTTTCAGAAATTGGTTCCCTCACATAGTCTGATTTTCCTTTAAAAAAGCCTCTTCCTTGTGGATTCCGATTTAGCAAAACATCAAGGGGTGAACCTCTCGGAAATTGGGCCATGTATAGTATGGATTCTATCCAACTCATTTCAATACAGTCTTCTCTCAGTAACCCCAACTCGGGGAAGGTTTCTTGCATTATTCGTAGAAGTGTATCAGCTCCCCCAACAAACATTGATGTGAAGGAAACTTCTATTGTCTTATCCCCATTTTGACTAGAATTCACGCCTCTCAAGAAGAGTCTAAGGACTAGATTCTCATCAATTTTGTCTGCAATGTATTGCCACCGATGAACAAGCTTGGTTACATTTTGTTCCAAGGTCCTAGTGACATTAAAAACTGTGACATTTTCTGGAACAGAAACTAAATTTATCTTCCACGCAAGAATTACTCCGAAACTAGCACCACCACCACCTCGAATGGCCCAAAAGAGGTCTTCTCCCATGGATTCTCTATTGAGAATCCTTCCATTAACATCAACCATTCGCGCATCGATGATATTATCAATTGCAAGACCGAATCTACGCGACATCATTCCAAAACCTCCCCCACTAAAATGCCCACCAACACCAACTGTAGGGCAAACACCGGCCGAAAAGGCTAATGTTCTACTTTTCTCAGCAATACTATAATAAAGTTCACCAAGAGTCACCCCAGCCTGAACCCATAGAGTGTTGTTCTCTGTATTAATAGTGATAGATCTGAGGTTTCTCATATCGACAATGACAAAAGGGGATTCAGAAATGTAAGAAAGCCCCTCATAGTCGTGTCCTCCACTACGAACCCTAATCTCAATTCCATTTAATTTGGAACATCGTACGATTTCTTGAATTTGAGACTCATACAATGGTGTGATAATGGCTAGAGGGTCTGAGAGCGGGGACGAATAAGGCCTTAGGTTTTGCGCCGAGGAAAGCAAGATAGGTCGATATGACGAGTTGTTTGGAGTGTAAATTAGTGTGGAGATTGAAGTGAAGTTTTGAGAATAAGAGGAAAGACATTGAATAAATTCATTATGAGTATCAGCTAAAGATGCCCCTAAAAATGAGAAGAGACAAATAAAGAGAAATAAATGCAAAGAAGTGCTTGATGGTTTCATTTTTGCTGTTTTGGAGATTTTGTGATATAAAAGAGAGCTTAGAGTAGCTGCTATTTATAGAAGTTTATGAGGGGGAGATTTAATTTGGGGAATCAAAAGATCGTGTCAATGTCTTGTTTGAATTATTGTGACATAGCTAATTACGTATATATCTTAATTAAGGTGACTATTCAATTCAAACATCTAGAACTATTAGGACACATATCCAACATGCATGCACGGAAAAGGAAAAATGGTCCTAGTAAAGTAAATCAATTATTTTTTCTGTCACGGATTAATTAAGAAGTCTGATGTAATTTTTTTTTTGGTGTGTACTTTATTAAATTGTGAGTTTTATTTTTGGAAAATAATACGTAGCAATCTCGCATTGCATATCTTACCATTTATTAATTATGATTAAATAATTATTTTTTTAAAAGTGCTAAATTAGCTTAAAGTTGAAACTATCAATTTGAGATGAACGGAATAGTGAGTTCACTATTCCATTTTTGTAAGGATAGTTTAATTAAAGAGTCCAGATTATTTTCTCAGACATAGTCAGTTTAATAAATTAAATATCACAATAGTAAATAGTTTTTGTTCCTTTAACTATTGAGCATGTTGAAACTAATGTACCATTATAAAATTTTGAAACGTGAAATTGAACATGAGGTATGGGCAGCCGGGGGCGAGCGCCCCACTTGGTTTTGAATTTCTTTTTTACTATATATGTGATATTTAAAATATACATATATATAGGAGAGCTTGCTCAAAAAATGAGAAATTGACGAACATATTGGTTATTTGTTAGTGTATTTGCTTGTCAAGTGAGCCTTGCTCTTACTTGTTGCTACGGCAAATGTTAAACGAGCTTTCTCGGCAATGAATATCATCAATTGTGCGTTATGCAACCAAATGGAAGATGAATTTATGAATGATTATTTGGTGAAATACATTGAACAAAAAAAATTAAATAACATTGACAAATCAAGATGAAACATTTCAATACTTCCAAAATATGAAAAACAGTTGAATATTATTGTAATTTTTTGTAATTGTTCGCATTTGCTATTTGAATTGTTTGAACTATTATTATTAATGCTACTGTGTTTGCGTTTAAATTTTAAGGCATTAAATATAATTTAGTGTGTTTTGAATTTCACCACCACTTAATCAAAATTTTGGCTCTGCCATTGTATATATATGTGTGTGTGTGCGCGCGTGTGTTCTGTCCACATATATGCATGTTAAAAACTTGTTACACAATGTATGTACAAGAGCGGATTTAAACGGGGCTGAGGTGGGTCTTATACCACCCCAAATTTTGTTTGCTCAATGTTAATTAAAATATTAAACCCAGTCCAAATACAAAATAGCAGTTAATTCTCATGAAAAGGCCAACAAACATACAAATGTCTTGTGGATCAACTGGTAAAAATGTTTTATATTAACTAAGAGGTCGTGACTTAAGAACCTCCGTCTAACCCTCATTTGCCTTAATTTTTTAAGGTATTTATGATAATTTCAAAACTCATCAAAGTTAAATTTGTTACTAATTTTAAATATTAATTATGATTAAAATATTGTTAAGTTTAAATGTTTAATGCTGTTAATGTTGAAATATTCATGATAATAATTGATTTTATTTTTTTCGCTTATTCCCTTTTTATAACCCATGCACCCAATCACACGAATCATGGATCCGCCATTTTGTATATAAGAACCATAAGAATAAAATATCATTAATAAAAAATTTCTATCTTTATATAAAGGATGAAATGTTTTAAAATTTTCATTTAAAAAGGAAAAAAGCCCAACATGTAACGTGCAAAATCAAAAAAGAAAACTCATTTTTTACAATTATGTGCAAAGAATCAAAGACGACCATGTGTGTGTGTGTGTATATATATGTTTTCAACTAATTGCATCCTAGGTTCTTTCTCAAACAACATATATCATATGTTTTAAATTGATAATCCCTCCTTGTTTTTCAAACATCTAAAATATTGATAGTTTCATTTTCTTTTTGGTATAAGCTTATAATATAAAATAAGTTGTATTCTTGACTATTGATTGATTAAGTTGAAATCGGAGTTCTCTTAAAAAGTGGTAAAATCAAAGTTAGACTTTCAATTTAAAACATAAGAGGTATTAGATATATATATAGCAAACAATGTTACATAGGTAAATTTAACTAGCTTAATTTAATTTATTTAAGGATGTGAGAATCCGAAAAGTCAATTTGCATACATTCAATTAATCTCTCTCCAGATTGATCAAAGGTTGAGGAAACTGGCAATTGTCTAATGTTAGAAAATGGGTATTAGAAAACACATTTTCTACCATTTTGAGGGCAAAATTGTAATAAGACTTTGCACTCGGATGTGAAAGTTCTTAAAATATTCGTGTTCTCCTACGTGAGTACATTGAAATCGTGTATTTACATGCTCAAAATGGTTAAGTGGTGAATGAGTAATTGTCACTCAAAGTGAGCAAGTTGAAATAGAAAAATGCAATGAAAGTGGGAAGTCCCACATAGGAAAAGTGGAAAAAATTCTATGGGTTTATAACTAAGCTCATGAGAATGCCTTATTGAATGAGGCAAGATAAGAGGCTCTCTCTCGCGCACACAGGCGCAGGGGGGGTGCAAATCATGGACCGAAATAAGCCTAGAACCATGGTGGCTCATGTGTGCCCGCACCTGCGGACACGAATGCCGGACCAAAAAGCGAGCCTTGTCCGGGCTAAGTTTTGCACTCGAGATATTAATTTTTTCCAATTTGAATTTCGAATTCATTGTATTTATGTTGTTTAATTAATCACTTAATGTTCAGTTTTATTTTGTTTAATGGCCATTATTCCCGATTGAATTAAAAAGGAGATTCTGTCTCATTCCAAAAAACACAACCAAAATTCCCTTCATATAAAGTTTCTAACATCTAATAATTAATCCATTGAAAATTACAAGCATTTGACAATTGATGAAATTCAAACCATAGGACAAGTACTACTTGACCACTGTATGAAGTTGGTCGAAATAATAAACGTGCACGGTAAAATGGATAGTGTACAAAAAAGCCCTAATTTCATGCATGATTGAATCAGAGAGAAGACGCGATAGAATTTCATGGTTAAGGGTACGCAAATTCTACATTGATAGAATCCTAATTTATGATGCAGCGTCACATTGAAGAAAAGAGAATAGGATATACAAGTCCAATTTTTATTTTTTTGTAATTTACCCTAAAATCAATATATAACAATGTTTTCTTAATCTTCACTTTTGGAGAAACACACACACACAAAAAAAAAAAGGCTTTCAATGTAGAATTTGCGTACCCAAGTCTATCTGTTTTGAGAGTTTTTTTCTTTTCAATATATAATGGTTGTTGAGGTCACCATTAATATTTATTTTCGCCACCGCGTATATATAATCTAGTGATTTTATATCATATTCAAATCGTAATACATGTGGTCGTGAGGATAACTATTAAAAGGTGTCTATAACAAAAGTAGTCTTTTAAATTTGATGGAGATCATAGTATGAGGAGTAGACATTTAGGATGGTTAAGATTGATGGACCAAGTGAAGTTTCAAGTTTTGTTTTTTTGACTTCTAACAAACCAACAAAAACTATATAGGCTGTGTTTATTTCACAAATTTATGATTAATCAAGATAATTGATCGAGTGAGATTCTTATACATTTATGTGTTTTAATTTGAGAGAGTATTGATGACCAATAATCGAGGAGATCTATGATAAGAAAGATATTGATCAAATTCAAATTCTATAATTCAAAATTTCACCTCAACATCAAACATAATTTACACCCCTAAATGGCATATTGAGGATGGACCATTGGTGTAATCAAGATTCAATTCATCATTATATCAAGTTTCAATTGCAATTGCAGTTCTTCATCTGGGTAAACCCTAGTTTTATAATTTCTTGCGATTCGATTGCTTTTAATTGTTTATTTGCTTAGATATTCATAGATTAGTTATTAGGGTTCATATATATTCTGGAATTGACCCAAAACCCTGGTTTTAGGGGCTGGTTCTAGGGTTTATAGATTTGTTTTGTCGGTTTTTAGGTTTTTCGTCGATTTATGCTTGTTTCTCGTTTTATATTCAAATATTTTATCGTTTTCCAATGCTATTCATATGTGATTCATTGTTCATCATATAGAATATGATTTTCCAAAATTTTTATGGTTTTAGTTGAAATTTTTCAGTTTGTGTCCTTTTTGAGTTTTTTTACTGTTTTAAGCATAAAATCTTCGTTTTAAATTGGAATTGAGTAATTCCAAAGCCAAAAGTTTTCAAATTTGATTTTCTATGTTATTAGGTATTTTTATACTATTCTTCATGGTTTATATTCTTGTTTGCTTATTTAATTTGAATATGTCTAGCTAAATCGTTAGTTAGGGATTCGTAGTGAAAGATGCAAACTTAATTTTTGAATGTAATCCAATTTGAGTTTGAATCTGATTTTTTTCATTAGTTATAGATCACCTACTGAATGTATGAGTAGTTTCTTATCTTTGCATGCCTGAAAAACATGTTTCTATAAGTTAGCTCATAAATTCCATTTGATTAAAAACTAGAAAACGTCAGTTCATGGATTTTCGAACCAAAATCCTAACGTGGCTGATTTAAGGACGGTATTTATCATCTAATTAATTAGGTTTGTTTCTTAAGTGAATTGACTGATTTGGTGCTGTTTTGATATTTATTCACGTAAGTATTGAGAAAGTGCTAGTTTTGACCTCCAGCATTCTTTTTAAGACAGATTTGACTTGAATCACATTCAAGCATATTCAAACTTTAGGAGAGTGTTAAGCTACTGATTTTTGGGAATTTTAATCTACTTGGATTACTTTTGTCACGCACTTGCAATACTAGGTTTCGAATTACACTTTTTCAACGTAAAAAAGTTTCACTATCGAATTCTATTGCTCGGAGCTAGTCTTTATAGTCTTTGTCATGCATGGGCTATAATATACTTACAGTAGCAATATAATTGGATAGTTGGAAGGTCTAGGAGCTGAATCTTAGTACACTATTTTAATTAATTTATTTATTTTTAGTTCAATTGTATACTCCCCTAGTGCAATTAAGAAGCCTTTTAGGTAGAAAACGTGCGCTTGTGGATTCCTTTTAATTTTGCACCCTAGGAGTAGATTTTCTTTTAGTTTCATTTTAATTTAATTTCATTTTTCCTTTCATATTCCTCATTTCAATCATCTTTTCTTTTCTTTTCCTTTCTTTCCCCTGAGAGAGATAACTAGAAGAAATAGATTCATTACCTTCCCTGTGGTTCAACCTTGGACATCCCAAGTATATTTTAACTTGACCACTTGCATTTGGGCGTAATACCTCACACTTTTTTAGCGTAGTTAGCAGCGAGTTTATCAATGGAGCTCTCCAGTTAATTCATCACTTGCAACATTTGCAAAAACATGTCATGCATCACCTCCTTTTGACCTTTCAATTGTTGGGGCACACTAAGTCTAGGATTACAATAAGATGGGGATGATGAAGGATTGAATTGTTGATGCTGAAAGTAGGGCTGAAAAGGAGGAATATGTGAATGATGCAATTGGGATTGGGATACAGAAGGGAATTGAGGTGGAGAATGGAACTGAAGATAAGATAATGGTGAAAAATGGCATTCATCATTCTTCAGCTTATTGGAAGCATTGATTGGCATAGAAAAATTGCTTATGGAATTTACCTCTGCATGGAGTACTTCTTTGAAAGCCGGGATTGTAGGACATTCTTAGGTAGGGTGCCCTTGAACTTCACAAATTTACAAGATTCTTCCACTTGCTTTTGTCTTGGAATTTCAACATTTCTCCTTTCAAGCGCTTCGACCTTTTTTGCTAGTTGAGAACTTTGTGCACTAAGGTCTTCTTATGTTCCGATATGGCACACTTCTTGGACTTGACTGGTTGTATCTTCAAAGGATCGATCAACTGATTGAAGGGTCTCTCATTGCTGGGAATTTTAGTTATCCGGTTTAAGTAGGTCTCGGCATCATCAGGATTCTTGTTGAGAAATTCTCCATTGCAGATCATCTCAACAAACTGACACATTTTAGAAGATAAGCCTTCATAGAAGAAAACCTATCAAGCGGCACTTTTCAAAATTATGATGTGGGCAAGAGTTCTAAAGTTCTTTAAATCACTCACAACATTGGTAAAACATTTCTCCTTCCTTCTGAAAAAAAGACATTAGCTGCTTCTTGAAATGATTAGTGATGTGAGAAGGGAAGAACTTTTTGATAAATTGTTGTTGCATGTCAAGCCATGTTGTAATAGACCTTAGGCGAAGCGAGAGAAGCCACGCCTTAGCTTTATCCTTTAGATAGACGGGGAAAAGCTTAAATCTAATTAATTATTCAGTACATGTTTGATTATTGAAAGAAGCACAAACTTCTTCAAATTTTCTAATGTGGAGGTAAGGATGTTCATTCTCCAATCCATGGAACAGAGGTAAGAGTTAAATTATTCCATTCTTGAAGTGAAAGGCTACAGCATTAGGTGGAAAGACAATACATGATGGATTGGCATTCCGTGTTGGTTGTAATAGCTCGCAAAGACTTCAATTTTGATTCTCCATGTCTGAGGTAGAAACATGTTCACTTCTTCTCATTCATTCTCGAATCAAACTAGTCATGCTTATTGATTGAGAAGAACCACTTCGGTGTGAAGGGAACTAGTAGAGGTGGAACTTGTGGGACGAAAGTGAAAAGGTGAATTACGAATCCAAGGTTTCAAATACTAGGCAGGTTCCTGGTGCAGATTCTAAGGAAAAGAGAGAAAAAGAAACTTTCTTAAATTAAAAATTAACAAACCGTCTTCCCCGGTAACGGCGCCAAAAAACTTGACTCGACGAAAACAACGCGGGTTATTACACTCAAGTGCCTGTGGTCGGTCAAGTAATAAATACTCAGTAAGTCCGAGGTCGGTCCACGAAGAGGAGGGTAGTTCTTTGAGTTAGGAATGTCTCTTTCAAGAGGAGGATGAGAAAAGAAATGAAAAGATGAAATATGGAGGGAATGGAATGAGAATCAATAACTAAACTAACTAAGGGCTATATAACTAAATAAAATGTGCAAATAAAACTAAATCTAAAGGTAGCGAAACATTACTATCCTAAAAGCAACCAAACTAATATAAAATGAACATACAAAAAGGGCTAAATAAAATAGCTAATAAAAATAGCGTACTAAATTAATTAAACGCGTGAAAAACTTTTACTAAAATTAAGAATAAAAAGAGTTAGGGGTATCCATAAGTTCCGGGCAACACAACGGGCAATTCGGTGGACCGGGAATCATTTTCTAATTAATTTTCCTTTAAAAATTAACCTACTTTTCACAAGCTAATTGATCTTATAAACTCATATTTTTCGTAATAATTCATGCGTGACATGAACTATACGTACCAATATTAATTATGGAATCAATTGGCATTACTTAATTTTACCAAAAACACTTGTTTATTAAAGTGAAGTAGTGCTTGACACTACAAAATCTTTTATTAAAAGTGAGTTTAGAAATATTAAATAAAAGCCACAATTTAATTCAAATAGGTTAAAACATGATTGAAAACAAATTTGAACTAAAACAGTGTTTTTGGCATCGGAATCAAGCTAACTAAAAATATAAACTTAACAATCTCCCCTTTTGGCTATTCCCATGACAAAACACATACAGTTAATACAAACGTTTTCGACGTGATATCTATAACATTTCAATTGCAGACTCTATGTCGAATTAGTCTGTATAACAATTAGACTCAAAGACATGCCTAACTCTAAGTCTTAATGTTGGTTGTATCACTTCACATGGTAAAAGAGCGAGTTGGTATATTGTATGAGCTAATGAACTTGAAACAACAAAACTCAACAAACACCCAGTGAAGTACAGGTGTAAAGAGATACAATAAGCAAAAAATTATATATCTCTCCCCCTCAAAATATTCATACTCTACTCTCCCCCTCACATTTGCATTCTTCCTCTTTATATCTCCCTATTTTTGTCATAGGAATAAACAAAGTAATGAGAATGGAAAGCAGTAAAGTATAAAAAATAAGATCATGCAAAGCAAATAATATCAATTAACACAAATTACATATCATGTTCAAACAAAGAGATTCTAGCTAGCAAATATATTTGTTGACCTAAGGTCTTAATCTTATTTTGATAATAACAATAAATCAATCATGTGTAATTTAACATGTTTCTTGATATAAGTGTATAGTTCATTTACTTAGAAAATTCAAAAAAAAACATGACAAGGATCACTCTTTCACTATTCGATCATTGGACAAGACAAGGAAGATCAAATATCTCAATGCAAATCATGAAGCACAAATGATCAAAAGACTATATGAAAAGCTTCAAGGAAAAAGCTTCAAATGAAGATCAATCTAAAAAAACAAATCAAAGTATTCGAAAACTCGTTAATTCAGTAATTGAGTGAGTGCTTAAGATTTATGTAAAGTTACTTAATTGATCAAATCCTTATAGCTCAAACGTATTCATGCATTTTTTAAAGATTGAGTCAAACAAGCTTGAAATTGAATTTATTTGAAAAACATCATTTTACAAAGACCGAGCTTTAAAATAAATTCATATTAATTTTAAATGATCATATTTAAAGCTCTGATAAAAATAGGTATCTTAGAAACATATCTTTGAGGTTCAAAAATCATTATAATTGTATTTGGAATTAAATTGCTAAATTGCAAAAATGTTTTTATTTTACATTTAAAATTCGCTCAGTTTTTGAACAGCTTTGATCTAACGGTCTGATGGAGGCCTTCCCAGACTCTTATCATTTTAAAATTTTTATAGTAATTAGACAACATCTCTTATCACTTTTGATCAAAATTTGAGCATGATCCAACATTCATATTAGGAGAAATTATCAAAACAAATTTGAATTTTTTGTCAAAACTAGTTGTTGAAAAATTTGAAAATGTATACCTTTGACCCAAAACCTTTCTTAATCACCCTCAACGGCCATATACTTTTGTAAGCTATATATATATGAGGTCCTAGACATGTTTTAACACACCTTGAATTATTCTAATACTCTATTATTCATATATTCAAATAAACAAAGATTCAAGAACACATTTTGATCAATCTTTCATTTTTTGAGTTATATATTTTGATCAATCTTGATAACTCTAGTGTGAGCTTCATTTGTAATCTTCAAATACACTTGAGAGTTATTGTATTGGTGTGTATCACCACAAACAATTCATTCTTCATTTTAAAAGAGAGTTTGTCTCTTTGTAAATCAAGAGAGCATATCTTGTAAGAAGTGTAGTGGGTATAGCTAAATTGTGAGTGTTGTGTGCATAGCAACATTTGTATTGAGGTTTGATCTTCACCCAAAGAAGATTGAATAGTGAAAATTCTCGAAAAACTAATCGAGCGCAGACGTATGGTTTAAGAAACCGAACTGTGACGACAAAAAGTCTTGAGTTTCAAATTGGTTTAATCTTTCTAAACTCAAGCTCTCTTTTTATTGCTATATTATTGCTTGTATCTTGAGATTGCTTATTTTCTTGTCTTGGGATTGATTGCTTGAAATTGATTATTTTCTTGATATTGTTACTTAGCTAAGTTGCTTTGCTTAAATATTTTAAAAACGTTTTAATTCCGCATTAAGTTTTTAAAACTCTATTCACCCCCCTCTAGGGTTGTTTTCCGACCAACAATATTTACTAATCTCAAAACCTTTTAGCTAAGACCTCAAAAAACCCTTAATTAATTCCTAATTTTCCATGGATTTGGTTTGGAATTTCGAGAGCAAAATTGCCCAAAAAAAATATTTAGCAAAAATACTCGACATGCATTGCTATGTAACATGTATCAAATCCGAAATTTAATAATTAAGGTTAAAAAACACGTGATTTTCATTAACATGATACATTTACTATGCATATAACAATTCATCAACAATTCAGCATATATACGCCAAGCAACACATAATACTAGAATATATCCCATTGCGCTATGAATATGGATCATACAAAATGCTATCGAATAATATGAGTTTTAAAACACTCGCACATCCGTATACAGGTGAATTTAGAAAGTCTTTAAGCCATTATTATTCAAATAATTCTCCTTTATAAGCAATCTTTTTTCTCTAAAAAACATGCAATTTTGCATTCAAACTTGTGATATTTTTTTGCAGGCATCTTCTCTTTTTAATGGAGGCTTTCACTTCTAGTGGAGGCCAGCTATTTTCATTTGCTGGCTTTCGGTTATCTTTCCACTATGGTAGCCCTTTTTCCATCCTTTATACATTTTTTCCTCACATGTTTGTCTTTTACTTTTTTACTTAAAACTCCATCATAAAAATCTCATTGCATTAATCATAATGGTTTTCTTAGACTCACTGTCCCTAAATAAATAGTATATTGGAGTTTACGAAGTTTTAAATTAAAAGCAATAGTTAAGCACATGTAATTACTCAACATGCATCAATGTAGATCATGCAGTGTAGTGTGTGAGATATACAAAAAAACTCTGATGTGATTGAAACAACATACTATCGGTTATCGAATTGTCAAAGCATTATGAACACATATCTCTAGTTTAGCATTTAAATAAAAAAATCTAGAGATATCCGAAAATTAGAAAATAATTACAATCACATACATGCAAGTAATGAATTTTTCAAGGATTTCAAACAATATCGCAATAAAAAATTTCAAAAACATCACCTAAGTTGTTGCAATGATCGCTTTCGGGACCCAAATCTTCCTAATTCGTGGAGTCCTATCCTTCTTGTGTTCCTCTTTTTCCAAAACTTTAACTCTCTTTTTTTTCTTCTTTTTCCCTCTCAACTTAGGTTTTGGTCTACTAGGAATTGTAACACTCTTCGGCGTTCAATTCAAAGCTTGTTGACATTTTTTTTCAAGTGACCTCTCCTCTCGCAATATTCACGCAAAAAGGTTGTGGGGGTGTGTGTTTGTACGCATCAAAAGGTATCACTTGATCTTTAAGAACATTTAAATGAAAAACTTTTTGATAAATTGGTTTTTGAGAAAAAAATTGTTTTCCCTTTTGGACGTTCTTGGCTTTTTTTAGAGTTTGAGGAATTCTATCAATGAAAGTTCTAGACTTTGAAAAACTAGCACCATTGAAACTTGAATTTTTTGGAGCGGCCTTAACAAAGACGATCTTGGTTTACTTTTTAGCATAAAATTTGAGAATCCAAGTTATTCTTTGTTATTTCCACTCTTTTTATTTGAAAACCTTTATTCAAATTTTTTAGAACTAGTTTCTAACACAACTTTGATAGTTAAAACATTTTCAAGTTGTTGAGTTAGATCACAAACACGTCATTCTATTTGTTTAATTTTATCCTCATACTTTAAATTTACCTTTTTAAAGAACTAATTAGACCAAGACAATTTTCTTTTTCTCTTTCAAGTTGTCTAATTTTCTTTAAAGATTCGGTCTTCTCGGTCTTTGAAGTTTAAAACTTGCTTTGTCTTTTTTTAAATCAATAATCTCATTTTCATAAAATTTTGTTTTACACGCAAGTTTTGAATTTTTCACGAAAAGTTTTTTTACATTCTAGTAAAAGAGCGTTATAGGCCGATTGAAGATCCAAAAAGTCTTCCTCATCATCAAAAAGTGAATTCTTGGAAATCTCTTAATTCACTTCTTCTAAGAAAACTTTTACGGCAAATGCTAAATAATCATGAGATTACTTTTAAGTGTCTGGATTTTTTCTCATCATCATTAGCATGGAATTCCCTTTTTTACCAAGCTATTTCTCTAATCTCCTAATCCTAGTAGGGCATTCAAAAGCTTTATGACCTATGCCTTGACACTCAAAGCATTCTCATTTGATTGGGGTTTATTCTCAACATTCCCTTTCCTCAAATTCCCAAAATTTTGACAATTGCCTAATTTTTTATTTAACTTTATAAATTTATTAAAATTATGCGCAAAATTAGCCATCTCTTGAAAATCAGACATAGAGCATTAATTAGATTCAGCCATGTTTCCATCTTTAGCTCTAAATGCAATGGTTTGATCTGCCTTTTTCTTTTGAATCTTATATTTTGAAAGCCAGTTAGATTCAAAAGTTTGAAGATAGTCAATTAATTCCTTTTTCGTTAAAGAATCCAAATCCTTACTTTCTTCAATGGCAGTAATTTTTTGGGAAGAACCTATCAGGCAAAGACCAAAGGATTTTCTTTACAACGTGGGATTTATAAATTATTTCGCCAAGGTTTTAGAGAGAATTCACTATGTATTTAAGCTTACTATGAAAAGTATCAATTGACTCATCTTCTTTCATCGTTATAGTTTCAAAATCTGTCATAAACCTTTGAATTTTAAAAGTTTTTACAATTGTGGTTCTTTCAAAATTATAGTCAAAATATCCCAGGACTGTTTGGAAGTACTATAGTTTGAAATCTTTTTTAAATTCTTCTAAAAACATGACATGATTACATTCAGACCATGATAATTAAACTTGGCTACTTATAATTCTTTAACAGTCTATAAGGCTACTAATTTATTTCCATTTTTTCCATCTACAGTAACAGTGGGTCTGCTATATCCTTCTAAAATAGTTTGCCAAATTCGCTCATTTAAAAATTATAAATAAATAGTCATGCGAATTTTCTAATAGTTATAATTATTAGGGGTGTTCACAGGTCGATTGAGCGACCTGTTGACTTGCTTTTTGGACCGGACCGACTATTTCGGCCCTTTATTTTTTTGGACCAGACTGGACTGAAAATGCATGTAAGATCAGACCGGACCGAACCAAAGTAGTATTTATCGGGTTAGTTTCGATCGGTCCATCAGTCTGGGCCTGATATATGGGCCTATTGCAAAATGAAGTTAGGCCTACTGTAAAATGAAATTGGGCCTAGAATAATATACAATCTTAAAGGGGTGAAAGACCAATAACATATTAATAATATTAGCAAATATATATATATTTTTAAAAATATGTAAATACTCGGTCGGTTCGGTTTTATAGGGTTTTTTAACCTATAAGACCGAGGACCTAACCGACCGCAACAAATATGAAAACCAAAAAAAAAGCCCGCGGTCTGGTCTGGTTCGGTTTTTGCACACCCCTAATAATTATACCCATTAAGAATTCCTACCTTGAACTTAGACAAATCGACTTTTGTAGCCATGGAAAACAAATTAAGTAAAACAAAGCAAACAAATAGACACAAATCAACCTAGATGCAAAACCGAGCAATTTAAGGAAACCTCATATAATACAAATTGAAGAAAAAATTAGGGATTGTATTGCATAAGTTGATTTTAGGGTTTTAATCAAAACTAATTTGAAATTTGATAAGCGAAATTTAAAACCCTTAGGTGTAATCAAATTTTAATATTGTCGAAATCCTGTGTTGTGTTTTCTGAAAATTTATATCAAGCAATCAATTACATAAAAGCAATCCACAACACAAAGAATTTATGAGGTATCTGTACTTGCTAAGACTAATCCTCGGGATAAACTGATAGTGCTTCACTATGATCAAAACGGAATTATAGACTCGATGATATACAAAAGTTGCTTCCTCGCAATTTATGCAACAGTCCCGTCAATCCTTTGAACGTATAATCCAACCGCATCAGGCCTAGCGTAGCACTTCCCGCTTTTTCGACTTACCAGTCGCCTCCTTTTACGCACTTGATCACAATCCTTCACTATCTGCGATCTCCTTTATCGTAGGTTAGCCACTTCGCTAACCTCGTCTCAATCGCAACCGAATACACTCTTGCAAGATCATGATAGTTTGGAACCCTAGTTCTTAAATTTGAAGAATAATGGATCTCCTATAGTATGTAAACAAAAAATTTAGGTGGTGTCTCAAAACCTTTAAAAATTGATTCTAGCGTTTGGATATTTTTTGCCAAAAAAAAGTCTTTAAAATCATGTATTTTTCACTCAAACCAATGGTTATATTTATAGAAAAAAATATAAAGTCAAAATCCTTTTAGAATGGGTTAAAAATATAAAAAAATATTTTTTGCGATAAAAATTTGGGCCCAGAAAAATACACGCTGGACCAGTACGAATCAAAAAGTTTGGACCGATCCGAAATTTGGAAATCAATTCTTTGGGTCACTTTTGCGCTGACCGGTCCAAGATTTCACAACTTGTACCGGTCTGCTCTTTAAAAAATTTGCACTGCTTTCCTTTTGAATCTCCATATGGCTTAGTATTAATGGAAGAGCAAAAGCATAACGGGACAAGAATGATGGCTTAAAAATGTTGGCAAGACATCAAATGGATTTTGGTTTGACTTTTATAAAGTTTCATTTTCCTTTTTTTTTTAAATTAAAATCCTTTCTTTTAAATTAATTTTTATTTTTACTTTATTTCTCCATTATTCAATCCGTTTGGATTCCAATTCGACTCAATTTTAGAGGCCACTTTATGGAATATGTTAAACATGAAAAAAAAAACTTTTCTCAATAATTTGTGTTGACAGGGTTTTTCAAATTTCGGTAAAACTCAGAAAAAAATATTTTAAAATAAATTTGACTCAAAAGCTTTTAATTTCGAATTTAACGCTCAATCCACCACCTATAGTTTGAATCGAACCAACTGAAATATAAACCTAACAATAAAGACAAAAGAGAAAGCCTATACCCAATTAGGAGTAACCCTAGAAACTTCCTCCAAGTAGTACTGCGTGGTAATGTAACATAGGGCTTTGCATAAAGCCTTGAGTGGAGCCGATGTAAAGCAGGAAAGTGGGCACCATCACAAGGACTAAGCTGAGCGAGGCAATGACCAATATACGCGATGTACTAAGCTTGGAAACACAAACAAAAGTAAAAGGAACTAGACAAGGTAAAGTTTAGAGTAAAACGAATAATACCTCCCACAGCATGCACATGCCCCGGTGGGTAAGAGAAGTGTGGCAAGAGAAACAATCCATTGACTCGTATATGACCACCAAGACTAAGCTCCCCAATCCCAAGC
Organism: Lonicera japonica; assembly: GCA_021464415.1. NCBI lineage: Eukaryota > Viridiplantae > Streptophyta > Magnoliopsida > Dipsacales > Caprifoliaceae > Lonicera > Lonicera japonica. Next base: position 35,452,096 of record CM038470.1, on the reverse strand, counting down.
ATGGATAAGACTAAAATCCCGGAGAAGGACTAGCTAATATAAGCCCGTATGTCACTGCCACGAGCCACGAACAACTTCTGCAGCAACAAGAGAATCAAGGTTCTAGCAAACTGATGAATCTCCCATTTAGTAGGTGGATCCCCACCGGTGTCAATACGCGCACTCTCATATTGGAGTCACTGAACCAATATGGCGTGAGGAATTTCACTATCAGCGAAATTCCATCCCAAAGCAGCCTTCTTCCCCACTATGAAGATGCGTACACACGAAGAGGAATCAATCGCTTAGCCACCAGTAGACAGGCCAGACAAAGCATACAAAACCATGGGCATTATGCTTATCTCCCCCAGCTCCTGTGAAACGTATGAGTGGTATCGAACCAATGCTTTGCCATGGAACTCAGTAAGTGCTAGCTGCATGTAACGCGTTTAGGCAACATATCCATGAGGGGACCGAATGGGGTCGCAAGAAGGAGCTCCTTCACAACTAGAAGGTAACAGCCCAAGCATCCGAAACTGAATTCGAGGAACCATGGCAACGGTTGTCCTATTACTTATTTTATAAGAAAATGCACAAAAATAAGGAAAGTAAATGAAGACTCGAAAATGATGGGCATGCAAGGCATACATTTTAGAGCACAAGCATTTAGAGGAACATACAAATATCTAGCATGTAGAACTAAGAACCTTATGGCATACTTATTCAGAGCATAATCATTTAATATAGCATATATAAATAAGAATTTCGTGGCATGCATAACATAGATAACATTTTAAAACATACCCCTTTACGGTTAAAAAACAAGTGGTGGGCAAGCTTTATAAAAAGACAAGAAGGATCGATAACCAGAACAATAACATCATGGTAAATGGCACGGCAATAAACTGCGCCATCAGCATCTTTCCAGGAAACTCCTTCCTAATCATCATGGCGAGGAACCACAAAACGGGAACCATATTCCCCAATAGTAAAAGCATATGAGAGGAATATAAGCTAAAGAGAGAAAGCAATGGAGAAGGTGTGAGAAATGCAATAAAAAGGATGATATATAAAGGGCCAAACTGTCTGTCCACAGGATAAACCCTATTCACCACCATTTATCAGCAAGAGAAACGTTATTCATCCCACCTTTATCCTCAAAATATCATTGTTGATCGATTATTCTCAACATGAAGAATTTTGGGTTATAATTTTTGTAATACTCAGACCGAAAAACATGAATACACACACAGTAACGCTAATCATAGAGATTTTGAACCAAAACCTCCATAGGGGACATGAAATGAATTCTTAACAGTGAGAATTAACAGAAGATAACAAAGTAGGTACGAGAAAAAAATTGAAAGAGTAGAAAAGAGGACAAATCCACACCCCAAATGCAAAAACTAAAAATAGAAAGGAAATAAATGGTAACAAGAGCCACACCGAGGGTGACAGCTAGGCTAAAAGGCTCAGGGCTATGTGTTGGGTGAGAAAGGTTGCCGACCAAGCAAAAAGACAAAATCAAGTATTAAAAAAGGCCTTAATAAATAAATAGGAGATATAAGGACATCAAAAACAAAAAAAGATGCAAGGGCAAATAATGATCTTCAAAAGCCAGTGAGACATTGCAAGAATAAAAAAATATTGTGGCTATGAAGGAATTGGCAAGAATTCAAAGCGCAAGGTAAGAAACCCAAGAAAATATGCACGAGTTTTACAAATCAAGGAAAAGTAACCCTAAATATGTTCTAGATAGAAAATTCATCAAAAATGAATAACTTTGCTAGGTAAAACGTGTGAAATCCCATATTTTTATATTGATAAAAATGTATAATTATAATATTATTTATATATATTTGTGGGTGTATTAATATATATAATATATATATATGATGTATATATATGTGGAGGGTTGTACAACTGGAAGCCAGTGGGTTGTAGTTGGTGTGCATTTACTTTTAAATTAGTCACCATTTCTAGGAGCTAACGTGGAAAGCAATGACTTGGTGGGGCCCATTACTTTTACTAAGTCTTTGATCTTTATTTTCTTATAATATAAATTAAGAGAATGAGTTTAGCACGAGAGAAATAAAACTGAGAGGTGGTAGAAGGGTTGTTTTATAGAGGCGATGGACTTCTAAAGGAAATTATGGTACTATTTTTGAGGTAATGTGTTATACTTAACATGCATCTAAATCTCTAAAGTATTCATTTGTTATCTCGTGCGTTGTTTCTTCTTGAATTTATTACGTTGATTGAATCCGGTGTATTTATTTGGCTTCATTAGTTGATGTTAGTTATTGTTGTTGGCTTAATTACAGTGGAAGCAATTGGTGCATGGTTAAGATTACTCGCTAATCAGTCCTAATGAACCACAGTCGTGTAAAGCTTAGAGAAAAGCTTCGACGTGGTGAGGTGGGTAGTTTGTAACATGTTACCGAGAAGGACCGGAGTATGAGGTCGGGTGATGGTCCGTTGAATTGGTTGAGTGGATGGATGTTGTTTTTGAATATTTTATTATTTATAAAATATTCTGTTAAGATGCTTTTTAGTCCTGCATGTGTGTTATGTACTACCCCATTTCTTTCTTCTTTTTTATGCCGCGGGTGTCTCGAGGCGGAGTCGGTTTTTGACCAGCTAGTCGAGCACAGTGTAATTTATTATTTTACTGATTAGAAAAGAGATATGTAGATATATTGTAAAGATTGTATTTTTACAAATTACTTTGATATATAAATAAAGTTAGATTTTATTTTTATCACGTTTCGGACCCAGCCGGGTGGAGTCGAGTCATTACATTTTTGGTATTAAAGGTTAGGCTGTGGTACCCCTTCGATTGTGGGTAGGATGTGTGATTTTAAATTTTGAGACGAAATTTTTATAAGGAGAGTAGATTCACTACAATAAAAAAGGCCTTTATGATACGTTTCTTTTTTAATTTTATGTCAGTCAAGTGTGACATGTCATAAGAGTTTTTTATGGTATTATGTAAGACGGTTTATAAGTGTACGACTATTTATGATGCGATTCTAATGATGCGTCATAAAGACGTGAGTTTAGATATGATAGTTATTTGAAGATTATATTCAAGGGTTCATATATGACCGTTGTTTGAAAATTATATTAAGATGGTTGTTTAATTAACACTAACATGAGTCATAGTTTCCCAATTAATAAATAACTTATTTTTTTTCCTTACTCTTAGTTAAATAAGTTTTTTTCCAAAAAAATAAAATAAAATTGAATATGGGTTTTTTAGGTATAAAGATAAGCAAGCTTTTATTGGTGTTAAAAAATAAAAAGGAAGATTTAATTGAATCAATGGTAAGAATTCCCTTTTTCTACTTCAATAATAAATTATTTTTTTGCCTTTTTTTAATTAGATAATAAAAAATTATGTTGATAAAAAAGATAAATAACTTTTTTAAGCGAAAATAAATATATTTTAACTAGTTATAAAATCAAAAGGAAGAAATATTAATTAAAACTAACCTACTTTAACTTTTCTCTTTTTTATAGTTAAATAAGGTTTTTAATTTAATTTTTTCCTATTTAAACAAGTTTTTTAATTTATCAAAAAGATAAGATTAAGGCTAATTAGTTAATAATTGGTTAAAGTAAAAGGAAACTAATTAGTTAATACCTTAGTCTTGCGTACGTACGTCGAAAGAAGTCACAAAATTTGAAATTTCGCGTACTCCCTCCCACTCTCATCTTACAAGAGACCACTAACCAGTTCCTGCGATGAAGGTATTGTAACGACAACCCAATTCTAGTGCGCGAGGTTGCTTTTATTTGGTGTGTTGTACTGTTCCGTTTGACGACAGTGATTTCAGGTGCTTTCGGAATCAAATTCACACGAGTTATAATTGAGGACAATAAATAAGTAATCATTGAACCCTAAGTATTTGTTATTAATGAAGCAAATATCATTATACTTGCTATTTAGATTCCCAGTTATTTGAGTAAGATTTGACGATGAAATACATTACAGCTAATTTGGATTTTAAATTACCAACTATCTAAATTTTAAGTTATTTGAGTAACATTATTTATCTAACAATTATTTGAGTAATATTGAAATGCAATACGTTTAAATTAGGTTTTGATTCCCAGCTATTTAAGTAATAATATTTATCATGGAATACAATACATCTAATTTAGGGTTATTTGAGTAATATTTGATGACAGAATATAGCGTGCCTATAATATAGGCTATCTGAGTTATATGAGTTATTATCTCTGATAATTGTTATCCTTATTATTTGAGTATGAGTTCATTAATTTGGTTACATACAAAATTAATAATTAACATTGGAATACAATATATGTGATATTGGAATTGTAACGACCCAAATATCCCATATCGGTAATGTAATGGGAAGTTTCTTGGTATATATGTGGGAACAATGACCCTAATTTACAACTTGGGTTGGCCATTTTGGGGGAGAACGCGGGTGGTTACATATGGTATTGGAGCGGACCTAGGACCACTACCACATGAGTTGTGAATATTGTGGGTTAAGTCTGTGCAGCTGACAGCGAGCCAAAATCGCTGGATGAGGCTAACAAGAGCCGAGATTATTTGTGTATGACCATAGCCTGACGAGGATGTCAGGAATTTAACGGGGCTAGCCATTTTAGGGGAGAACCCGGGTGGTTACAAATGGTATCAGAACAGACCTAGGACTACTACCACGTGACGTGTGGATATTATGGGTCAGGTTTGTGTGGCCGACAGCTAGCCGGAATCGCTAGATGCGGTTAGCTAAAGCTGAGATTGATTATGTGTTAGCTTGGCCTAACAAGGACGGCATGGATTTAATGAGGTGAGATTGTAACGACCTAAAATATCCTACATCAGTAGTGTAATGGGAAGTTCCTTTGTATATATCTGGGTGCAATGACCTTAAGTTACAACTTGGGTTAGCAATTTTGTGGGTTAGGTTTATACTGCTGACGGCGAGTCGGAATTGCTAGATGCGGCTAGGTAAAGCCGAGATTGATTATGTGTGACCTCGATCTGACGAGAACGTCATGGATTTAACGGGGAAAGATTGTAAATTTGTCACGACCCGAATTTTGGGTCGCGAATAATAAAATTTTATAAAAATAAAGGAATTTTAGATAAAAAATAAAATAACATTGGATCAAATTTGTAATGAATACTTTTACAAAACTATAATTTCCATTCTTATTATCGAAATTCGATTTACAATAATAAAAAAATATATATTAATTCAAACTAAAACTTACGACCAAAGGGTCTAACGTTTCAATACCCTAGTACAACAAAATAATAAAATCTAAATCAAGCCACTATAAACCTTTTATTTTATTGGCGGATCTCAATAGTTATCGAACCTACAAAACAAGTCTAGTTGGGGATGAGCACACAGACCAGTAGGTTCATCAAGAATAGTTGAGTTTTACCCGAATCATTAATAACAAATAAGAAGTAAATAGATATCAATGTATACCAAATAACAAACAAAGCATTATATCAAATCTCATTACAAACCATTGAACAAATAGTAATTAATTCACGCAAACAAACTAACATGTGTGATAATAATGAAATCGGATAGAAGCTCAATAGGTATTTCTCCTCTACCCCAAATTACCATTAAAAATAAATTGTGCCTGCTTAATTTTTTATTTATTTTTGGTCTTCATCTCCTCTAAGCCGTGGAAGACTCCACACTGCCCTCATGTTTTTCATTTTTTCTTCTTAATTATTTCCCTACCCTCAGCACTATCTATTCTTTCTCCTCTCTA